>JAWWLZ010000042.1:45495249-45537865 GCA_035041345.1 Poliocrania exsul | reverse complement strand
AGCATCGAAGTAAACACAGAATTCCCATATTCAGTGAATAGGAGGCAGTGGGGGGAAACCTCCCCAAAACCAAAACAAACAAACAAAAAACCCAAGAAGGGTTTCTGTTCAATTACTTTTATTTCCCCCTTATTCTTCCTTTTAATGAAAAACGGCTTTACTGAATTTGTAACAGTAAAGAAAATGGTAAAATAGTAGGTTTTCCACCAGAATTTTAAGGTAAATATTTATCTGGTCATTCTGGAATATCTATTCAAGTTTTAGGACATTTTTATTATAACAGTTCATTATTTAAGTATTATATTTATCACTCAATCATTTTTAAATATTCTATACATAAAACTGTGTTTCATACAAATAATTATATTTGTATATATATATATACACAGACACATTTGCACATAAATATGTGCCAGTTGAAACACTTCATCTTTTCTTACCCAAAAGATCTTCTGTTTGTGCTATAATGTAAGAGTTTAGCATTTCTAGAAGCTTTCAGATTTTTTTAAGCTGTTCTGAAAGAAAGATAAAATGTAACAAAAGATATATCAATTTTTACAAGCAGTCACATGGAAAAGACAAGGCAGAATGTGTAAAATTACTTTTAGGGAGATTCTGATTGGGCACAAGAGGAAAATTTTTCACAATGAAAACCATCAGCTATTGGAATAACCTCCCTGGGGAAGTGGTGGATTCCTCAGCACTGGAAACTGGCTGGACAGGGTGCTGGGCCATCTTGTCTAGACAGTGTTTTTTGTAAGAAAGGTTGGACAACGTGATCCTTGAGATCTCTTCCAACCTGGTATTCTATGACTGTCATTAGGAGAAAGTTCTTCACTGGAGAGGTGAATAAAGCACTGAAACAAGCTCCCCAATGAAGTCATGGCCCCAAGCCTGACTGTGCTCAAGAAATGTTTGGACAGCATTCTTAGGTATGTGGTTTAGCTTTGAGGTTGCCCCATGTGGAGCCAGAAGCTGGAGTCTTTGATTCTTGAGTCCCTTCCAACTCTGAATAGTCTATGATTCTATCTTTCACTATCGTGGGTTCCTGAAAAAATGGCAAACAAAAACACATGCCAAATGGATTTTCCTTGTGAAAATAAACATACACACATCTGATACACACAGAAAGCAGGGACTGGAATAGTTCACAACACAAAATATAAACAATGAAGCATAATACCCATAAGTCCATGCAAGCCACATACCCAAATAAGGCGAAAAAAAATTAGTCCTATTCCTCATCATATTGTGCTTTTAAATTGCTGCTCACCAGTTTCAGGAGCAAGTGTCTTATTACCAGTTTAAGGATCAGTTATTTTTCTGCATTGCCTTTAGATATAATACTGTTCAGTTCCCTCAAACTATTCATTGGCCACAGGTAGGCAACTCCCTTTTTTTTACCCTCTTGACATACCTGCTCCGTTTCCTCTCTATTTAATTGCAGTCTAAATAAAAGGTGGACTCTCTCAGCTATTACAGCATAGGAAAATTTAATAATATTTCCCACAAATTTAAAGAAAAACAGATAAAAAAATTCTCACAGTCTTAAGGATGGAGATCAAGATTATTTTACATAAGATAAAATGCAAACCTCTGTAGAATTAGGCAAATAATATGACTTACACTTTGGATTCAGGGCCCATTTATGAGGAGATGCGGTTTGATGTGAAATAGATAAAGAATAATAGAGCACATGCTAAAATACAAGCATTTTCTCAGTGCTTAATCTCCTCTTCAGCTTCCTCCTCCTCATAATTGCACAGCACAACATACTTAAATAATGATAGGAGGTATTACTGCTTTTAGTATAAGGAGGTTATAATTTAGCAACACTGCTACTCTGTTGAAATGCAAGAAATTTAATTCACAATACACCTAAATAAAAGATCTCTACTTATGAAAACAGCATTAGCAAGCATACTACCTAATTATGAATCATGGGTTGCACATTTTAAACAGATTCCCAAGACTAGCAATGTTGGTTCACTAAAAAAAATAAAGTCAGAAAAGTATAACATTAATTCAGTTAAAGCAAAATGAATAGATGCTATGAGTACATTTACTCTTCCTTGGACAATACATTTCTTCATAAGGACAAGTCGAAATCATCTTGATCTCTCTGTCAATTTTAATTACACTTTCCTAGACAGAAAAATAGCAGAAGTAACGAACTGAAAAAAATATTACAGATCTCAAATTAAATAACAGAGATCTATTTAAAATAAAAAATTATCCATTCGTCACTAGAAATTTGACACTGCTGTGCCAATATGAACTAGAATTTCAGACCTTGTGGTCAGTGAAGCATAAAATAGATTGTCAGAAATAGTGTCTGAAATATGAATCTACTGGAAAAAATGCTTGAAAATACCTAAGATAATTCAAGAGTATAAAAGTTGGCTAAATACACCTGTAAAAAGTCTCCACCTGTCTTTCCCAATTTATAAATGGCTTTCTCCTATGTGACTGTTTCACAGAAGTAGTAAAAATAAGCTTCTGATTTCTACATTTGAAAATGCTGTGCATTTCTGTGGTAAGCCAAATCATTTACTCTGTAACAGAAATTAATAGCAAAATATTAAGCTTTCCCTCATGCTGAAGCAATCTTCTTGGAAAATTCAGGAGGCCCACTGCTATGAAGCCCATGGGGTACTAACTGCAATGTTGTATGAAGTAGAATATTACTACAGAAAATACAGATGAAGAGGCCTACTGAAATTAATTTTTTGTGGCTGTAACTCAAAATGGAAAAAAAAAAAAGAAAAAAAAAAGACTTTAGAAAGAAATTATACTTATTAAATTCCAGTCAAAAAAAATCATCCCTCAACACAGATCTGAATTTTTGGCCAGTGTAAATTCTTCTATTCCAAGTTAAAGCTCATTAAGAATAAAGATGGCTACACCAGCTTGCAATGATTCTCTTAGCAGCTTGTTTGATTTGTCTAGATAAACTCTGGAGGTCCCCTTCCAGGGCATCTGGACCAAAACAGGTTAATGAAGTGCTCTGTCCCCCTAATAGCTGATGTTTTGGCCGAGATGGTTTTGGCTTAATTGATACTGTTTCCTGGCTGGGCTGCTCTTCTGTTTGTGATCCCCCTTTTGTTACTAAATGAGGATGCTGAAGAACTAAATTAATCCAACCCTAAAGTAAGAGCAGTTATGTCAAGGAGATGAAATATAACAAATAACCCTTTATTCATTCCCTGATACCAACAATAACTAAAACCAAAGAGTATTTAACAAGCTTTGAATTCCTCCCATCTTCATAGTTGAGTAAAATGATCACAAGCTAATCTGTTGAAACACTAAATAAAGGGGAGGGGCACAAATCTGTATACTCTAACTGTTTTTTCCCCTGTAAGAATAAACAGAATGGAAGAGAGTAAGACAAAAAAATTGAAACCTGTCTGGAAATATTTATATACAAGCCAAAATTAATAAGGAATGAAAAAGCAGCTGCATTCACATTGAAAAAGATCAGTCATCTACGGACACCCAGCTGTGATTTCTTTCAAAACACTGACAGTCTCCAACACAGAATTCTTGAATTTGTAAACAATATCTCACCTTCATTTTAGCCAGTGGACAAGAGTGGCTGGTGAGGAAAGCATTCAATCAGACTGCAAAGAAACAGGAATCACTCCTCAGAAAGACTGCAACAATTTAGGGTTAAACTAACCCTGCTTCTTAATGCCAGCACATGGAGGGATGGATTATTTGCAGCTGGAATTGGGAAATGTCTGACTGCTGACAGAAAAAGAGCTGATGGCCAGGTAGAAGAACAGGCAATGAAATAATTGTCCTTTCATTGTGCAGCTACTAGAAGGCACTCCAACACTTCGGGCTTTTCTGTTTTACTTTTTTTTTCCTCCTGCTCCCTTCACTGCATTTTCTTCCTGTAATCCCACAATACTCAGAACACTTTGGTCCAAAACATTTGCCAGATATCAAAAAGGAAAGGATGAGTTTGGGGTTTTGCTTTCTCACTTATCTCAACTGGCAAAGGTTTGAATCTTTTTGCAGTATTTACAGTGATTCAGAGGTAGGATTGTGGGAAGTAAGATCCTTGATTTGAAAATCTGAGAGGCAAGCTAGGAATGAGTATTCCACTGCAGCTTTCAGCCCGTACTCAGAGGCAAAAACATCCAATAATTCTCAGCAGTAAGCCCCAGGACTGTAAATATAATGGCAATCTGAAATCTTCACGAGTTTCCATTTAGTATTCTTACATCGTATTTAGAAACACGATATTTACCAGTGATTGATATCCAAGGAACATAATCTGTCTTACAGCAGGTTATTTATTTATACATGAAGAGTCGTGCAGCTGTGCCTGGAGAAAGAGTGGATGCCCTGTGAAATGGAATGAATGCATGTATATGCCCTCTACTTGGTGTCAAGCTGTGACCTTTTTTCTTAAATTCCTGAGGTGGTGCATCTTCACTAAACCTTATGGCAATGGCTTACTGATGTTAGCAAAAGAGTGTGGCCAAAATTCCTGTCTCCTCCTCCTAGTTCAGATTCCTTCATGGCTGAGATTCTTCTTGCACATAAAAACATCCAGCAGTATTTTAAACATGCCTTCTCAGTTTGCTATATCTGCAAACAATTCAAGCAGTGAACTCAGGAACACCACACACATGAGCAGGCTTAAAGTCAGCTCTCATTTTTTGCTTAAGCAAAGGACAAAAGCATATTTGCAGTTTAGTGCAATGTTCATTATCTGTATGAAAGGAAAGTGAGGGAAGGTAATGTCTGGGTATTTGTGATTAACAGCACTTCAAAGTTATATGCCGCTTACAGGGCAATTGGGTCCATTCCGAATATAAAACGTTTGTTATTTAAAATTTTGTGACTTTTAGATTAAGGGATAATTGTGAAGTAAATTTCAAAGTAAATTGCAATAGTGGCAAGGATTCATCTTAGGTTTTCTATTTCTTTGATGAAAGCACCTAACACAGAGCTCCCACACAACTCTACCCAACATGTAAAAGAACAATATCCAAAGTTCAGAAATTAGCAGATCTGAAAGTCAGGCAAGTCTTTTGTTTCTGCATCAAGATTATTCCTGTGAGAATCACAAGAATAATAAAATAAATAAATAAATGGAAGGTTTTATCTTCAAGTACCTCAGACTTCAGAAACGTGCCAGTCTACCTGAACCCACATTAATATACTTGGCGTCTATGAAATTACCATCAAGGTCCTTCAAGGCATGATGCTGTATGGAGTATCTTTATATGCACATCTTCAGGCAAGGACTTGATCTCTCTGTGATTGATAGAGGCACTTACCACAACGGAATCATAATCAAGACCCAGATCCTCTGGAGAAATAAGAACAAATAGTAATGCTTTAATATCCTACTAAGCATGAATCATCTCTGTTTTCTTAAACCGAACATTTTTTCCCATATCATTTGCATACATAAAATGTTGAGGCTAACTGGTATCACCATGTTCACACTGGTCTTCTGCAGAATACTGGCCAGAACTAAACAGCAAGGTGATGAAGTACCATACACATTAGCAAGTCTGGGTTTTTTCATATAAATGTTTTTGCAGTTGAAGAACTTATCTACAGAGCAGAAAGGAAAAGTTTGAAAAAGCAAAGAACAATTTTATCATTCCAAGAAATCAAGAACTTCAGCATTTCACACCAAAATTGTATGTGCTTCCTGCAAATGGATGCATCTGTGAATTCCGGGTGGGGACAAGAGACTGTAAGAACCTGAAAAGGTTGTGGTTCAAGGTATATGAAATGTACTGTTTTGGGCCAGCAGGCACTGGCAGATGAAAAGCTAGTGGAAAAAGGCTGGGTAATGGGCTGGATTTAGAATAACAATCCTACCAAACACATGAGATTATTTGTTTTTCTGCTCCTCCTCTAAGATCTGTAACACATCCACATTCTCTGTTAACCCCTGGGAAATGCAGATAAGACACAATGTCTAAAGAAGATAAACTCCAGATCTTTCAAAATAAAAACATAACAACTAAAAAGATAAATATTATTTGGCAAGAAATACACCTATGGTAAACAATTCTGTTAATGTAATGTAATTTGTAATCTTACTTGTTGATTTTGGAAAAACATGTTTGTTCAGAGCCTGCAATAAATAACCAAATGTTCTTTCATTAAAAAGTGCACATCAACCAGCTTAGTTAAGAACTATACTAAGAACACTTAATAGCATCCAGATTCAGTGACTGATTTTCTATTTCAAGCAACAAGAGAGGTACAGCACAAACAATCGGGAGAATAAAAGCCTGACAGCAAAATCGCCATACATACCAAAGAAAATAACGTGCCCGTGACAGCTACAACAGCCTCAATTTTCAGCTTCTTACACTACTCATGGAACACACTTTGCAGTCATCCCTCTTGCATAAATCTGTGCATTAAAATTTTGTGTTCCAATGGATCGATTTCAATGCTCTGTATCTGCAAATGAGCCAGATAATACAGAGTGTAAGAAGTGATTTGTGCTATCAGTGACATCAGGAGTTTTGCAGCTGTAGTTATTAACAGATATTTTTTCATCCAGCAGCATTGACTAAAATCAATCACTCTGATAACCAGGCATGGCATGAGCTGTCCGCCCTGTCATTTCAATCTGATTAATCACACATACACAGACCTTTACCTTAAAGGAGCAATTGTTCACATTTAATCACAAAGATACATTCAAGCATACCATCATAGATTACTAAATTTAAGTGCAATTTATGCCTTATAGTTTGGCAAATATGTTTATGATAATATGGTTTTGGCATATAGATGTATTGTTTCATTCATTTTACAAACATTAAAATCTACAATAATGTGTTGTACTTGAAATCATTTATCACATCAAATTTGCAGCTTTTGAAATTTCCATTATACACATGTCCTTATCTGCAGATTTATCCTAATAACCCCGGTACAGATAAGTTATTAGTTATTATGTCTTCTTCAGACTGTGCTTGCTTGACAGCAGCATCATCTTCATCATGGGTGAAATGACTTTATTTAACCTAAACATCCTACATTCTATTAACTGGTCCTTCTTTTGTTTCAATTGTCCTTTTTATCTTGGAAAAAAGCACAGCTCTTCCATTATGTGTTATGCAAGAGTTATTCTTTCTCTTTGGGGTTTAGGGGTGGATTTTTTTTATTTGTTTGTTTTTCTTCTTTTAAAAGGAAGAACATAGAAGAGAGTTCTTACACAAGCATAATATCTAAAAGTAAAAGACCACTGCAGTGAAAGCATACTGCTATGCTAAAAAAATGTTGCATTTGAGATCTGTCAAACTAGTAATATATTTGACTCTGCCAGAACCATCCTGCATTCCAGATACACTTCTTGATTAGGCCTAAGCACATAAAAGCATTCAAGTGTCCTGGGTCCACCACTCTTAAGCAAACCACATGGGCATATGTTTCACTTTCAGTTCAGATGCCAATGATATAGAAGAATATGCTGAAAATAGAGTATAAGCCTAACTGTTGTGTTGGTAGAATTGCACAAAACTGTATTTTATCTGTGTTGCTAAACTGAAGCTGTGTGTAGCAGACAGGTTGGGCATATTAAGTAGGTGACTCCTTAAGCTTTTAGCTTCTTCAAAAGCATTAATTCACCAACATTTCACAAGGGGTATATTTTCTGAAGGGCCAGACCATATACTAGGACTTAGTTTTTATTTACTATTTCTACATTAGATAATACTTATGCTTTAAAATATACTTTTTCAAAGACTGTTGTAGTCAGATCTATACATGAATTGTCTAATTAACAATTTACATTTAAAAATATATTTTTAATAATTTTTAAAATATTTTACTCAAATAAGGCAAAACCCTACTAGCTAAAAATACAACATGATGGATATGAAGTGGACCTTTCTTCCATTTGTAGCCCAGTGTGCATGAGGCCCCCACCAACAGGCTCCTGCTCTGACTGCTCCCCAACTGTGCTCTCAGGAAAAGACAGGTTGGATAGGTTGACAAGCAACTAAACTCTTGCCAAGAGGAGAGAAACAGTTTTCTGCCAAAGAATTTTGAAAAGAAAAGCCAAAGTGTTGGAGGCAACCAGAGAGTTTCAATAACTAGCAGAGACACAGATTCATGAACAGAATGCAAGTAATTACTCAAAACTGTACAGTGCATTTATTTCCTCAGTCCTGAACTGGGATACAGAGGAATATTGCTTTTCTACCACATCGTGCACCAACAGCACAGACATTATAAAACTTCCAGAGGTTCAATCGTCATTCTGTAACACAATCAACAGAACTCAGGCACAATGTAACAGGGCTGTAATCACCACTAGAAACTTTAATAAAAATGCCCCTTAAGATAGAGAAGGATGATTTTTCAAAGCATTCCTTTTTATCACATCCTACAGTATTTTCCAGAGCAAGAACAACTGTTAATATTATTGCACCCACCCAGTGTAACAAAATGTTATCACCTTTGGTCTTGATGTTGCAATGAACCTTTAGCAAATAGAAAACAGGTAACAATGAACCACACAGCAATCCATACTTTATCAAGAGTGTTTTAGAGGGATACACTACAGGAAGCAATTTTTTTCATTTTTCTTAGACTCTGGAAAAAGATAAAAGAGAGGATTTTTGTACATATGGTCATACATAAATTGGAAATCTAGAAAAATGCAGTTGCAGGTCAGAAAATTAATCCATCTCCATAGCTGCTACCATCAAGAAATGTGCAAAATACTCATCATTAATCAATGAGAATAATATCTCACAAGTCACAGATTGTGTTCACACAACTATCTTCAATGGCTATTCATTAGCCAGTTCTCTGCCAGTTTTTCCAGCCTCTTTTTAATTCCATCGTACCTTCAAAAAAAAAAAAAAAGTAGAGAGATGCATTCTGCAGTTTAAATTCTGAAGTTCAAAGGAAAAAAAAAAACAAAATCTGTGTTTTCTTTTTTTTTTCCCCCAGCCTAAGCCTACCAGCTCATAAGTCCCTACTTATCCCCTCTGCAGCAATCATCTTTGTATCCACCTCTACCAGAGCACTTC
Organism: Poliocrania exsul; assembly: GCA_035041345.1. Classification (NCBI taxonomy): domain Eukaryota; kingdom Metazoa; phylum Chordata; class Aves; order Passeriformes; family Thamnophilidae; genus Poliocrania; species Poliocrania exsul. The sequence goes on along the minus strand of JAWWLZ010000042.1, from coordinate 45,528,830 downwards.
CCACATATGTACTTCTTCTGTGCCTAAAAGTTCCGGTCTGTTCAGCCTGCCCTGGTATAGAAAGTCATCTAGGGACACTGTCTTTGGATTTTTCTGAGGATTGTTTGGTAAAGAACTTGACATATAAATAGTCTGAAATTCAAAGCAAATTACAACTATACTTCCTTCTTCAGAAGCTGAAGAACTGCTAACTGTTTCTTACTATACCACATTTTATTAATTCAATTTCTTATACCACAGCAGCCTCCTGGAAGAACTCTTTCAAATATTTGGAATTTATCACCTCAGCTTCCTGTTTTACAAAATAATCTGTTATTAATTAAAAAAGTATAAAAATTACTACCAAAATCATCTATTTAGGGGTAAAAAATTTCTGCCTTTTTTGATTCTGCCTTTAAAAATTATTTTTCATGCTCAGATTCTTCTGTATTTTCTCCAGTATTTTTTCATTGTTGATAAAATATTGCACTGAGCATTCCAAATGCAATTCCTATCGCCGATTTAGAAAGGCATACTGGCAGAATTTTACTTCTTTATTCACATTCCTTATATCTTTTGCTCTGAGATATTTCCCCCTGTAATTACAAAACTGACCTGCTCTGACTAATGACAAAAAATAAACAACACAATACAGGACATGATATGTTTCTCTCTCCTGAAGAGTAAACATGAGTGGCTAGTTCTTCTCAGCACACACACACAAAGTAATTTTTGAATGTAATAACATATTTTTAGCCTCTGGAAAAGAAACACTTACTATACTAATTTAAAGAGTAGAACAAGACATCACGAAAGCCTTGAATTTTGCCAGCCCTTTTCTCCCCATACCACTAAGAGTTTCCTTCAAGACAGGAACGAAGTAGGTATCCATTAACTGGGTAGGAAGAATTTCTCTCAACAGACAGATGACTTTATTGCCACATACTATTCTAAATGTGCCCAATGTCAGATATTTATGTTATCTGTAAGAGTCATATTTATTTTTAATTAATTTCCTAAATGGAAATACATTTAGGAAACAAGTAATAATGATTTTCTCATAACTGAATATGATATATTAATATGGTATAAGTAATTAGTTGAGAAATATTAAATACAGTCTGTTGCTATAATCCTGTTCCAATCCAGTGTAGATCACATATACAACATACATTTCTTAGAGTGTAAAAACTATTTTTTTCCTATTTAGCATATATCAGGAAGTCAATATTGCAGCCATCTTCTGAAAAAAATCCTTAGTGGGGGGACATGTCTCATCTTTTTTTCAAATATACTGATTTTCTCTATAGTCTGTTAAAGACTTGTCACAAGAAAAACAGTAAAGAAAGATGGTGTTCTGAATTCCGTCATCATGCCCTCATGTGCCAAGTCCCTAGGCACAAAGAAATGAGAAAGGGAGGTTCTTACTGATTTAATATAATGAATAGGTGGAGGAAAAAAATATAATAGAAGAATATCGATTACAGATTCTGAAAATCTTAATATTAGGGGGAAGAAAGTAAAGCACCATTTTCAAATCAGTATTATAAAATAAGGTCATTAAGATACTTTTTATGCATATTGTACCATTAATTGATGTAAATATACACTAAAAAACACCCCTGCTCACAGTGTAGTAAAAATACTCTAAAAATTGTACGGTATGTTCTAGCTTTTTTCAACTGTCAAGTGAGAAGTTGATGGTGAGATAGGTCTGAAAACATGCATAAACTTTTAAATTTTTCTTTTTTTGTAATATGTTCATAATTATGGCATCACCTAAATTCAGCTTTGAAAACATAACTGAAATAAAGGTACTGGACATACAATATGTTGCTATAAATCAAGAGCTGAGCAGGTCTTTTCTTCTAGTTACACAGCAGTGATATGGTCATAATTGACATTTTTGTCACGTTGCTGTGTTAAGTCCCAGTTTGTGCTGCATAAATGCACAGAAATTCAGCTGCATTTCACTGCTCCCTTTACCCTACCTGCCATTTTACTTTCTGCTCTCTTCCTCTCTGTTTCTTCCTTCCAGACCTTCATCACATCTGAGAATTTAATGTTTATTCTTCTGCTTGTTGACAGGAAAAAAGAGGCTATGACGTCTGCACACTACATGGTCCTGAATAAAAAGCAGCGAAACTGCAATCAACATCCAGATAAGGTCCTCTAATTTCATTCTGAATATGAGGCATAATTTAAATCACAACACTGTTAACGCTAAAGTTGAAAAAAAGCAAAACACACACCCCTCAAAAAGAAACCCAACCCCAAAAATGCACAAAATGTGTTATGACAGAATCAGATGTAGTTTATGCTGTATATCTAATTTCAATTTTTATAGAATAGATTTAAGATAGGACACATCAACCATATTAATATTCAAGTCTATTCCTTTAAGTATCACGCAGTCACTAATCAGAGCTGAAGGAGACTGAGCTTTTCTTAGAGTATTCATTCTCATTTTAAAATGACTTAATTCTGAGCTATTTTATATTCAAAGCACTTTTCTTTATCTGGCATGTAACCCCTACAGTTCAAGTAGTTAAACAAACAGCATCTAATTTGATATTCTACAAAATTAGTTTCAATAGAGCAGCTGATGAAAAACAGAAAGGTTTTAGTATTTTATAGGTATTTCAAAAGCTTGTCCCTCCAGAATTAAATTTTCACAGCAGTCACTTCATAAACAAGATTTAGGGGTTTGGGAGGCGTTACTTACATAGGGGGTAGAACAGATTTCACAAAACAGTTTGTTGTGTTGCTGACATAAAAGCATATCTTAAAGGAACTAAACTAAGTTATTGAAAAGCAAAGATTTCATCAGAGAATTATAGAGCAATTATGGTAAACAAAACCAAATGGTGTTCCTGCCCCCACAACATTCATACACAGGTTTTATTTAGTGGCAATGTTTGTTTCACAGTTATCACCTCTCACCTGCCTGAAACTATCAGCTAAACTTTTGCTTTTGTAACAGGCCCACTGAAGCTGTATCTAGTGTTTTTTTAAATCACCACAATTTACTGATTTCCTGTATTTTACGTTTGTTTTTTTTTCTTTTCAATTCTGATAATAAGATTCAGCCCGTCCTGTCACACTTGAATTGCCCAAGATAATCCTTGCTCTCCCAGGCCGACATTGGTTACAAACCAGAATTATCAGAATGCAAAGGGAGATTTTTTCCTGAGTCCCATTCAAACATCTGGACTAACAGGACTTTTGCTTTCAAACATCCTGGAGAAATCTGAAGCACCTACAAAAAGGGATAGAACTTATTATACCAACACAGAAAGACAATATTAACATTCTAGCTATTTCTGGCATTCAAAAATCAATTATTTAGTCTTTTTTGTATACTGGGCCCAGCTTGAAGACACATCTCTTCCCATCAGCTTCAGACAGCTTTGTACAGAGCTGCCAGGAGAGGTGCAATGTCCTCCCTCTGTCCCAACCACAGCAGCACTGAAAATGTGGTTGCACATCTGTGCAAGAGAGAGCTCTTATTCATCAGCATTTGTTCTAGTCCCTCAAGTGACTCAGCAATGCTGTAATCCATTCAAAACAGCATGAGGGCACAGAATAAGAGAAGCCTGGGCTTGATGCTACCAGACAACAAAGCCTCTGAGGATGGAGATGGCCATGACAGCAGTTCAAAACAAACCTTTTCCCACTTCCAGCAGTGTTTAAGCAAAATCCTTCTACCCATCCAGTTCAGAAAAATGAGCATAAACTCACAATGCCAAGCTAGGAGGAGACTGAGGGAAGTATGTTTACAGCCAATTAATACATACAACACTTGCACTAAGATCACTAATAGACTCTTGGAGCAAGTACCAGTGCACACAGAAATAGAAGAGAAGGGCCAGCTTGTCTCTGAAATACCCTTTCAGACACATTGAAATTTAATTGAATACCTAAGTCCCACCACTCCGTATTTATTTCTGGTTCTACTTACACAGAAAGACAAAGAGACTTTGTAGACAAGAGTTACTCTCTCTACTTTTCCATTGCTTGTCAAATCATAGCAGGTCTGAGGACAGCAAAAGGAAATCAGCAGTGAGCTCCTTTCAAATCTGGACAAGACAAACAGACCCTTCTAGACCTTCCTAATTTCTCAGTATGATCTACAGTTTTGGCAATTTTGTATCATCTTCTCTCTTGAATACATCTTCTCTCTTGAAACCCACACATTTCACCCACCTTCTCACCCTTTTTGCCATGTCTGCTTGGCCAGAGAGCACAGCATTCTGTGAAGTTTCTTACACTGTAGGAGGATAGCAGCAAGCATAGAACATATTGCAGAGGTTAAATGAAACTTGAATAAATCTTTTGTCTCTGAGCTTTTAAAAGAAGTAAGAATTCAGAAGCAAGGAAAACAGTGATATGAATAAGAGCAGTTATTGCTTTTTGAGCATGTCTTCTACCACATTTCCACCTCAGAGTAACCTAGTCACTATACTTCTACTTTTCACTGAAGCTACCTAAGCCTCACATTCCCATTCCCTCATTAAAGACATGGGCCTATCTGGATACATTGGATGTACTCACTTTGTGCTATGAATTTGGACACTGGTAACTCTCCCTTGAAAAGCCTGATACCAGCACTATTTAGAGCCTTTCATATAGAAATGGCAATAAATTGTTTTATAGGCAATAAACCACACGAAGGAGATTTTCCTAACAGTCCATACTGATGCCCATCTTAAGTATATTCCTGTGATTCCACCCACAAAACCAGGCTAAATTTTCCATCCTACTCTTGTTTCTTCCACAGGGAAGCCTTCTCTTCTGTTGAGGAAACTCAGTTTTGCTGAGAATCAGCTTCTTTGTCCTTCAGTTCCTCATGTAAGAAGCATCTCACTTTGGGCCTCTTTTCCCATGCTATTTTTTTTCCCTTACAGATTGTCTATTAAATTGTCAGCTCAGTCACAGAGAAGCAACTTTGTGTAGAGATGTAATAGCAAAATCACTTCAGTGGCAGTGTCCCCTCTGTATGTAAACCAGTCCTCATAAAAATGGTTGGATCTTTCTTGTATATTTCCCACAGAAACTGGGAAGAGATGTGCACCATCTAATACAATAATAGAAATAAAATCATCCAAAAACTGCCCCTTAACCCATTTTATGATTTGACTGCTTTGTTATTGATGCTGCTTTATACTATGACCAAAGTGGTCTAACCCTGCCTGTGCCATTCGGCTGGTGCCAGATGCCTCTACAAGCCACACACAGAAGCACAGCACAACCACCATGCAATTTCAAATGCATGGTGCACTGAGTAACTAGGATCAAGTGCCCAAACATAGCTTAAGAGTATTGACAAGCATCCGACAGCTGTTAGATTTGACAAAGTTTTGGTGACGATGCCTCTCACCCACCTTCCTCACCTGTGTGAGATCAGAGCAGAGAAGTGATGCTGGTTGGTTAGACCACATTGACAAGATAAATGCATGCCCTTGAAAAAGCCCCAGTCCTATTGACGTCAAAAAGCAATGGATTGGGTCCTCTGTCAGACACAGAAAGCAGACATCTGCTTCACTGCAAATGTAAAGAGGAATTCATTAAGTCAAGCATAGTCTTATTCCAAACCAAACACTATTAACATTTGAAATGCTTAAAATTTTTAACTAATGTAAATTCCCTTCAAAGTCTCGTGATCTCCTGTGCTAAATAATGATAAATGTTCAAATCATGAATTTTATTATTTCTTACTCTTTTATTGTTAAATTTTATTGAGGCTTCTTGATACTTTCCCTGCCCTGCTCTCCCTTCCCCGTTCTATGCATTTCTCCCCCCTGCTGTGTGCATCTGCTGTGTGCCTCTCTCTCTCACTTGCTCTCTCCCTGCTGTGTACATCAACCATTTCTCCCCACCACTCCTATATGCATGTTTGCCATCTATCTCTCTCCTCCTCCTGCTGAGTGTATTCACTGCCTCTCCCCCTCCCCCAGTACGTACATCCATCCCACATCTTCCTGTGCTGCTGTAATGCACAGCAGCCTTTTCTCAGCAACTCCTTCCCCTGTCTACCTTCCCTCATGCCCTCTCCTCTTTTTTCATCCCCCACTTTGCACATCTTTTATCCCTGCTCATCTTTATACTTTTCTCCCTTCCATCTCTTTGATATTCTGTTTTTTTCTCTCTCCTTATCACCCTTCTCTCGGTCCCCTCTTTGTACCATTTCTCTCCGATCTGTTCTTGCAAATTGATTCTACAGGAAAAATGTTCTGCTCTTGTTTGCAGAGGTGTACAAAGCTGCATTGCAAACCATTCAGCACTGTGTCAAATCTAATGGTAGTCAGCTTTATTTTCAGAAGAATTCTTGCTTCCTATTATCGGGCATATGGAGTAGTCTGAGACCTGCCCCTTTTCCCTCATAATACTGCACTACAGAGTTCATTTGCATGTAAGGCAATTAAGATATGCCTCTGCATACCTGCCAGGTTTTTATTGGCAAAAGAAAAGTTATCTATTATGACACTGAGCCTAACTGCAGTTTGTGTACGTATATATGTATGGCTGGGTTTCATGAACAAAGACTTGGGAAGGGCTCTACCACGTGAGTGTGTCCTTTGCAGTAGATTTTTTAGGTGAGGCACAGCGTGCGCAGAACTGGCCCCACCCTTTAACTCCTGAGGTTCATCTGCCATGGCCGAGTGAGCTTGGACAGTGACAGTGAAGTCCTCAGGACTAGAACCTACAGCCCCCGTTATTCCCAGGAGGTCTCCCATCCAAGTACCAACCAGGCCTGACCCCGCTTAGCTTCCCAGATCGGGTGTCAGGGTGGCAGTTAACTACAGTTCAGGACACATCAAATTAAACGTGCATTAAATGGTACAAAATAACTGGAGAGAAACAAATTCAAATGCATCCTATGATTTTTGTTTCCCCTTTCAACTGATGTATAATAATAGTGACTTAGTCATTCAACAATCATCTAACTGATTCAACTCTCTTCCTCCTCATCAGTAAATTTCATCAACTTTCAATCACTTTCAGTGTCCAAGTAAGTCACTTGAGGAAAAATTTAAAACTGATTACAAAACTCATCCTTCAGGAACTCTAATAGTGACACCTACACAAATCTGCACTTTCTCATTCAGCACTAGCCAGTGCTGTATTTCATTTAGCTAATCACTTATTTATAGACATTCCATAGCTTTCCACTTTTGACTATTAATATCCAGATATTAATTTTCAGATGTCCAGTACAGAGAGATAATGTCAACCACACATCCATGGTCTAGAAATTCATTGATTTTAGAAAAGATTAGTAAATCTCTGTAGCATTTGTCCCACTTTGCATTATTTTCAAGCCTTAAATAATTATCTTTTCCTGTGAAATGGGTCCTATTGTCTTGATAAAGCTTTGCTTCGATTTTTCTTTTTAGAACATATATAATAGGTTTGCTATATGCCCAAATCTACTTATTTTATCAGTCCTACTTGATAAAATAGCATGTACTGATTCTTTTCAAAAGTCAAGAATAGAAATTCTGCAATGTTTTGGGGAAAAAAGTAGGCAATTTTTACTTTGGTTCTACTGACATGTCTAGTCTGCTGACTTCCACTTATTTAAATGAAAGCCTAGTCCAGTCACATTTCCGTTATCGCTTTCGTTCACCATGGCCTCCTTCACAGTTACCTATTCTGTTAGAGATTAAAGTCCTAGGCACTTTGCTAACTTCCCTAGACCTCCTCTAGCACATCTTCCTCTTCTACTCCCTGCAGGTGGTTTATCTCTGGGAGCTAGAGGAGCACCATTGCAGAATCAAGGCTACTGGGGCTCCTGAACATTCTGCCCATTCAATCTCCTGTTGAAATATTACAGTTATTTCAAAGGCAAGGAAGGTGTTCTTGGTTATGTTGCTCCCACGTGTCAAACCTAGAAGCACTACCCAAATGCTACCAGAGACTGGCATTTGAGAAGGCATGGACTCATGTCACCGGCACCCACCTGGATCTCTGCACCCAGCCTCACCCAGGTTTTCTAGATCATCAGCTACTTCAAAATAGGTTGGAACTACATAGCTCTCACCTGTTGGTTCTAATCCTAGACTTGGCTAAATAGTTTCTGCTCTGATTTTTGTCAGTCTTCTATAATTGTGGTACTTTACCAGACAGACTGGAAGTAATTCCACTGCTCCTGACAAATTATATCGAACTGTATGGGAGTTGGCAAGACAGTTAGCAAAATATTCCCTGAGATTAAATTTGATTTACTTTTCTTCCATTACAGAGGTCACTGCTAATCTCCTTTTCTTTTAAATGAGGCAGGACTTCAAATTCAAATGCATAAACGCACCTGTTTTACATTGTGTTTTAAATAAGTACATTTAGTTTTAGGACTACATGATCAATGTCATTGTAGCAAGAGGAAATTTTGATAGTTCCACAGAAAAAAAGGGATGAAGAATTCAGTGCTTCTCATATGAACTGAGATTGAAAAATAGGCTCAGTTGTTGAATACTTCTGTGAAAGTGATCAACACAAAAATGGATAACATTGCCACTGACATTTTTATCACACAGTTTGAGTGTTGACACTCCAAAGAGATAAGAAGAATGGTCCAAAAGACCAAAGTTCCTGTTGTCAGCTTTCTGCACTTTCAAGGAGATGATGGTGCATCAATTTATACCTGGTTCAATATTTGGAAATGTTCTTCTTCTTTCTTTATCCAGAGAACTTTAAGGCTCATCTACATGACACTGTGCTAATGAATAGATTCTACAGAGAATGACGAAATAGGCAGATCCCTACCCATTAAAAAAAGCTTAAAAAGAAAACTAGAATATTTCTAATGAAAAGCACCTTAGAAACATGAAAGAACAGTTGGAAAATATTAGATATATTCTTTTTCACATAAAAATACCTGCAATTTTTGATACCTTACTAAAGTTAAAAGCTCTATTGGTATTTTAAAGAATAAGTCACCACCATACCCCTACTAGACTAAAAGTAATTTTATCTTGGTCATCTAGAAAGAGGTCAAAGCAGTTTGAATTTCCTGCTTCTTTTGCCAAACAAACATTCCCCATTTGAGAATAAATTTCCATGCCCTGATGGAATAAGCAGCTCACAGGAGAGTGATCTAACAAAAATGACTAAGGCTCGGGATATGAATGTAAAATTGATTGCTTGACCTGCTCTGTAACACAGCTCGTATCATGCATATGCACCTGAGAAGCTATAATGATTTGCACATCTTCTGCCTGAATGACTGCCATCCTATCTGTAATAACTTCGCCAGTTAAATCACCATCTGTTTCACAGGCTTTCTAATGTTTATATCTCCCTTTTCTGTCCTAGAAAAAGAACAAAATTGTTTTCCTGTACTGTATGAGAAGTATCCCTGCACTCAGCTGGGGAGATAAACTAATGTATCTTAACTATCTCTATCAAACCAAGACACAGATTTTAGCATTCAGATGAAACTAAATGAAATCCACAATCTACTTCCCTTACAGAAGCAAGATAGAGCAAGAAACACCTTTCATATTTTCCTTTCTCCTTCCATTCCATTTGGTAAAGTTTCTTAAACACTAATGTAACAGGTGATAATGGATGTACAAAAACCAGAACCCTGACATGTACCAATAGAAATCACACAGCAATTACAAGGACCCCAAGTATGTCTTAGATTAATATAAATAGAGAAAAATTGGATATTTTTAGATAAGCTATAAGCTTTGGAAACTATAGGATCTGCTTTTCACAGTTATCAATTTTTGTGCTGCTACTCAATTCTTCATTATTAAAAAAAAAATAAAAAACAATACAGCAAACCAAGCACCCCTCCCTCCCAAACCCAATCAAACACCGAACAAAACCAAACCCAAAAAATCTATAATCCAACATTGACCTTGCCTTGTCTGTAAAACTCAAGGAAATAAGGAAATATGCCCTCCACCATCAGGAAAGTCTGCAATCACATTCCTTACATTTTTACTACACAATTATAAATGCAGACAATGCTGGCATCTGCTAAAGGTAGCTCAGAGATTGTATCTATATAAGTCAGAGATTTACAGAAGTCTAGCAGGAGGGGGCTCTAAGGGAACCTTTGCAAAAGATGTATTAATAAGGATTTGCAGAAGCATTCTGGAACAGTCAGAATTGCTATTCGGCTCCCAGGACCCTGGACTAAAAAGTCAGAGTAGAGATCCTAGTGACCACATATAAAGTCTTACACACTGGATAAGATTAGGATTAATCAGTTTGTATCTCTTTATGCCTCTCCTGGTCATAGTCAGAATCTTCTGGGTTTTGTTAATGCTGCCTGTTACTCATTTAAAATAACAAATACACATTAGAAAACAACCACTTATAAAATCAGCTTCTGCTATGTTTCTGTGTGCTTCTTTGTTACTCAGTTTACTGACACAAAGAAGCATTACTTTCCACTAGCTGTTTGTCACAATCTGCTCCCTTCCCTCCCCATGACAAGCAGTTCAGAGAGTTAAGCAATATGGTGCCATCTATCAGGAAACACACAGGCAAAACAGTTGTGAAATCATTTTCCTAATGCACGTACACCCTTAGTCATCCCCTCCCTCCCTTGCTCCCTCTCACAGACATGCCTCTTTTGTTGGAGAGATGTAGTTTGCTGGGAAGTGCACCCATATCCAGGATGGATAAAGTCTTCAAATAAAGCAACAACTGAGCAACACGCCCTTCCTGTCCACACCCGTGTACTACCCTCTTGAAAATGACAGAGAGCATTCAGTTGACAACCGTGTAGGCTCAACACTCATTGCTACAACACTGAACTATGCTGGCAGAAAAGTCAACAGCCCAGAAAACCCTTGCCTGACCCCAAGCAACACGGGGCAAATGAACAGCATGGAAATCACCAGGAGGAGCCACAGGAGCTCACATCGTCCTCCTCTTGCCCCATTGCATGGTTACCTACACCTGCCCTTTTTCCAACCAAAAGCTACCCAGCCTCCTATTAGCTATTCTCCAATAGCAACATCTTCACATCTAGCAACAGTAACCTCGAGTTTGAGTCAACATTACCATGGCTGTTAAGCAAAAATATTTCCAAGCAGCCAAACAAGACTTAAAACATTCAAAAGAAGTCTCATTGTCGGCCATTGCAAAAGTTACCAGCTCAAAAGGGAAGGAACAAGATGGGAGCTAGTTCAGAACAATTTTTGATCAAAATGATTGAGAAAAGCAAACAATAGCTAATAAATTTAATTTAAAAAAATCTCAGTGAAAATTAAGAGGGAAATTACTACAGCTATTAAGTTTCTTGACCTACTGCTATAAGATAGTGGGAGTTGTTATGCTACTTTAAATTGTCACAGACTATTCTCAATGGAGAGTTCTCTGGGAATCTGAAACCAAAACAAAGTTCCCACTCTGGTATTCTAGGATCAAAATCAGGGCTCTGCAGAGCTTTTAATTGCAAGATGAGTAGTAGGAAAAGCATCTTGGGCATATAGACTTTTATCCTCTCCAAAGAAAAGAAGTTCCAAATGTTCAAGAGTCAGTCAGAACCTGGCAATGCTACACTGTCTTCTCATCTGGAAAATGAAAGAATTCATGTACAAAGTCAGTGTCTTCTTGCTATTAAAGCAAGCAACAGCTGAAAAACTCGGCTGCATGAAGCAACACTACTCATCTTCCTTGTAACCTTCAAAAGTCACCCAAGATTTCGAAGAACAGGGCACTGAAACAAATGTTCAGTGTCTTTTAAAGTGTCCAGAAATGAATGAGCTGCCAGACTCATCAATTTCTAGAAAACAAGGTGACAGAACTATCAAAGACCCAGAGAAGTAACCAGTGCGTTGTCTTCCCTGACCTTCTGTGATGATGTGCAGAGGAATGAAGGAGCCAAAGGCCTTATTACAGGGAAAGCACGCTTTGTTCTTGTAGCTTTCAAAACAAAGTAGAATGATCTTTTCCAATGCAGCTGAAGCAATTCTATCACTGGTGTCATTTTTCTGATGTCTGAGCTGCCTCCTTCAGAAAGACTTCTCTGCCTAAACACAAGGAGCTGGTAAAAAGACAGACATGGGTAGCTGGGCCTTCATCCACAAACCCAGTAGCAATCTTTGTTAAAGGAAAGATGCACAGTGAAAATAATAGCGATGGCCTGCATATGGTCATGTTTATTTGCTGCAGATGAGAGGTCAGATAGGGAGGCAGCTAAGCACACAGTCTAGGTCTCTTGCAAGGATAAGAAGCCCACTGCTTTGAAGGAGACGATGTGATGAACAGACACGTGGAAAACCTGACTTCCTGAAATCTGCATACCACTTTTTTGGCACTCAATTGATTATTGCAGTTCATTTTCACAGTCTCATAGGGCAAACTATGCCTGAAACTTGCTCTGCCACTCCCACTCCCTTTCCACTCCCTCCCTCATTGCAGTCTTAGCCTTCTTACTCCTCTTTTGTTTGGGGGTTTTCCTCACCCAGTTCTGTTGTTTCTCAGACATAAAAACAGAAAGATGGATGCTGGGTGACCTGAGGAAACTATCAGTCTAGACATTGAGAGAAAACAGTCCTGCCATGATGATGAGCATATGACAGAATAGAATGATCTACAGTGCTAAGCGCTCTGACTACCTGTCTTGCAATAAAAGAACAGTTTAAAAATAATTATTCTGAAAGGGCAAAATTAAATATAACATTCAAGCACAAATATGTAGGATATAATTCAAGTACAGGTTATCTGATAGCAAATTCAAATTTACCTGAAAAATTTAAAAAAAATTAGCTCCTTAATAGAACAACTACTTCATGAGAAAATTTTAGAAAATGTAAGTCAATTCTTATGCCAGTCATGTCCAGCTAAAATATCAAAATAATGCAATAATTAATTTTGATCAGACTGGTGGTAAGCTTATGTTTTAAATGTGTGCTAGAGAAAGTCTAATTTAAACTAGTTTAAATTTTAAACAAGAAACATGTAGTTAGTGAATTAGTATGTTTTGCTTCCTGAGATCAGTAAACTAAACATAACATCCAGAAGGAAGTAGAATTTTTTTTTTAGGGGAAATAAAAAAGATTTTGCAAAATAGACACATATTAAAGACAAAGCCAAGAATAGTTAGGGCTAAGACTCCAACATAAAAATCTGATCCAACAAGGAAAACTAAAGCTCAGATTTCAGCTGTCTTTTTAATTAAAGTATTTTACTTTGTAAAAGGCATATTAGTGGCACAAAAGAACTTGACTGCATTCTGTTCTCAGTTGCCTGTCATAACCTGTCAATTCACAGTGAGATAAAATGAAATGGTAACCATAAATACTGAAAGACTAGACCATTTATTAATCAGTCTCCTTTTTGAACAGTTTTCTATTGATATATTAAGAAATATAATTTTGTTTTATATACAAAAGCATGTATAAGGTCAATAGCAAGCACACTGTAAAAGCAAATGCATTTAGTGCTTTTATATACAGTATGAACTCCTGTCACAATTAAAGCAGCAAATGGACAGAGCAACAACAGTAAAACAGAGCAAGGTATTAAAAATCGTAAGAAAAAAAAATCTTACAGACAGCACAAGATCCAAAATATTGAACTCCAGTGTTCTCTCTGGTGTACACACCTCAACATCTTAACTCCATAATGTAAATCACAACTTGCTAGGCAATATTACACACATACTCTGCCTGCTCCTCTTCAACTATCCATAGATTTGTACAGGTATGGCACTCTCTATATTGACAATTATAGTTCATATTAATTTGCTACTGTTTTTGTATACTTGTGTTAGGTTTTTATTTCGTTCATTATAAGGTGCATCTTACTTTTCTGATAAAGGAGAAAAACTTTGAAGGAAGCATTGGAAGCATGACATCTGTTATGCAGAGTAAGATGGCACTTCACTGTTCATGTGCCCAATCGCATCTGTCCCCTACCTGTGTACTGACAGGACAATCACCTATTTCTCCCACGGGTTTATTCGACTTTCTGTGGAAGGTCCATTCCAGCTACTTATTGAGATGATCCCACTTCTGTGTAGGTCACCTGGTAAGTGACAATTAACTCTTTTATGTGCTTACTTGCTTCATTTCTCAAAGACCACTCACCTGGATGCTGGGCTATTTTTGGCTTTCCAAACTTGAAGTAAAGGATGACCATAGGCAGCACTGAAGCCAAGGATCTCACCAAAATCAGAGTTAGCTAGAAGCCCTTTACGAATCACTTTCCCAAAATATCATGACTTCCAGGTCCTGGGTCTGAACTGACCCTGCTGTCAAAACTCCCCCTTACGCTCCCTTTAACAGCAGTGCTGCAGGCGGTTTCTCTCAGCCTGACGCACAGTGCTTTTGAGGTATCCAGGCAGCAACTTCAATTAAATTTAATTTCAGCAGGAAAGACCTCTCAAGTGTAACAAAGAAGATATTACAATACCTCAACTTAATCCTTTTTACCAGATTGCCCTACATTGCTTTGGGTCCATGACTTAAAGTAAGAAGTAACTGCATGCAATTTTCTGAGGATGCAAAATGACTGATGACAGCATATAAAACCTTAAGTAAAAAGTGAAGGAAATAGTACACTATCACTTTGTTGAGACAAACAGCAATAATCTTTCCTTAAAAGGAAAGAAATCACTTTGGTAAGCAATCTTCTTACTTCACGATGCCCCCAGCCTAGTGAGGATCTTGATTTCCCCCCTTCCCTCTGGGACTGCATTTTTCCTCAAGAGTAAACACCTCCTGCCACCATCTTCCTGTTGGATGCTTTCTTGGCTGAGACTTGGCAGATGGCACCCTCAGAGCTGAGATGCCCCAGGATCCTCTCCTTGTGGTTGCCATGGCTCATTAAAGCAGGCAATAGCAATGCCAGTGCTCAAGGACTGTCTAAATCCCTGACTTTTTTCCTGCAGCAGAAGCAAAGGATTTCAAAGGAACAGCCATTAATAGCAGATTCCTTGACTCATCCTGACTGGCTATTAGGAACCCTGAAGTCTTGATACCCCAGCCACGGAGATAGATCTAAAAAGCATCACATCCCCAGTTACTGGCAGTCTGTGGCTTTTCCAGAAACATCCGTGCTCAGAATGTCTGGGAATCAGGAAAGAAAATGTAGAAACTCTTAATATATAAATAAAGGAAAGAAGCTTTCCTTTCCTGCTACTTAGGTGCATAATACTGAGATTATGTAGAAAGTGACACTATTATGCCAGACATTACAAACATTACTTGATACTTCTTTTAAACAAACATGTTAAATACAACCCCAAAAATAATTTATATATCTTATTTTAAATACAGCATTATTGACTTAGTTTCTGCAGTGTATATACACATGTACATCACCAGAATAAGCATGATAGACTACAGAAGTATGTTTAAAACTGTATTTATCATATGCCCCTCACCTCTTTTATTATAATTAACATGCTCATTTATATTGATCGATATTAGTTTTGTGATGGCAAGCTTCAAAGTTTCAAACATCTGTCTCTGGGGAATAACCCCCCCGCCCCCCCCAAGAGTAAAATAAAAACCTAGGGCATTCAGAAAGAATTTTTCCTTTTATCCTCAAATACTTAAATTACCCTTCAAATTGTACTGCCTTTAGATTTGGATGGTCAATATTGATTCAAAATTTTGTACTCTTTCACTGTATCACAGACAAGGGATCTTTTATTCCTTCTCCTGCTCTTCCTGGTATTAGATCTAACAACAGATTACAAAATCCCAGACCTCAAACCCTTTCACTCTGCATGACTGTAGTTTTGCCTCTTAAGCCAAACTTTGGCTATACAGCTCTCGTCCTAGTCCCTAACTTCATCAAACAACAGTAAACCTAAAAAAATCTATTGACTTCAGAAGTCAATTTGAGGATTCAATGCAATTCTGGATGAGGGTCAGGGAGGGGAGAGGGACTACAAAGAAACCTGAGAACCATAGTACTCAATACAGCAATACTGCACTAGAAAGCACCATGATTAGGAATTACAAAGCTCTGGGGAGTTTTTTTGCACATGTACAAGGTACATGCTTTAAAAAAAAGAAAAGCTGAATGTCAAAATGCCTGGAGGGTCAGACAGACTTTTTTTGAACTATTAGACAGAACCAAGACACTGGAAGAACAGTCAAGTGCCACCGTGGATGTTGCTGTCAGTTATTAGGCAAAGAAATAACACAACCTGCACAGCAGAAAAGGCCCTACTTCAAAATGGATATAGCAGCTCTAAGTATTTATGGGTATCCGCAGACAAACCACCTCTCAGCTTGTTAAGGGAGGGTTGTATGTCTTCGCACGTCTCTGGAGAGTGTGTTGCACAGACTGAAAACATCTTTATAGCAGTTTCAGCTAATAGGCCTTTCTGCTTCCTAATGGCTCCAAATAGATCTTTTCTGATACAAGCTTCTTGCTTTCAGCTAGCCAGTGCTTGGCAAGTGACCTATCCCCAAAACATTAGTAGAGGTTATTTGTATGTGCCCAGTCTGTGTACACCGGTCAATACAGGCTTTCTTCAATCAGAATAGGTCTGGCAAGAAGTCATATAAAACTACAGAAGTTCAATACCAAATTACAGAACAGAGAGATAGATACAGTGATCATCTGAATGGCCCAGCTCTCGGTGTTTAAGCCAACTTGGCATCCTTCATACTTCATTCACAAATTGACAAAAGAAGCCAGTATTATTTTAAGGAGCATTATTTCACAGTCTCTCTGTAAGCAAAAGGACAACCACCATAATTAAAAAAAACTCAAATCAACCATAATCTAGAAAAAAATACATTTAAATCCCAAACTGCACACCACACCAGCTTATTTATACCTAGTTCTCTATGGGAAATTATTGAGAGGGAATAAAGTCTGCACTTTAACTAACTTACTCCGTAACAAATAATGGGAGCATAAGTGTGTCTCTGTTCACAGTTTAAAAGCCCCAGGAAATACTTCTCTGCTGGCATTTTGGATAAAATTTTAGCAAAGTCTCCAGTCTGTCTAATTGCTATGATAGCGTACACAGCCTGCCTCAAAGCATGGAACATATGGCATCCTCAAAGGATTTGGTATCATTTTTCCTTTAGAACATGCAAGTCAGTTGGTCATTGTTATCCCTCTGTGGAATTACTCAAACAGCTGCTACCTTCCAACTAAGAGGTAAGAAAATCTTTGTCTTTTTTGTTGCTGCTAATTTCACTGACACACTTCTGTCATATAATGAGAGTGGGTAATATGCTTGTAATGCATTTTAATGTTGCGTATTTGATCCATGGTGTAAACAACATTTTATGGGAGACTGACATCTACAAAAGGATGCATTTCAAGTTGCTTGTAAAGTAATCTGAATCGTGAGGCCCACATTTAAAATTGCAAGGAATTCATTTAATATGCAAACATAAAAATAATGATACGTTGTTGATATTCCTTTCCACAGAATCAAAAATGTGACACTTGAAACTACTTATAATGCATAAAATGTATTTTCTTTAGAAATATTTTAAACTCTTTATCACCAAATAGATTATTTTATCTTTTTTTTTAGAATTGTCCTTTACTTACCAAATAATGATTTGCTAAAATGTATTTTCAGGTTATGTTTGGAAAGTAGTTGTGTCTAACAATACCTTATTCATTCTACATACAGGAGGGTTATGATTTCCACAGTTTTGTGAGTTCTTATCCTCCATGGTTCACAGATCCCATCTTCCCTTGATCATCAGGGTATCTCCCCAAACTGAACCTTTTTTTTGTTTCTATTCTTTCAAACTGACAAAGAATAAGTAAAAGTCAGAAACAGAACTCACCAACAAAAGATACAATGATAAATGACTAAAACCCCAAATCTCACAACCTAGAGAAAAAATTGGTTGTGAGAAAAGGACATAATAAAATCATGATATGCACCACATGTGAACCTTATATGAACATCACACCCTCATGTATGTGATGGGAGGGAGGAGGGGGGCGGGGGAAAGGAAAACAACAAAAGGGCTGCCCAAATTTTAAAATTAAATCATAGGGAATGTTCTGAAAATAATCATCCTGAATCTAGCAAGGCAACTGCCCAAGTTTTGTTTTCCCTACTTTTTCCTTCTTTTGAGTCTTAATTGCAGCTCACGTTTCTTCATTATGCCTATGACCTTCTCTTGAGGTGGAAGAATGCTAATGAAAAGCAGGTAACAGTTAAAAGTTTCCAGAACCAGGTGACGAGCATTATGTTTATAGCCCAAAGACTGCAGCTTTATTACAGTTTACTGATGAATAATTTATACTAGTATAGAAAAAGTGCATAGAGTTCCTCCTGATACCTCAAAGGCTCACATTAAACCGTATTTTTAAAAAATATGAGTTCCAACAGAACAACCTGTTCTGAAAAAAATACTATAATTTTACTAAATGTTAAGTGCCAACAGTACATTCCTGCCCCTGTCATAGATGCAAGCAAGCAGGCGATCAATTACTGAAAAATACTAATATGTAAATTATACAAAGTGACACAATAAAGAATACACAGAACATGCCATCTACAATATACAGCCAGTGCCTATCTTTCCATTAACTTCAAAAACTTTAAGATAGCTGCTCACAGACATAGATCCACAACAGTTTTGGTTTAATACAATTACCTGCCACCTCCCACCCCGCTTCTGCCCACCTCCCCCAGTTTCAGTTGTAATGGGAGAGGCAGAGAACATACAAGTTAAATGTGTGACATATTAGAACCTTAGCAAAAATAACTTTCAACAATTTCAGAAGTACCAATGATTTAAAGAATTTATTAGAATGTATAATATTCTGGGATATGTCCTTTCACAGTTAGATCCGGCCCAAAATTCACAAATACAAAACACTTTAAACAATAAAAATAATAAAGCTCATTTTGCTGTGATGCACCATTCTTCCTAGACTTTTATAGTTTCTCTCATTCCTGTACTCTCATAGAAGACACTCACCATGACTTTTATCAAAACTATTTTCTTTTCATCAGAGTTCGTTCCCACAGCAAAAGAAAAACCAATCAAAAAACCCCAAACCAAACAAACAACCCCCTCTCCCCCCAGACTATTAAGGTTTTCTTTTATTAATGTAGAGGTTTCTTAAGAACATCAAAATCTTTTCGCTGGGATCTAAGTTACCTTGAAAACAGACACAAATTTTTGGTCAAGATGCAAAAGAGACGCTTCAATTATTTCAAATTTCAGAATTCAGAAGAGATAGCTGGATACATGTACATGCTCATTTACATTACACACATCATATAGTAAGGATCTATTCCTGTCTATAAAGCCCATCATCAGCTTGAAAATAAAATTACTAGTGAGGTGACACTATCATTCTCTTATTGCAGAGCCAAAAAGTTGAAGATAATTATCATCATTTTACAATTTTCGCTGATGGAAGTCAAAAGTTTCCATGGTGCAGAGAGAGATTTTCTTGTCAAATCATTTGTTAAGATCTATTTGAAAGAAGATTTACTATATACTTTTCCAAGTGTTATTTGCACTTAAGCCCAGTAGTGTAGGGAAACCAAAGACATTTAAACAATAATACTTCAGGCAGTTTGCCTGCATATTAGATTGTGCAAGTTTAGTTAACTTAAAAAAAAAAAAAAGTAACCACAATGCATCTATGCAGCTCCTGAAATTAAGAGCTTTACAACAAACAAAAAAATCAGTCATTTAATGCCTTAGTAGGCTACATGAGTTCTAAAGCAAAAAACGTGCTATATGTAACACATGGTTACACCTCAAAGCCTGCACAAAAAAATGAAACTAAGAAAGAAGTAAACATGTACACAGATGACAGCCCCATCCCTTAAGTGACCTCCTTCTGCCCTATATAGCGACATGTTAGGTTTTGGTCTCCTCTGTCAGAACGCACACTTTTAATTTTTTCCTGCTTCTAAGCAGGAGAAGGAATCTCTACCCAGAGATGTGCCTTCTAAGAAATAAAACCAAATCAAACAAGTGTTTTGACAACTCATGAAACAAAAAATCAAAACTAAAAAGCTACATGCTGCTCCAGTGGTGTCATCAGGCTGGAATGTGATGAGAATTTCAAGATTTCAACAGACAGTTCAAAAGTTGAATCTCATGTTACCCAAGTGAGTGAGTGATGGTCTTTCATTGCTGATGACACTGTAATGGCCCTTTCACACCTTTGTGAACTTTCTTCATTAAGTGCCAGCAACCTCCTAAGCAAATGGATGTTCTGCTTCAGTGAATCTCAGAGCCTGGACAAACATTTCTTTCAGCAATGTACGTTGCAGCAGCTTCATCCTCTCCACCATCCCTCACCAGCTCCCATCTCCAAAACTTATTCCCTCTTCTGTATTGACATCTCAGTTAAAGAAAAATGTCCTTTATTGCAATACTTCTGTATTTTGTATTTCATACAACAAAGAGGAACTGTGAAGGATGTCTGTTTTGAATTATTACAGATTGATTCCTCAGCCATTTCTGAATCAATAGGTGAGTTTCATGCAGTTAACATAAGCTCAAAATACAGCTTAATTAACTTATTAAAAAACTCAAAACAAAACACAAACCCACCCTTGAATGTATGAATTATTTTAAAATACAGTATTCAGCAAGGAAGAAGACAGTAGGATAGGACTGTTAACCAGCCATCCACAGGGCTGTGAGATTGCAGCACAGAAACTTCAGTCTGATCTGATCACACATGGATTGCAGTCACTTCTTCTCACATGTATGCAAGGCACAGTTTCCCAGGTTAAGCACAGAGAGAAGGGAAAAGCTAACACCTCCCTTTCTCACATATGGCTCTAGCATATGCTAAACAGACAGCAGAATTGTAGAGCTGCAGACGAGGAAGTAAAAACTTCTACTTCAATCCATGGAGTGAACAGGGTCGATTCCAGCAGTTTAATACCAGCTATTTGTCAAAATATGGTAGTCTGAGCTCCTGTGGTAAAATGAGGAAAAGATTTAAGTGATGGTCATGTGGCTGACAGCCTGCAGGTCACACTGTTAGTGCAGTTACTGGTAGGTTACATGGAGGAAACAGATAGAAGGAACACTGTTGTCAGTTAAAATAAAAAAAAACAACCCTACAATTCCTAAACCTATATTATTACTCTGTAGTATTAGAAAACAAGCAAGTGTTTCTGAACTGTGTTTCTGAGAAACAAAATGACAAAAGAGAGATCTAGACTAGATCATGGCAGTGGTACATAATATTAGAAGGCCAAACATCTTCAATTTTAAATTTTTTTGACTTAAAGATTTCAACTGTTGGCTTCTTTTCTCCTGAGTTTGAAGATGTAATCCAATGTTCCCATAGTGAAATGGCAAATGATATTTTATTGTCATGTTATTGAACTCTGGATTTTTACCATGATGGGGTAAAACTAGTTTAAAACATGACTAGTTCAGTTTAGAACGCTGACAGTTTTTGTTTCCACTCACAAAGAGAGAGTTGCAACTAAAGAATTTATGCTACTATACACGCATAGCACAGAGTTCTGGGCTTTAACCCACTGTAAGAGGTACTGATTTTGTGTGCTCAAATCACAGCTGTATGTCTGGTTATCTGCAATCAGAGAAAATCAGGCTGGTAGCGAAGTACTGCAAGTACTGCGCCAAACCTACAGTACCTGATAGACATACTTAGCATCATCCCAGCCCATATTGACGTATCAGCCTTCTTAACAGTCTGTTGAGGGAGAGTAAGGTTTTACTACAATGCTGATCCAATAGTCACTGACAGAGATGGTCCATTCTTTGTTGGAGCTTCTCAGCTCCCAGAAATGCAATCAAGATCTTTCCTTGGCCCAATTCTCTCAATTCAGCTGGTCCAGATTGTTAAACTGGGAGAAAGAAATCTACTTCTTTTTACCCTTTTGTCTTTCCATAGCTTAATTTTCTAACAGTGCATTTGAACAGTGCCAATTCATCAAGGATAAGTTTTAAAATACAGCGCCTGGAAGGACACAATTCCCAGTAAGAAACCCAGGAGGCATGAAAGCCATCCTCAGCAGTAGCAAACCATTAGATCACTGGACACTGTGTATAATCTCAGCCTATGTTCAAAAGGTCAGTGATTATTTTGTTAGCTGTAACCAGAGAAGAGAGAAAATGGCAAGGAAGACAACTACTGGAAGCTTTTTATCTAGCCCCTCTCAGCAACCAGTGAAATATTAGTTCTGTCCATCTTTTGCATAGGCAGGCACAAAAGTGATTTTTTTTTATAGCTACAGATTAAGACTTAAATTTAAAAGCAATACAGACACTTTAGAAAAGAGCACTACTTTGACAACTTTAGAAGCAGCAAGTGGGTCCACATGACAGAAAGATTTGAAGCTTTATTAAAAACTTGGGTAGGAAGCTAAAAATATTGAAAATAAAAGCTGTCTGACAGATGCCAGAGAAGCAACTGAACTAAGGTAAACTTGGAAGTCCGTAACAGTTGTATAGAAAGCTAAAAACAATTTTATCCCAATCCACTGCCAGCCTGTTCACCTAGAGGGAAGTAGAAAGTTTTCAAGCCCTGAGTTGGGCAAACCAGAGATCCATTCACAGAGCAACTGTACCGCTTGCTCCAAAACCCGTAAGCTCCACATTCCAGGGCTCACAAGTATTATGGTCCTTACATTAGAAGTAGCGTAACGTAGAGAAATCCCTCGGGGACCTACCTCAGGCTTCAAGTAAAATAAATAAATAAATACCTTAGCTTTTAAACACAAGGAGAACAATTGCAATGTAAGATCTCACAGAGTTAAAAACCTGACAAATATAAGCTTTCAGGGCTTAAGCAACGGTTCGGGGAATACACACCCCTATAGATCTCTACAGGATGCACAGCTTTGTTTGTGGTACCATGTCTTGAAGTTCGCTTCTAAAAAATGGCACCATGGGTGGGATTCTGTGTTTACTGCCTCCTAAGGATCCATCATTTATAAATGAAAATATAGTATTTGTTAATAGTTAAGCATCAGATACCTCAACTTCTCTCAATATCTTAAGCGAAATGATAGTCCCTTCCTTGAATCATTAATTAAAAGGAAACACATCTCCAAAGGTGATACTTTGACACAACTGTCTAGTAATTTTATCATATTCAAACTGTACACTTTGGTTCATCAGCACAAAGAGACTCCAAAGATTTTGCACAGGGGTAACTTGCAGCTATGTATACTATGTCAATAAATGTTATACCAAAAATCGACTAAAACCAGCTTGCTTGCTTTCAGTTACTCCTCATTCTTCTTAGCTTTTGACAGCCAACATTAGGATGAACTTTGATTTTTGTCTTTGTAGGGCTTTTTTTTTCTCTACTTTTTTAAAAACTAAAGCATCCAGATTCAAACATGATTTCACTAAATTAAACTTAAGGGGAATAAAGTACTTTGTGGTATCATCTATCAACATAGAATTGCAATTTTAAAATCAAAGTTACATGGTGACCACTCCCTGTAAATATATAAAATTACCTGTAAATCATACTTTACTGAGCAGAAATGTAAGGCAGCTCACTTTACTGTACCCTGGTGATGTCACATAACAAAGCTTTTTAAAAAGTGCACAAAGGGAATACTGGAAGAAAAGGTAGTGATAACTGATGGGCACACAGAGAAAAGGAAAATTTACTATCTTAATTTTCTCTTCAACCCAAAATCTATAATAGTAGTAGTACCAGTAATAATACAGACCTTAAACAATAATATACTAAGTAACAAAATGATGAGTAAAAATTATTTGTAATGTCAATATCAGAAACGGAACTAGAACTGGGATAAACAGGAACAGTGAAAGATTCAGTATCAGCAGTCCACATAAGAGTGTGGATCTACCTCTTCTTACTGTTTCCATCACTAAACAAATTCGTGCCCAGTTATATGCAGTTACTAGTCCCAGTTGCTGTTAAAAATCCACACTCCATCAATCAAGCTCAACTGCTTACACAGAATATATTATTGGAAGGTCAATGTAACACTGGACAGGCAAGGTAATGTTGATGAGTGCAAGATTATAAAGTAAGTTTGACATTTTTATGCTAAATCAATACTGAGTGATGTGTAGATAAAAAAATTAATTTATCCCAAAGTGATAAACTACCACTGCTTCAATCATTGCACAAAACAGCCTGGGGCATCTGTGTCCTTCCATAGGCTACAAAAACCCATTCTGTGCAGAAAAGACCTTCCCATACACTACAGTTTGTAAGTGGAATAAATCAACCTCAAGTTTAAGCTGATAATTTACATAAATTAGGAATGGACTACCACAGCATTCAGACAGTCATTACTAGCATTCCCCCAAAAAAAGTAGTAATCCTACTACAAGATTTTCAAATACAAACCCGCTAAAATCAATAAAAGAAATGTATTAGTGCTTTACTAGACAAATTAAACAAGCTCTAAACAACATAAAAATCTCTCTGTAAGGCTATCTGAATACATACTTTACCTAAGCCTTCTCCATGAAAACTCCTTTTGCATCAGCCTTACACTCACACTTGGCTTGCCCTGTGTACCATGGGCCATACTACCACTCAGCTGGAAGGTCAACAGTCAAGAAATTATCAAGAGCAGGTTTTTTAACCATCTTCCAGCACAAACGACTCGTGGTTTTAGTCTGATTTGGAACTTTGGCAGGCATCCTAAGAGCCCAACTGTGATTAGGGTTTGTTTCACCTTATCCTCATACAGACCACAGAAATTTCACAATCAGGTGCTACATCTCAGCTGAGATGCCATAGCTGAGAAATAAGCACTGAAAATTCTAGCTACATGACATACAGTGTGTGTTCATCCAGGAGGTCAGGTCCTTGGTCCACTATGTTCATCTTATTGCTCTGGTCCAGAATAAGCATATACTGGGTGACCTCCAGGTTAATCCAAAGCATGCCAGAGTCCAAGATCTCCATATAGGCACAGCCAAAGACTGTCCACATTTCTTCGTTGATATACAGTTTACTAAATCAGTCTGTAAATGCACTACATTAGAGAGAAGAAAAAAAAATTATGTTGAACAATCAATTATTTTTTTATGTTTCATATAGATTTTCTTTGTCAAATTGTGGTCGGTCAAATGTGGTTGTAGTTATCCACCTGCAATATGAAATAATTAAAAAAAAAATCCCACAGTGTAGGTGGAGGAATATCACAGAAACCTATGAACTACCTTCTGAGAGAGAAAAATATGAACAGATATTATACAGAGATTAAGGCATGTCAATGTCACCTAAAGGAAAGGAGGAACTCTGATGATGACCTGAAAGGACTACAATTCACAGGATGAAGAAAGTGGATTACTCAAATATACTCCTACAGAACTGATCTTTATATGACATTCTCCAGCCAAGAGTGCTAAAAGCAAACAAATGAAACAACATAAACAAACAAAAAGCATACTTAAACCAGGCAGATGCCTCAAGTAAAAGCGTAAAACCAGGATGATCAAAACATAGAACTTCTGTTACTAGCAGTCAAATCTTCTGAAACATATATATTCTTTAGTCAGCAAATATCAGAAACATTGGATTTAAGAAAAAAAAATCACTCTGACTGCCAAGATAGCCACACTGCCTTGATTACCATGAATATAACTTGTTCTCCATGATGAGAAAGGGGAATGTCACAGAATTTCTGTAAGCCTCTTGATACAACTGGGATTCCCAGACTTCTCAGGCTGCTTACTGAATTACAGGAAGATGCAAAACTTTGGGAGACTGCAATTAGGACCAAATGCTGATGATCTTTAAGGTCCCTTCCAGCCCAGACCATTCTATGACTTTCAGGCACTGAGCAAAATCAAAGAAGACCACAGTCATCATGTAGCTCACCATACTCTTCAGCAAAGCACATGCTCTGGCAAAAGCCTGTGTAAAATTGAAACCTTTGCACTTCTCTGACCTAGTATCTTCCAATAAAAATTTATTTCCTTCAGTCAGTAGAGATCTAAAAGAATTACAAACAACAGGAAAATTATAAACTTGAAGTCACTCAACTATTCAGTGAAAGAGCTAGGAATAAAGCTCTTCAGTCCCTGCCATCGGTGGTTACAGTCTGTTACCACAAAATGCTAAAATTTCCATCTGCTGTTTTTCATAATTTCTTAGCTTTCCATGAGGATACCCAGGATTGGAGATTTGGTCTTATTGAGCATAAAAAAATGTTGAAAGATGAGGAACACTTGGTTTCATTTCACTGGGTTGTTTTTCAGATGGATCAGTCCCTTAATTTCGTCACTGCGCTGATCACACTACACTTCTGTCAATAAAGCTGAATGGTCGACAGTGGGAGGGGGCATGAGTGAGCAACAACATCAATTTGATCCTGCCAAAACATGTTACACATCAAACCAGTCTTTTCATTACACTAATTAACCTTGATTTAATTAACAAGTGAATTAAATCAGTTCTGTGCTGGTGTAAAGGTAAACCAGCAGGAGTAGTGAATCCGACACAAAAGAGATTATAAATCAGAGTTACAATTTAATAAAAATATTACAATGAATGCAATGATACAAAGAGAAATTGGTTTTGCCCCACAAAACCCAGAAGTATAACCCAGCACCCTGGGGCACAAACACAATGGTATTCGTTAGCCCCTGTGCTGAGACCCCCTGATGTGGTTTCCCCGAGTCCCAAGTAAAAGGGAAAAAACCTGTTGGTGTAGATGACAGTTGCAGTCTGGTCGAGAGTGGTGGTCGCAGTCCTGCCGAGGTTCTGGTCCTCCTCTGGATCCAGATGGTGGTACCAGAAGTCCCCATACCCTCAGGTTCAGGTGGGAATGCCCAGTACCTCCCCCAGGGTGGGGAGTTCCACAGTGGGTGATCTAACTCGGTGTCATGGGGTATTTTGGAATTGTTGCTGGCCCATTAGCAGACACGCCCCCTCAGGCTGGGTGTGGAGGTGCTAATGACTTCCTGAAGGGGAGTTATCACAGCTCGTATCTCACAGGCTTCTTTAATACTCAGCTCACAGCCTGAGGGGTCAGGTGTGCCCTGGGCAGCTGCTGCAAATGGTCCATTGTTAACAGTTCCTGAGAAATGACATAGAGGGTTTAGAATACACAGCTTTGGTCACACCAACACAGTGATAAACTAGTCCCAGCTTCCTGAATTAGGACAGTCCTCTTTCAGAGATGAAAACCTATGTTGTCAATAAGATCACAGACTCATGACAACTCACATCCTAATGTGCTACACCTGCATTTGAGCAAACACTGTAGGCAAATGTCAGTAATATTTAACAAGGTCAGAATCCGTCAGTGTCAGGGTTTATAATATTGTACATCGCTACATTCGAAGCCCTCTGAATGCCTGATGTGAAGGAAAAAACCTTATGTGCTATATCCTCCTACTGTAGCTACACTGCCTTTTAGGCCCAGAACTGAGTAATTAGTGCTACCTCAGGAGAGATCTGCATGTTCTGTTTTGCAGGGCAAGCATGCAGTGATAGGACAAGGGATGATAGTTTTGAACTGAAAGAGGTCAGGTTTAGAGTAGATATTAGAAAGAATTTTTTTATTATAGGAGTGGTAAGGCACTGGCACAGACTGCCCAGAGAAATTGTGGATGCCTCATCCCTGGAAGTGTTCAAGGCCAGGCTGGATGGAACTCGGAGCAACCTGGTCTGGTGGAAGTTGTCTCTGTCCACGGCAGGAGGGTTGGCACTAGTTGATCTTTAAAGTCCCTTCCAACCCAGACTATTCTATGATTCTATAACATAGAACTGCAGTCCACAACAGCCTCACAGCTGCTTTCCATAGGTGTCCATTAGGTGGAAATGTGGTTTTGAAATTTAAGCTGATTATTAACATAATCTTTTCTGAGAATAAATCTAGTACAATTATTCAATGTTACACTTAGTAGGTTGCCTCAGGCGAGAGAAGTGTATATTCATATATCAGGTCTGTGGATTCTCTTTATTGTCTTTTATGCTTATCTTTTACATTATGAATCCCTTTAACTTCATGTTTCCCTTTTACTTCTTAGCAATGCTTTACTTGGGGAACATTATAGTACATCATCAAGTATCTTTTATGCTCCTGGAAGTGCTCATATCCTTAGTCTTAATTCTTCATTAAAATGACTATTAGCTGTTGTTTTGGGGGCTGGCATTTTAAAACCAGAAATAAAAATGCATCAAAATGACCTCATATTTTAAAACTACAAGAATGGTGTAACTATCGCTTCTCTAGTATTCCGCATTCAATCCTACACAAAATTGACAGTGAGAAAGACCACTAGACGAAATGATACAATGTTGATAGATTATGTGTTGATTTACATGAATGTCAACATACTGGGAAACATTACAAACCATTTAATCTACCACCAGAGTAGCGAATATTTAGAAATGAAAAAAAGACCAGTAGTGCTTCGTACACAATTTGGCTTCAGGGAGCAGATGTATTATAGCTTCCATATGTCTCAGCCTACTAAATGCATTTTTAATGGCAAGTTCTTGCAGAGCAAAATCTGCACAGTTGCCTGGGTAGTCTGTCAAAGGCAGAATTTGCCCTGAACTTTATTTCAATGATGCTTCTCTATGTTCTGGGAGCCCTGCAGAGGTCACAGAAGAGATAGAAGCATCTGAGTGCTATTTCCTAACACAAACCATAATAATCCTTTTTAGATATTCTGCCAATGTCAAGAGTATTAAATATAAATTATTGTTCTTATGACTTAGTATTTCACGCCATACTGATTAAGCATATTGAAACTTACCCCAGATAGTGATCTCTCATTAGTACTTGAGCACTACCAGACCAATTACACATTTGTTTTTCAGAATAAAACTGTTACAAGAAATTGTCCCTCAATCAACAACACTCTGGGTGCTGCAGTTCCTCAGGCCTTTCAAATTTAGAACATTTTTTCTTGTTCTGTACTGGCTCTTAAGGGTCCAAAGATCCCCAGTGGAATGAAACGCAGGAGAGTCTTAAGTTTCATTGTAAAATCAGAACCTCAGGACAAACAAGGCAGAGAATATTCATACATGAATATGACTTTTTCCAAGAGGAACAACAGGCAAAGCAAGTGCTACTTGGTGCAACCCAACACGCCATTTGGCACACACTGGTACTGGGATCTCTTCTCTGAGTTCCCTGGCATGTATTGTTTATTGAGCCAACATAAAAAACCCCAATGTTTTCTACAATAATTAACAGTCTTGTCTTCTCTGGACTAAAAAGGCTCAGCTCCCTCAATCTCTCCTCAAGAGTTATGCTCCAGACAACTAATCATTTTTGTGGCACTCTGCTGAATGCTCTCCAGTTGCAACTTGTATTTCTTTAACTGAGACCAGAATTGAATATAATACTCCTATGGGGCCTCACTAGGACTGAGTAAATGGGGAGGATCATCTCCCTCAACCTGCTGGCTATGCTTTGGCTGATATCATTGGCCCTCCTGGAAGCAAAGGCACACTGCTGGCTCATGGTCACCTTGTCATCCATTAAGACTCCCAGGTTCTTTTCTGCAGAACTGCTCTCTAGTAGGTCAGCCCCCAACCTGTACTGGTACTTGGGGTTATTCCTCCTGAAGTGCAGGACCTTACACTTGCCCTTGTTGAAGCTCATTAGGTTTCTCTGCCCAACGCTCCAGCCTATCAAGGTCCCACTGAATGGCAGCACAAGTGGCAGGTGTATCATATCATCAGTTTCATATCATCAGCAATCTTGCTGAGGGTGCCTTATGCCCCTTCATCCAGATCATTGCCAAACAAGTTGAATAAGGCTGGACCCAGTACTGACCCCTGGGGAACGCCACTAACTACAGGGCCCCAACTGAATTCCATTCTGCTGATTACTACCCTCTGAGATCTGTCATCCAGACAGTTCTTGATTCATCTCACTGTCCATTCATCTAACTTATGAAGATGCTATGGGAGACAGTGTCAAAAGCCTTGCTGAAGTCCAGGTAGATAACACCTGCTACTCTCCCCTCATTGACCCATCCTGCCATGTGATCAGAGAAGGCTCTCAGATTGGTCAAGCATGATTGATCATCCCTTGGTGAATCCATGCTGACTACTCCTGAAGAGTAGTCTACATTTAGCCAAGTTTCTAGTACAAAAGCAATGCAGTCAGATAAATTACTTCACATCTGTTGCATGTTATCAGTGCATGTATTCACTGCAGTGACTTTAAGCAACTGTGACTTGATTTCATACTTGATACCATAGAGTAGTATTTCTACATGTCTAAAAATATGGATTCAAGATATAGTTTATTGATCAATCATGTAACAGCAATTTTAAATATGAAAAAAATGTTGAGACAGAAGGTATAGTGAACTATCTTTGCTACCAGAAAAAAAGATTAAATTAGAATACATGAAGGGGTAATTCTGTTGTATCTTCTCAAAACAAACAGACCCTTAAACTCAGTGTTTATAGTCCCTAATATCATTTATTGCATAGACAAGTTTCCAAACTTCCAAGGCAACCTGGAGATTCCTAAAGTGACAGTCTGTAAAGGCAGTTTCAGGGAGGGAAGAGATTTTCACCTTAATGTGTTGTCATGGCTTATCAAGTAGATCAAATTCCACTGCAAGTCAAAGAAAAACTTTCTAACTTTTCAAGCGCCAAAGATGGGTTTTTCCCTATCTACCACCGGCAACAAAATTCCATGTGAAGTACCTTCGAGAATATTCAGCCTCTAATTGTTATTTTCCTGCTTTCAGAATACTCTAGTGAGCAATCGTTGCATTACTGTCAATGACGATAAGTTTTCAAATACCGTCTAAAAAAATCTCACAGGCCTATTTCATACTCAGAAAAAGAAAGTTCCCTCAAACTCATGAGGAAAATAAAACAGTTCCAGATACAATGTTTAAATCAATCACTAGGTTTACAAGATGCCTCACACAGGCTTACGCTGCTAAATACAAGTTTTATTGCAAGTGATTTAACATTAGTTGTGCAATTTGCTCTATGCCGGAGAAATGTCACGATTTTGGACCTGCAAAGTTCTATGTTGATACAAGGATGTTCTTGCATAGATCATACTGAGTGATGGGGATGTCAGTCAGCCAACAATTAGTAACAATGTATATCTATACACTTTAATATAGTTGCCAATTAGTTACCCTGAAATTAAACCTTGATACCAAATGACTCTTAATCTAAACAGCATAAGGGACATACAAGTAAAGAGATAATTTTGAAGGGGTTAGTTGTTGGAGTTATGATCTTTTGTTGCAACAGAACTATGATCCTCTTTCTATATTGGCTTAAAAAAATAATTATTCTATATATTTTATTCTGAAGCAAAAGAATAGGAAAAACTCCCAGCATGCCTGCTTCAGTAGTCAGTGAGGGCTACTTCTAAACTGAATATTGCAAGTGGAAAATTTTATGTAAAAGTCTCATTACTCTTCATTTCTTGTCATATTAACCCTGAATTCCTGTTTCCTCTGATGAGTATGTTTGTTAGAAATTAGAAAAGTACAAATTTTGTCAAAGACAGACTTTGCACCTGGCACACTTTTCTAAGGCATCACATCTGTCAGACAGAGGCTACTTATTACAGTGTTAAACTGAATGTCTTATCCCAGTATCTAATTATTGCCTTTCTCCCCTCCTCTGTCAGTCCTAGCAGAGTAGTTATTTATTATAAAAACCTTCCCACATACCCAATCTTAACATCTGCATATGTCAAAGACCACTCTTCAGCATGCATTTTGTTTCTTAAGGAAACTATGAACAGTGGGATAATTTTGCAGTAGTTTGGGATTGCTTCAAATACTGAAACAAATCAGAGTTACTCTAGCAAAACTACAAATCTAATACTCAGTAACAGTATCTTTAAAATTGGATGTAAGATATTATTTTTGCTTAATATTATTTAAGTAGCATGTCAGGCACAGTACCTCAGCTGATAAAGGCCAAGGCCTTATGCCAACACATAGCATATGTACTATACTTAATTTTGCTGTCTCTGAAACTAAGTACACGAGTCTGCACCATCTGTAAAAAAAAAACCTTAAGAGATGAGATATGGTTTATAGATAAGTAAGTAATATTTGCAATCAACAAAGTTTCTTTGGAGTCATGGAAGAAGAATTACCATAACTGCTCAGTAAATAGGTCATATTTCTAGTGATGTGCATCACCAAAACATAAGACTATATCAGGTTTTGTTTTGGAGCAGGCTTTTCCCTTTTATCAAAGAACATGCAAACAACCTCATTTAGAAGAAGACTCAGATGGATCAGACTGAATTGAAATATGTCCTCCCATTCAAGAAGTTCTATGAATTTAAGAGACTGCCAGTAGTTAGTCTGAACATTTTGAAAACTCCTGTGTTTTCCCCTCCATTTACTTCAATTTGGATAGGAGACATGAGACTTAGTGACATGACTTCTCAGTCCCATCTTTGATTTAAGATGATATATGTGCTATTATTTTCAGAACTCTAGATTCCTACCCACTTATGTATTAAAAACATGTTATTCTGGTTTAAGTTAGAGTGATTAGATTTGTTTGTTTATTCAGAAGGGATGTTCCCTGTGACCAAATTTACTGGAGTGGAAGAAAATTGCTTTCTTTTTCACTTACCCAGACAACTCTTTAAAATTTTATTGAATGTATAACATTTTGTGTTTATATAAATATCATCATTAAATTACTTTACAGTTTTATAGAAAAGCTTGCACCACTTTGCTTATATAAACTGCAAGTGAACTAGTCTTGCCCTCAGCATTTACCCTTCAAACTATTCCAGCCAATTTGAAAAGAAGTGTGGTGCAGAGAGAAAAAAGAGTAGAG
Source organism: Poliocrania exsul (assembly GCA_035041345.1). Lineage (NCBI taxonomy): Eukaryota > Metazoa > Chordata > Aves > Passeriformes > Thamnophilidae > Poliocrania > Poliocrania exsul. Next base: position 45,496,169 of record JAWWLZ010000042.1, on the reverse strand, counting down.
AAGACCTCTTTGTCATGCATGTAAACTCTACTTTTTTCTCCCATTTAATAAAAATGTCTCCAAAGATAAGTTGTTCAGAGTACACATGCAAAAACAAGGACACTTATCTGAACTTCCCCAATAAACTGATAATAAGCCTGTTGTTAAAGGAGTCAAATGGATTTATATAGTGCAGGAAAATGCTTAAGCAAGAAGGATTAATTACTACTAAAGTGACTCCCAAACCATTACATTTTATAAAATGTACTTTCTTCTATCAGATAGTTCTTGACAGCTGTCAAAATTTTAAGCTTTAAAAATATCACCAAGCTTAGAACTACCTCCAGAGGATTTTAATTTTCTTATTAACATCCCTGTAAGGATGGCACTATCAGCTTCATACTGATAATTTTCTTATTCTCAACAAAGTATTAGTGAATAAAGGTATATAATACAATAATGAAGGAAAACTTGAATTAGAGTTTCAGAGTTAACAAAATGATCTGGCAAACATTAAAATGTAATTTATCAGATTATCACAAGTCTCACACAGTTCCCACAGCTTGTTCCTGCTGAGTAATGACAACTGTCTGAAAGGTAACAAGAGTACAACAGTTTGATAATATTACAGCATGATCACTGTGACAATGCTCATGCAATTGCATTTTGATCAGCTATTCAATCATTCAGGTAGGGTGCTTAAGTAGACTGCTGACATGTGAAAACACTGCTTCTTTGAACATTTGAAGTGAAGCATTTATCCAGCAAATGTCATTGTTGTTTTGATCATGGTGTTCATAAAACAGTGAAGGGCTAATGGAAGCTACAAGTGAACTCTATGCAATCCAAAACAAACAAAAAGAAAGTCTGTGCTGGTTTAAAGGTAAACCAGCGGGAGAAATGAACTCAACACGAGAGAGATTATGAATCAGAGCTACAAT
>JAWWLZ010000042.1:45469561-45495149 GCA_035041345.1 Poliocrania exsul | reverse complement strand
ATAGAGGGGGTAGAATACACAGCCTTGATCACCCCCACACAGTGCCAACTGGTCCCACCTGCTAAACTAGGACAAAGTCTCTGAAATATTATCAGCCTTCGACTGCACTATATTGCATAGTTGCAGCACAGCAAGATATCCTGTGCCTCACCCAAAGCATCATGCTGAAGTTACTCTGACTTTTCTCCAGTTTTACTCAGCACACATTATACTCCTACTAAAATACAGAGTGCTACCTCCTCACAGAACTTTTTAGCAGGAGTCTGTCCCCATTCATGGGAGAAACCAATTTCAAAGCACCTTCTCCACAGAGAAAACTAGGAAGAAAATTTTCTATTAATAACTGTTTCTATATGAACTTTGCATGTAATGTATTAAAGTTTTATTCAGTATAACATTATTTCCTTGCTGCACATACATATTGATAAATCCTATAGATTAAAATTAATTGCCCTGATGGTGCATCTTTATCTGGTTTATTCATAATTGCCTTACTCGTAACTTTGTTATGTAATTTTTTTTTGAGGGTTTGTTTTGTTTGGGGTTTTTTTTGGGGGGGTTGGTTTTTTCTTGGTTGTTTTGGGTTTTGTTTGCTTGTTTGTTTATTTTCTGAGAGAAGTTTCTCCTAGATTAAACCCTGCAAGAAACAGATTCATTTGTATTCCCTCAGCTCCACAAAATCCCTTTAGCCCAAGGTGCAGGACCAGTAATAGCCAGATTTAATAGAGCAAAGACCACTCCACAACACAAAGGGAAGCTACATACTACTGGAAAAGACAAATATCTGTAAACTGAAAGTTGAGGATTAAGGCCCATTGCTGAACTGACTGTAACATAAAGACTATTTGAAAATAATGTTCTCTGACTGCAAAAGAAACATAGGATATTTGGGGTTGTTTACAATGAGAACTATGAATGCTTGCCTAGGACCTAACACTAAAATCAGTACATCAAGCTAAAACAGAGATAATTTTTAGAAAGCTGTTCTAAAATGGCTTGGGGGAAATTTCAGAACTGTTACATTGAAAACTAACTTACTGCCACAGTCATTTACAAGAGCTGCAATAGGGTTGCCTTGTGATCCCATGTTGTAAGATCCTAAGTGGGACCCAGTGTCCCCGCCCCGAGGCACCGCAAAGCCTTGTCATTTCCCCTACACTCAGAGTCCCAGGCAGACAGGACTGGGAAGTCCCACAGTGCTGCCATCCGTGTAGGCTCCTTCTTCAACCAGCAGCTCTATCCTCATCTTACTTGTTATGGAGACTGCAGAATAATTCACAGGAAGCATTGAAAACAACTAAATAACAACCAGTGTTGGTCACATTTAATCCAGCATGCTGACAGTGATGGGAATTTCACTGATTAAAAAAAAAAAAAAATCAAACCAAATTGCAACTTCAATTCAGTGAAGTGACCCAAGTAAGGATTAGAGACTTTTTTGCTTGCTTTGAGTGAAAGATTTCCACTGAAACCCTTCCTGAAGATATTTTTCAGGCAGCACTAGAGCCTGGGTACACAACTGTACCGTCCTGCAGCTGCTGTCTTGAGAGAGGGGTACAGATTTTACTATAAGAGACCACTGGCTTACTCAAGTTGCATTAGGAGGATAAAACTGGTGCACAACAAAACCTGGCTCAGTTTCCAATTTTTTTCAAACTGCAAAAGAAAGCATTTGTCCTAACAAATGTTTGGAGTCTGGCTTCTTTTAAGGTACTACACACTCTGACTTTGCAAGTTCCACAACCAAAAAAATAAGGCAAATAATTACTACACCTCTGATTTAAATAAACTGGAAGCAGTGACTGGATGCTTTCTATGAGAAGCTCTGTGTGGCATACTCGTTTTCCTCTGGAAAAGTAACTTTTCAGTCCTACATTAATAAAGTACTTCTTTGGGTTTTTTTGAGTTAAAACAGACTGCCACACAGAACAGGTGTTTTGTCAATCAAGAAATCCATTGCAGTCCAAAATAAAAATAAAAATAAAGAAAAAGAAAAAAAAAAGAAAGTAAATAAAAAACCGCAAACCAAAACAGTACACTTTAGACACAGATCTTAAAAAAAGGAATGAAACTACTGGTTATGAATTCTTCATGTAAAATAGACAAGTGTTTATGTCAGTAAAAGAGGGGTGGTGGAGACTAGAATTCAGATGCATAACCAAATGCATGCCAAAGTAAGCAGGAAAAAATAATGCAGAAACAAATCATTAAGTCAATTAGTATCCCAAAATGAAGAGACAGGCAATGCAGGAACAGATTGATAACCATCAACTGTGAAACAGAACTTTACGATAACAAGACGATAATGTTGCATAGACGGAAACTGTTGAAAAATATCAAGTCAACAAAATATAGATAAAACCAAGAAAAGTTAAAAAGAAAACAACTGCAATATATGAAAAATCTTCTGTGTCCAATTGATTTAGCATTTACATTTTTAATTTCTAGTTTTACACTTCCTCTAACTCTCAGTATCACATACACAGATAATGATCACACGATGTATAACAATTGTTACACATTAATTTTGCTTTTTATCCTAAGAAACCGGTGATGTTGATGGCATGCCTAACAACTCACTTCACTGACAAAAAGGTACCTGGGCATGCAGCTTCACCATTCAGTCAAATCTGACTGCCATGGCTAACTGTGCATTCAGCACTAGCATATTTGTCTATTCATGGCATGGCAAATTAAAGAGTTTAAAAAACAAATGAACAAAGCCAAAATAATATCACCACTGCCACCTCTCAGAAGTTTAGCTCCCTCAAACAGCAAATTATATCAGACAAGTAAAAAGTGCTCATTTAGAATATGAGGCCAGATGGCAGGATGGGAACAGGACTAACACTGCCTCAGTGCAGGTAATTAAATTGGATTAAGTTATCTGAGCCATGAAAGTACATTTAAAAATCCTGAGCCTTTTCCTTGCCAGCTGAAGATCTATCAAGAAAACAGTCATAGACAGGAAAACAATCAGAAGTTGAGTAGCTTTCTGTAAGATTGTTGTCAAAATGCACCTCTCTGGAATTATCCATCATCCATTTCTGTGTTTCTGTGAATTATCCATCATCCATTTCAAAGTTGCTGGATTAAGCACTATGTGTATTCCTGATGAGTTTGTCACAAATTAAGTTAAACTGGGCAGTCTACATCTCATCTCTGGCCTCACTTTCAGCACTACTAGCCTTCCGAGTGAACCTGACCATCACCTGCTACGTGCTGCAGCAAACCCAAGGTCACTAACACTCACCTGGAGCTCCCAGCAGCTGGTGGCACTGGAAACACTGGACCCTTAAAGGAACAGAGTTGGTACTTGTGGTTAATAGTCTTCAAAAACTTAGTATCCAGTAGGTCACACTTAAAATTCAGCCAACCTCTCAGCCTCCACAGGAAGAGGACGAGGTAATTATATTTAAACTGGCTAACAGGCTTCCCCCTGGCTGCTTTCTGCCCTGGCCAGAAGCTGTTGACAACAAAATCTCTTCCAAGCTTCAAAAGCAAGTTTATGCTCAGGCTGCTGTAACATGATCACATAAAGAGTCATTGAGGGATTGGATACTTGACAGACTCCTGCAACAAGCAGTGTCGTTTGCTTCTTTTATAGTTTCCTTTACAGCTTTGGGCTATAAGTATTTCCTGAGAATGCAGATAATGCCAGGCACACTGTCTGTAGAGGGTTACAGGTATCCACATGGGTGACAAACAGGATGTGACAAAAATTTTTGTTCTCTTTCATAGTAGCCCATTTAGTACCAAAAATCTCATACAACTTTTTTCTGCGCAGGCTGGGCAAGCAATGAAAATGAAAGAATTCAGGGTCCTAAAGAGTCTTTTGACAGACAGTGTATTTCTGGCAAATGAACATCTGAAGAACAGTACAAACATTTTGATACTACTCCAAAATAGCTCAAAGTCTGTCTTGAGAAGTATCAATAACAAAGAGCAAAAGCCTCCAGAACATAAAAGCTGTTGACAAAACTGTCAGTGCTGTACAGCACTTGACAAGAAGTACAAGAGCCAACCTGGAGCTTACAGGAAAGAAAATTAATTTCACCACCCAATCTGCAGTCACCCAACACTCACCCCTTAAACTGGAACCAAGCCCGATCCTCACCACTGCCTTGTCCATGCATAGACAGCGAAAACCAGTAGATACATTACACAGACAAAAGTGTCCTCAAGACTATACTTGGATACAAAACCTTAATAAAAGATTTCACATTCATTTTAAAATAACATTATTAGACAGGAAATCAAAAGCCTAGTATCCTTTAAAAACAAACACATTTTCTTCTTGAATTCGAGACTGAAAGACATGTAGAAAGGAACACTATAGAAGAAGTAACACACCTCTTTGAAAACCATTCCTGGTTTGAATACACATTCATTTCAGAAACATAAAGGAAAAGTTCATTTCATCTTTCTGATCAATGAGAAAAGAGAGAATTGTCTAATTGAAACCTTACTTGTGTTACAACTGTTCAAAAAACCCACTTTTCTCATTCATTGTTAATATGTAAAGAGTCCCGGTTATTTCCTTGTAGGTCATTCTTTTCTTTTCTCTCTTTATATTAGAAAAGCTAAAAGGAATTGGAGTGGAAAACAAAAATAGGGAAAACAAAAATGAATAGCAGCTTTCTGCTATTATCATAAAGTGATAAAGAAGGATTTGAAGAAAATCTTTGTTGTTAAAGACCATGAGGAAATGAAAAATTGCAACCAATTGTATAATGATATCCACTAATCTCCTAAGATTCATATTAACTCAATATGTTCATCCTCTCAGTATGAACCTATTCTGTTGCTGCTTCTTAATAACCACTAGAATAAACATAATAAATTCATTTAAAATTTCAGCTACAAATCACCCTCTACTATATCTTCATTTTACATTTTAAGGTTTCTAGAATATTCAAACTATTTCTTAACATCTCTATATAAAGATTTTATTTACCTTAAAAGTCTTGCAAACCCAGGGATTTGGGGGGAAAAACATCCTTTACATTCTTCGTTCATAAATTAAAGCTTTCAGTCCTTTACAGGTTTTGTTTTCTTTATTATTCCCACACTTTTTTTTCTCCCCAAGGTTGGCCTACTAGAGATAAAGCTCCTATTGCTCTGTATGGAAATGGAATATATTGAAAAGCTGATTGAAAACTATTTCTATGCTACAGGATGTGGTTTATTTTTAGATGGTAACAGTTTAACCCTAGTGTTTCATTAACACGGGGTTTTGTCTGCTTTCATTTCTAAAGTCAGATTTTATTTTGGTTTGTCATTAAAATGAAGTACAGACCTTGTTTCTGTATCCTAGGTAATATCCAGTTGAGTCACAAAATGGGCTTCTGTTTGACTTGCTAGTTGTAAGAATGTTTGGGAATCTAGCACATCATTCCTATGACAGACTACACTCTCAAAAAATTTCAAATTTTATTGTTCCTCCAATATAAATTTGCAGTATTATAGTTTACAACTTTTTCGGGTTCATCATCCTTAAAGACCCAAAGCAGTTGGCTCTGTACAGAAAACTAACAGAAATACAGCCTTTCCAAAACAAAACCCTTTGATTTATAAATGTTCAGCCACGCTGAAGTACAAAGGGGTACAAAAATTTTACCTGAACAATAACATTGACTCTAAAAAAAAATAAGAATAATCTTGAACAAGAACTAAAATTTCAGCCAAGTTTCTTGTCATAGTTCTGAGCAATTGAGAAGAAAGCACTACAGGAAAATCTTGCCACAGATCTTGAAAGATGTATTAACAACCTTAATTTACAGATAAGGAAATTATACACAGACGTTATACCCAGAGAGGAATATATACTTAACTGAGAATAAACATCCAGAATTAGCATGCTCACCTCTGAATAGATATGTTGCAGAGCTGCATTCAACCCACACCTGTATAATTGCATCAAGCCAGTATCGTAAGTATCGGGGTTGTTGCTAGGATTCCTAGGGATCTCTCTCAATCGGCTCCTCACTAATTCAAGACAATGAATGCTTGACTTAGCATGCTTTCGCAGAGAACTTGCTTGACCTATTTGAGTGGAGAGGTTTTTAGCTCACAGACATGTTTTGAGTGGGCATTTTTTCCTATACAGATTCCTTCTATCTATTAATTTCTGCTGAACCCATGTTAGGACTCCAGTGCATAAATGTCTCCAGTTTGTGTTATTGTAGCTGATGGAAAGATGATGATGAAGGGCAAAAGAGAAGTTTTACAGCATGTGGTAGTTTTAGCTAGGCCTCAAATTAGCAGGCTCAAGGAGTCTGCATGGATTGGGAGAGATAGGTATCACCTGACTAAGTAACCAAAGAAATATTTCATCCCAGATGATGCAAACCTGAGATATGAATACAGGAGTAGGAGGTGTTCACTCAGTTCCATCATGGCTGAAGTACAGGCAGGACATGAAGCTGCTGTCTTGTTGGAGTGGGCCCTGCTGTGGCTGCCGCTACTTTGCATTTTGTTTGAATTCGGGGAAGTAGAAACATTTTGTTGTTATACTTTCTGTTTCTTGCTGGGTGTCTTTTAGGGTGCTTATAGATCTAGAGTGATCGAATCTGTTTTCGAAGGGGAGTGGGAAGTTATTTCTTGCTATTTCTAACTTGTGTAAGTGTGTGTTGTATTGTATTTTTACTTTTTTCTGGATAAATATATATAGTCAGTGTAAGCATAAACACAGTTTGAAGGGGTTTTTTTCCTTTCCTCCCTTTTTTTGGCGGGGAGGGAGGGAAATTCTGACTCTTTATTGGGCAGATGGCATTTTGCCAGCTCAAACCAAGACACAGCATTTAGTATAGGCAGATTATAATTCTCTGGCAACAGCAGTAGTGACATTACAAGCACTAATGAGGCAAAACAAAACACCTACTACATGACTCAGCTTTATAAGGCTCTTGGTTTTATCAAAATTTGCAAGCCTGGTACAAAAAGATGGCTAGTGTGCTGGAACAACATCATTGTTTGCTAACAAGTACAGCATCGTTCAAAACAAATTTCTGTTCTTGGAACTGTGTGAAAACCTTGTCATGACCAACGTTAACAGAGACATGTAACCCATACCCAGGGCTGGCCTGTTCACTGTTAGTAAGTCAAGTGAGGAGATCTTTGTTTTATTCTACAGATGTGCCAAAGATACTGCTTATGGGAATGCAATTATATTGGCTGCTAAGTGGCCTCCTGCACCCCTCTGAAGCCAGCAGTTCCACAGGAATGCCTGCTGTTCCTAAAAACAAAAAGTAATAACACTCAAACATGATGCACAAACATGATGAGAAAGGAAGAGATGCAAACATCAAAATGTACCACTCAAATTTAACAATACCAGCTTACAAAGGAAACCTAGTATTTACCTGCTTTGATATTTTTGCTGTATTATATCATAATTAGGCAGTGTGTTTGCCCAAACATTACAAGGGGATCTTATCTTGACATATAAACCTGTGCTTCAACATCCAACCACAATTGCTGTTCACCCTGTTTTTTCTATATGAACAATACAGCATCTTCCACTCAGGAGAGCACTGGAGGTCCATGAAAGGTACCATGCACACTTAATTCCTGTTTATTATGCTTCCAGCAATTCCAGAATGATAAAAGATATTTCTCTCTTTACACACCTTACTTCTTGTTGTACGTCAGTTCTTTCAGATTATAGATCATCTAACATTTTCAGCATTAAGCAAGGATTTTCACAATCTCCATCCTCTCATCCTTCACAATATTAAACAAAATCTGTTGTCCTATTTTCTTTCTACCTTAGTAATATCCAGAGACCTCCAAGTTCCATGTTTACAACAATTTATCATATTTCTAACAATATAGTTACCTTTTCTAGAATTGCCCTGTAGTACATATTGAGAAAACTTCTCAGAAGTCCGTATGCATGTGCAAAGGACTTAAAAGGGATGATAATCCAATTTATTATTATTTGATTCCAGATTAGTCTTAATCTTTCTTTATGTGGAAGATTTAAAAATACAGGAAACAAATTTATTAGTCTAGTCTTTCATATTGCCCTGGATTAACAAGAGACTTTCCCAACTCTGCCATTTTTGTCTTTTCTGCTGTCACTTCCTGTATGTATTACATTACAGTCCCTTCTTTTTCAGGCTGGATCTTTATAAATGCTTGATTTTACTGTGCTTTTTATCTGCCATAAGGATGGCTCCAACATTTTTAATCACGCCTTTTCCCCTTCTGATGTCTGTGATTTCCTGATTTGCCAACCTAACAGTATTTTGCAAGTGGAAATCCTTTTTTTTCCCATTCGCTAAATATGGATATTTTCTGTTGTTAATCTCCCTGTACACAGTAAGTACGTAACAGTTCTTGTGTGGTTAAAATCCAAACTCTATCTGAAAACCACATCAAAAAGATGAGAGTAGGGCCAGTAAATAATAACTTAAGGTTTTCCGCTTAGCACCATATTCTTTCTGGTACCTGGAAACTAATTCACACAACACAATCATGTATTTTCTGTATAATAAACAAACAAGTTTTATAGGGGAAAGTAAACTATATCTCAAAACATTAGCCACTGTTTCATCACAGATGTTATGTAATGAAGTGCATTAGGATGACCTCTGATTCCCTTCTCCTTGTCTGAAGCAGCAAAATCACACAAGTTATTCAAAAACCTGAGAGAGTTCAAATTACTCATCTAGGTTGTTGGCGCTTTGGGTTGTTTTCTGTATACACTTTTCAAGTATAACATTTGTAAGTGACCATGTCAAAGAATTTTTTTTTGTCAGAAAGATGTACCAAAGAATAAAACACAGTTACAAAAATAAGGTCATTGGTATTGTCTAGCTACTACATTAAAAATTCAATGCACAACACAAACTTAAACACATATAAAATACGTGTAAAAGGTGCTTTGCTTCAGGCAAGTCAACACACCTGTTTTTTCATGCTGACATTTAGCATATGTGTTTTTGAAAACATTATGTTTACAAGCAAATTGAATTCAGATAGGCTATGAAATACAATATCCTGACTCCAAAACTAGTTTTTAAACAGAGGCTAATTAAGTGGTTATCACTAACTCTTGAGACTCTGTGCCAAAAAGCACTGCAGAAGTTGACAGCAAAGCTCACAGCTCACAGCAGAGTAGCCTGGGAATAATACCTGATATTTCTCTTCACAGTTCCCTGGTAATAAAGGCATTAACTTAAGAGCACATATAAAGGGAAGTGAGGACCTCCTGCTGCCTCTCTGATACAGTGTTGGTGGCAAATGGGCAATTTCCATACATGTGGCAATTTACTAGTATTACAACCCATACTCAAATGCCTTGAGGCACTGAAGTGCCAGTCTGGAGAACAGGATCAGTATTAACATATAATTACGAAAGAAACAGGAAAAGGGAAAACGGGGGGCGGGGGAGGGGGGGGGAATGGAGACCTCTGAATGAATGCTTCAGTGAAAGTTTCTTTGTAGACGTGTTTTTAGAGGCATGATCTGAAATTTCATTTTCTCAGAGGCACAATGCAATTGACTCTTTTATGAAATACTAAGCCAAGGTAGTAACCCTTCATTTCCCTACGACCATTCCTCTGAGTTTGCAAACAGACAAATTCATCCAGAATTAAGCAAGATGTGACAAAAGTAAATAATCTTGTTATGAAAGGAGACGTATGTTGTAATAGAAACCCAAAAAGTTTGCAAGACCGTTGGACTCAATCAATACCATGTAGGAGTTCATGAATAATTCAAAATATCCTGTGCTTGCCTTACTGAGGAAAATACCCCAGGAAAGAGAGATCAGTTGTCCCCTCTGTTCATTATTTATCAAACTGTAATGTCTGGAAACTGTTTATAGTTCTCTTTTTAGTGGATAACTTCAGATGATATCAATAACGCACCAGATTATCTATCTCACTTAAATACAAACTCTTGAATGCCAAGAAACATTGTCAAGGTCAAGTTCCCTTTGCTTAGGAGTCTAGATTCTTTTTTCATATATAGTGCCAACCTGCAGTGTTAAAAGCAGCATCTAATATTACTGTAGGTAAGAGGAGGTATGTTGTTAAAACTTTTAGAAGATTTCCTAGACTTTTCAGTTTGCTCACTTCATATAATTGGTAACTTGACTATAAATAAATGGATTTTTTTTCATGAAAAACACCTAATCAAGTTTCAAACCTCTTCCCCAAGTCAGAAAGTAGAAGAAGAAAAAAAACCAAAAAACCAACAAACATTAAAAAAATGAAATATAAATGTCAAGTCCATGAAGCATTTCTTCTGCTCAGGAGCCAAGCAGACTACAAGCTTTTGACACAAATAACTTTCAAACATTGATTTTATTCTGTGGCAAAAAGAAAAAATAGGTACATACATCCCTTTGCCTATGCTTAGAGTTGTGCAGTTTACTGGCCTGTAATGATCAATTACATTCTCTTCTAAATTCATTCATTCTAGGCCACATATCTCTTAAATCTACTTTTTCTTTATGGGATGAGTATCTGGAGTTATGCTGTGCAACAGCCCAAAACACAGTCCTTGTCACTTCCTGAACAGGTAACACCTTTTGCAGGTTAACAACACTCCAACACATTTTCCTTGGACAGATACATCCATATACCCAATGGCTGATGGATGATTCAAAAAGTAAATGCCTTTCCTCTGCACTTCCTAAAGCAAATGTCAGGTGGCTTTCAGTGTAGGGTGATGCCTTCTGCTTCAGTACACAAATCCAACTTGCACGTCTCTTCCAGTATTCCTATTCCTTCCTAAACACTAAGCCTATTGGATGAAGCTGTGCTAAGCAGAGTTGTAACGAGCGTGGGCACAGGTACACCCCAAACAGCCACCTGCTCATTCAAGTCTTAGTGTATTTTCAAGGGAGACAGGTTTTATGTTCAACATACAGAATACCCAGCCCTTAATGTTCCCAAAAATCCCACATATATTTTTGGTATGCAAAAGGAGTATCTACAATGTGCTGACTCCCTTCCACCACTCTGCTATTTCCGACAGTGCAATTTTTAAGGAATGAGTTCTTACCCATTAAGTATTAGGACACAGAAAAAGCAAAAATTTGTGCTCTGAGAAATTTGGCAAATGAACAGTAAATATTTACCAGCTGTTAATGTCAGCTGGCCGTTTTGAATTTAATCTAAGTATAATTAAACAAACAAACAATCAGGATGTTGGGATTGGCTTTGACAGTGTGGAGTAATACCATTCAAACATTCTTTTGTTTTAAAGTTATACAAGCATTAATGACCATCGATTCAATTTCGTTCCTACTGCTAGAGAAGTAGTAGGTTTTGGTTAACTAACAACACCACAATAGCTTCATAAATCATTGTGAGATGTTTGTAAGGATGCCATCTGAGAAGCATTTCATTTGTAAAAATTTCGCTGTCATATCATTAAAATGGTTTGCCAAAGCAAGATTGCCTCCAAAGAAATCATGGATTTGTTTAAATGAATATCAATTCCTCATCTAATAAACATTTCCTAAATGAGAACTGTTGATTTTTGGCTTGCTTGCATAACATGGACTTTTGCCTAAAGGATTTTCTTTATTCATTTAGGAAAACCTATTTAAGTTTTCTTATTCCTTTTTTAATTATTTTTTCAGCATTTGAAATTTCAATGACAAAGCTCAATTTTAAGGTTTTCAAACTGCAAATCATACATTAGTGGAAGGTACAGGTGAGGGTTTTGAATTTTTGACAAAGCATGTTTGGGTTTTTTCAGATTTATACAAGAGTTAAATAAATGCTAGCAAAGACAAAGCAGTGCAAGGTGCCTAAATCCTTCCAACCACTAAATTCTAGCAGTATGCCAGGCTTCCTCTAGACATGAACAGCTTGTAAAACAAAAAAAAACCAATTTGCACCCACTCTAGGTTAGCTTTATAAGAGATATAATAATTGTTTTTATGGAAATCTGAGCCTGTTGAAACAATAAAGATTAAAATATCTTTTCAAAGCTGTGGGAAACCTGAACTTCTCTAGCGTATTTGTGAAGTGTAACTGGTACATGTGTGTTATCCCTAGGATCACAAGTATAAAATCCTAAAGTACAGGACAAGAAACATCACTTCAATCACATGGCAGATAAATTCCCAGTGCAATATCCCACCACCAATAGAACCCCACAGCACAGATCTACCAAGATTTGTCCTCCACAAAGGTCAGGGAAACAGCTTTTTAACATGGAAAATTCTGAACCAGCATGATTTTCTAGCATTTCGCATTCCCTTTTTTCTCATTTTTTTTCCTTAGGACTTTTTTTGGGTGATTCATTGCCTTTACTTATAGATTTCCTGATAAAAAGCATAAAGATAAAAAAAAAAAACACCAAAACAAAGCATATTTTAAATCTTCCTCTCAAAAACATATGCACATTAATTTTCTCCTTCTAATTCCTGCTATTATTATTTTTAAGTCAACTAATTTCGTATGTAAGATTGGATGAAGTCTAGAAAGGAAGAGAAAAAAGAAACATGCTGAAGTCAATACCTAGAACCATGCTCAGGGGCTTTGCTTTAGTGTTTAATTTTTGTCACTTCCTGGATATTAATTTTGTTAAGCCTTTAAGAAAAAGTCAATTATAGAAGTAGATTAAAAAGTAACTTTGATAGTGACATAAAGACCCATTCTATTCAATTAAGAAGGTAAATCTAAGACATTTTCAACCACTCTACTCAAAGAAAACATATGGGTTAAGAGACTGATGTGTGGAATGCAAGAGGGGTAGAAATAAAACAGCATGAAGAACAGGCTGCAGATGGTCAGAAAAAAACATCATGCAGACCAAACAGGATCTGTTTTAACAGACAATTAACCAAATATTTCTTTTCATTTTCTAAAGAGCAAAACTGAAAACACTAGAAACATGTAGCTGACTGTGTGGTAACATCATGTCCTAAGAATTAAGAAATTGTTTATTCAACACTCAAGATTAGTCAGACTATAAAGTTGGCGTTTGATATTTTCTTGATCACATGGGTTTCTAAGCTCAGCAAATAAGAAAGAAGATGCACAGATTACTCATCATTACATGTAAAACCTCACATTACTGGCCCCTAATAGAGGACAGGAAGTGGAAGAGATTCAGACAGTATCCATTTGAACCTCAATACTAAAGAGAAAGGAAAGAAAAAAAAATTTGGCTGAGAAAGAGAAAATATGATGTTGTCTACTGCACATCCTGCTCAGCATTTTCAGCTGTGGTTGGGGTCTGGGGATTACTGCCCTATACCCAATACAGAAAACTACACAGATGCATCTCTTACGAGCAGTCTGGTAGCTGAAAGTGAGCTAACTCTTGGATGCAAATGATCCGGGGTCCAATACAGCTTCTAATGTACCTCAGTCCTTGGAGACACTCCAAAGCCATCTGGATATAGTCCTGGACAGTCTGCTGTAGGTGGTCCTGCTTGAGCGGGAGAGTTGGACCACATGACCTCCAGAGGTCCTTTCCAATCTCAGCCCTTTCGTGACCCTGTGATGAGGAAGTCACACTAATGAGAAGGAATGAAGCATGTGCCACTGTCAGGGCCCTGAACACATCCGTCTTCTGAGCTTTAAGCCAAGTCCAGCTTAGCAGCTGAGTCCAGACTCAGCTATGCTGCTGAGAAGCACCATTGTGAAGTAAAGGGAGGTTGCTGCCCAATATTTTTTGGGAGTTGCTTTTTGACTGAGGCTGTACCATTGGCTCCCTCACTCCTGCACCATAACTGGGCTGTGACTGTGTCAGTGTCTGCTCTCCCACCACCCTGGGCTTCACCCTGGTCCAGACCTGCTGGCTGGGCTTCAAATATCCCCAACTCCCTGGACTTCCTGGTAAATCACTGGTTAGATTCTGAACCTGACTGCTGTCTCCAGACCTAATCCCAGCCCTGGCTCACAGCTCAGCACCCTGGCTCCTTGTTGGGATGGTCACATGCTTTGTTGCAATGCAGGATTCCCAAACAACCTTTGCTGGTGGAGCAGTCAGACCTTCCTGCCCCCCAACAACACCAGCATAAAGACAAATTCATTTAATCAATAGGAAAAAATGAAGAAAATTCAGTGGTATGGTGGTACTTAATGTCAAAAGTCCAGGAATTAGGAGGACAAACAAGACTATTTCCATTATTTATGCTAAAACAATATGAGAAAGGTAAAACCATACCTGCAAATACAGCAGCAATTCCCAGTGCATGGTAATACATAGTAGGATAATACAAGTACAATATAATAAAATCTAAACACACAGAGAACAAAAGAATGCTAGATTTATCTGGTAATACTGCAAGGAATGCAAGACAATAGCAAATGCTATATTTAAAAAATGCTATATTGGAGTTTGAAGGAGTTTAAAGTACTCCAAAGACTATAAACACATTAGAGCAAAAGCATAAAATTGTCATTTCTTAGCCAGGGATATGGGTAAGTGTAGTCAGCCAACGTCATAGAAAGGTAGCAGGGGAGGTGAAAAAACATCTGGTTAAAACATGAGGACAACTTCTTATTTTATCAAAAAGCTTCCTTTAATCCTTAGTGCCACTGAACAAATAAACACAGACAAACAACAAAAAATAAAGCAAGCATTTTTTTCATTAGAGAAAGAAAAAAACGGAAGACTTGTTCTGAAGTTCCAGAGTAAACTCCAGTTCCCAGCAAGTTTAATTCCTAGGGAAAACATATCAAGTTCATTCTGATGGAATCGGTAGAGAGAAAAGAAAAAGGAGATTTTTCTACAAGCTTCAAAAAGAAAGTATCTCTTTTTACCTGCATTGTACTGAGATATGCTCCAAACAAAGCAACCATGGGGAAAACGTTGGTACTATTGAGCTTCAGACCACGCATTTTTTTATGTGCTGTAAATGAAACTGAAAAACCAGTCAAGAAGAACAATTTTATTAGAGATAACTTTTGTTCCATATTCTTAAAACCTGGAAAATTTGGCCATTGGCAAATTTGTACCAAACAACATGTTTTGTGAGTTTTCTGCCCTCATAACCTGCCGTAGGCATGCACTCTTTATGCCTTCCAGAATTAATACCCAGAAAAGGATTATTGTGGTCTTGTTCCAAATGTCACTTACAACTTTCACATTGATTTGATTTTACATATTGTATTTTAAATGTAGATGTTTAAAATTGGGTATTTAAAAACATGGTTATGCTTCTGAGCAACAAGAGAGGCAGGTTTCAGAGTTGCTTATAAATGGCTATGCCCATGAAAAGCCAATCTGGAGAGGGAAGGAGAGGGCTCTGTTTAGAAAGAAATTTGACATTTCAGTTGACAAGAAGATGACACATGAAAAGTGACTCTTTCTTGGCCCACACCTGTAACCATGAATTTGCCCAATGACCAGGGCTCTGGGCTGAACCCACTGCCATCCCCAGCTGGCCCATAAGTAGCTGTCTTCAAATTCTTCTCATATCAAGAGCGTATTTCAATAAAGGGGGAACTATTCTTTTTTGTGGTATTATATGCCATTTCTGGGTTTTGGCAGAATTTCTCTGCACTCATCAAAGCTCCTAACCAGATTTTCCTGAGTCAAGAAAAACAGTGAGGATAAGACAAAACTACTTCTTCCCCTGCAGCTGTTCCAAGCATTTTACATTAGACCTTTAGTAAAAGACCTCTGTGATACATTTTCAGTGGTGCATCACCTCCTGACATTTGACTAAATGCACTGTGAAATCCTTTACTGCTGAAGGAAGGAGGAATGCATGATGAGAAATGCAAGAAAACTTAGGGTGCCAAGGTATAGAAAGCAGAAGCATTTAATAAAAGACATTTAAATATCTTCCAACCTCAAAGATATTTTTGTAATTCACTTTTAAAAACCTGCTATGTCCTGTGGTTGGTATGCGGTGGACATATGCAATGCATAGGAAGGAGATTCCACACCTTTATTTTTACTAAATAAACAGACTCATTCTTCCCTTTGTGGGAGAGCCGCCTTTCTAACTCAATTCAAACAAGACTGCATTGGGGAAAACAACACAAGCAGAGCTTCATATGGTCCCATTCACAAGCTGACTTAGATGACAAAGAAACTACTTACAAAACTTAAGATTCTAGTGCTGGCCACCTCAACAGGTGCCTCAATCAAGAAGCAAACCACTAAAAACAAACAAACAAACATGTAAACATCACCAGCACACAGTTAACATCCACCTCTCAGTCTGAATATTAGTGGGCTTATGTAAGAACTAAGAAAGTCTGGAAATGGAAACTGCTGCCAAGCATGCAGTTTCTCTCTCTCCACTTGTAGACAGCCTGGTGGTAAAAGAAACAACAAACACGCCAGCCAGACTGTGTAGATGGACATTTTGGACTTGAAAGAGATTAGTTGCTTTTTTGTTTTATTGGATGAGGTTTTGGTTTGGGGGTATTATTTTTGATTTCTCTTGTTTGGTTGGGTTTGTTTGTTTGGGGGTTTTTTTGGGGCGTGGGGGTGGCATCTTATTGTTAGGGGAGATTTTTAATCACTGAAGATCTATGCACATGTTGGTCAAAGCTACTCTTTCAATCTGCTTAAGGAATTAAACAGGTATCATTGCATTTCCCACTCATTGATACAAATTCATAAATTATTCTAAACCACAAAAATCCCAAAGAGCCTCACTAAAAATAAAATAATAAAAAACTCCATACACACAAAAAACCCCTCAGGTCCAGTATAGTCTAGAATTGGCAGAGTTCAACAGTGTGGAAATCAAAACATTTTGCTAATCTCAGCCTTTCTAAACATGCATGTCCCAGCTGCCACATGCTCTCAAGTCTGCTGATCTGTGTCTGTAAGGGGTATATTTAATATCACTGAGAAATAGATTGCCATTTCCCAGCTGAATGGACTGGAAGACTTTTAATGTTTCTGGATAGAATAGTGGTAAGCTTTAAAAGGCCAAACTACTGTACCTCTTATCAGCAGCTTTTTCTATTTGCTAACTAGCGTGCAAGTAAAACCCATTCCATCACTTGCAGTAAAACAGATCATTCCCACACAACATCCCCAAGCAACATAACTCCCTGAAATTCATGACAATAGAAAATTTTCAAATGATAGATACCCTTACACAATTCATAAAATATACATTATATGAAATCCACTCATTTTAGGTTTGATCACACAGGCATCAATGAAGAATAAATAAAATGATTTCCCAAAATGTTACCTGTTCAAGCGATTTTTTCCTGTAGTTCCGTTGGTTAGTCTTCTAAAGAAAAATCACCTCCTCTAGAATTACTGCTTTAATTTACACAGTCATATCAGATTCCCCAAGGTGATGCTGCTAGATGCTGGAAAAGAAAAACATGCTGAATTAAAAGTTTTGGCAGAGAAAACTTCTAGGGCTTTTTTGCAAAATGATACCAGAGAGTACGGAATTTAACAAAAAGGAATGGCCTTTCTGAAATCTCATTAGCATCTACCTATGATTTATAAATTAGATGTAGAACACGCACTACCTCTGAATAATACTTAATATGCCTGCATTTACATTTACTGTTAAATGCTTAATGAAGAAGGCTGGCTTCATCTTCTACTTAGTAAATGTAAAATATTTTCCAATTGCCACAATCTAGTAGAAAGCATTTGTACAGTTCTTAGCAGTGCTAAGAAACAAGATTTGCTGCCATTTTCTAATAAGAAGTGCTACCAACTGTCACCTGCATAATGTAAATACATGCATGCAACTTAGAGACATAGGGACAGAAAGGGAAAGGATTGTAAATTTTTTATAATGGATATTGTTGGGGTGGTTAAAATATTTCTTTATTAAAAAGTAACTGTTCTTTGCCTTCTACTTCACATGGTTAAATATGTTCTCTGGGATGGTCTTCCATTTTTAAATGCCAATAAAAAATCTAAGAATTTTGACAAAAAAACATTTAGTTTAAGAGTAACTTTTCACTACCGCCTTTTCAGCTCATAGAACTTCCTGTCTGCAGTCTTTCCCCCCTCCCATACTTTCACAAAATGCACTTAACTACAGATTCCTTTATCGGATAATTAGACCTCAAAAGCTTAAACCAGATGCATCCACTATATTTTATTATTTCACATATACACAGAGACCAGAAGTGACCTTCAGAGTTGAATGCATGAGGAACACTTAGCCTGCAAAGCATCTTACAAATATACCAGCACTGGTATCTCAGGCACACATAACATGCATATGCAGATTGCTGTTAAAAGGAAAATCTACCTTTAGATTGAGTAATGAAAAATTTCAAAATATCTTATGTTGTCTGATCTTTTAGCCTACAAGCTGCCAGTAGAACAACATATTAAAGAATTTCCATTAGATGAATAGAGCAATAAACCAACAAATTATTTTATATCAAAGCCAGTTCATTATTTTATTATCACTCAGGACTAAAAAGAGAGAAATCTTACGTAATCACTTAATATACCTACAGATTTTTATTAGCTTTCCTAGTCCTTGATCATAACAATACACCTACCTGGAAGACACTGAAAATTAGTATCAAAACATTTGATATCCCACAGTATCCCACAGTGCTTAAATGGGTTTTTCTCTAAAAGTATTTCCTGTGCATATTGCAGTTGCTTGTCATGAAGTATCAATTTTTCCAAAGTTTCCCTCAAATTCTGTCATTATTTTCTTTACCTAAAGTCCCTTAGACATAAAATAAATTTGCATTTAATCTACATTTTTAAAACCAAATTTACAGAAGTACCACATTTTATTTAATATTTTTCTAAAATTATGTGAAAAAATATTCCCAATATTTGTCACCACTTTTAACAAAAACCCTGTAAAAACATGAAAATTGAGCAATTAAGAATTCAACTGAATATTACCCATGCTGCTGAGGTGTGGTTTGCTAACAATTACTGATTTTTTCTAAAGATCGTGATCTATAGCAGCATTTTAAATTCCATTTAAAATATAAATTCATGCATGTTACTATATTAGAACATAGAAATAAATAGAGATAACATACAAAAGGCCTCTTGCCTGGAGACTGACCTTTTCAGCTTATTCCAGTACTTTACTGCTCCTAGTTATTGTTCAATATTCCTTTCTCAAGAGCACATTAATAATAATAAAAGAAGTCTAACAGCTATGATAGCTGATTTAGAGGTTCAAATTCTTTACTGCAGCAATGAGATGGTTTTTAAAAAGGCAAAATGCCAGTCACGAGATTCTACCAGACTATTGGTAAACTACTGACAGCAGCACTATAGCAAATCAATCAACAATGCAAAAAGCTGACAAAGAAAGAAGAAAATAAAGGCTTGAACAACTTTGCAGTTTACAGGCTTTTGTTGACAAATTGTGCTGCCTAATGACATTTTACTTTGTATTACAGGAAAATTCCAGATTTTGGTGTTAGAACAGGTCAACAAAACCCAAATGAATTTCAAATTTAGGATTACATACAGAAAATAAAATATTCTCTTCAGGCATACAAGAAGAAGGCATAAAGACAGCCATGTTTCAAAAGAGAAATAACTATCAAAAGAGGCTGTTGAAACAACAGATCTTGGCAAATGTTTTTTCCCTATTTTTTCAGGTTGCTATTTTAAACTAAATTATTTGCATTAAACTTGAAATCTAGTTGAGTTGGAATTTTCTCAGGGCTAATTGACTTTGCCTCGCATGCATAAAAACTCAATAGATTAAATTACAAGCAATCAGTGGTATTTTTCATTTGAAACAGCCTTCAGTGAGCCTCATTTATAAACAAACAAGACACAGCATTATTAATTTATTAATGGACTCAGTGTAGTATATAATGGCATCATTAATACCAAAGTCACTTCTGTTCATGTAAGTAATCAGAATTCCAGGAGGAGGAAAATTAACATGATAAATGTTTGGGAGAAAATATGGAAACAGTAAGTATGAAAAAAAAATTTTTTAAATGCCTGTTGAGGCCAGTGGGTGACCAACTCCTGACAAGCAATGGCTGCATCAGCTGTCAAAAGGGAGCAGTGAAACTGTTCTGCCCCTCTGAACTGCCTCCATATCATACCTATAAACCAACTGTCTAAAACACTGACAAGATTTAGCTTTAGAAAAGCTAGATCACTACTAAGTATGGTGGGTTATCTTTGTCAGGACCCTTGGGACTGGGCTCCATGGGTGAGGCTCACCCTTGGTTCCCTGTCCCTTGGGAACAAACAGCTCTTGCTGCTTCATGATCATTTTAACTGAAACAGACAAGAACATCAAAGTGAAAGACAGATGGTGGAGTACTCAAATAAAGGGTTTATGTTCATGGAACAAACAGAATTTCCAGCATGTCTGCCTACTCACACTTTTAAATAGTTTAGCTTAGGATGCAGTTTTTAAACTATATTGCTAGATTTTATTGCTTACTTGCAAAACAGTCATTTTGCAAGATTCTGTAGAAACTTCACAAGTCTTTGAGTCCACAGTAACACTTCCTTTAGACCTTCATTTTAATTCATGCCCTTTTTTAATATCTATTCATGCTGCTTATGTTAAAGTTATAACTAATTCCATTACAGGTTGCCTCAATTTTTTTTTTGTCTCAAACTGCATGACTGGGGAAGGGACCATCCTCCTGTTCTGCTGTCCCTGACAAGCCTACCATCTCATCTACCAATCTCAGACTTCAGAGGCAGCAGGAGACATCACAGAAATGCACCTCCTGCATCTCCTGCAGGTGTGCCTCACTCTCTATGCAGCTTCTCAATTACTCTCAAAATTACTCAAAATACCTCTTGAATAACCACTCACTTGGGAGCAGCCATCTCACAAGAGCCTCACCTGGCACTTCCAGAGCCTTGCTGATAGTAATGTATGCACTCAGAAAATATTCTGTGGTTGTAACAAGCCCTGCATAAACAGCTGTGGAGAACAGACTCCCCCAGAACTCTTTGATGTGAGGCTTCTGATTCACCACTGGCCTTAGGAGAGCACTTGACAGCCCAAGCCACACTTCTCTTGGGCAGACATAAAACAGAAACACAGAATTTTTTTTAAGACCTTGCAGATTTTTCTGTGGCAAAAAGGAACAAGTGAAAGAAACAGGTGTACAAATTAAAGCAATAATTTATAAAATAAAACTCAACAGCTTTCTGAGTCATATCTTTTCTCCTCGCTTGGCGGGGTCCATGCCACAGGCACCATGTCAGAGATGACCACAAGAGGATGCAGGGCAGGGAGACTGTGAACAGTGCAGGAGCTAGAAGAGACTGCAATTACATGGTGAAAGAAAATATGAGACACATCAGAAGGTGGAAAAGCCATGCAGTAAAGGGCTAACAGCACAGGTAAAGAGAAGATGCTGTCCATATTGCAACAGCTTGATAAATTAAGTATTTTCAGCTGTTAAAAGTCAATTGACAGCTCAGCCACATCCTCTATCTCTGGTGCATTTAGAAATGAAAATCCTTCCTCTCCTTCTTTCCAGGCACATTCCTACTTCTACAGGCAATTTCAGACTTCAGAAACTATTAATGTCTCTCTTACAGAAAGCACAGCCCTATCAGTGCCACTGACTAAGGTCTGCCTGCCTGCCCCCTGTTGCCCTCAGCTCTCCTTCAGCTGCCTCAATAGCCCTGCCCCATTCCAACACATAGTGGGGCTTGTGCCATTGGTCAGGCTGAGGCAGAGCTAATGGCTCGTAAGCCCACGGCACAATGCAAACTTCAAACTCTTCAAAATAAAATTTCTCATTTTATAACAAATATTTCAAACTCCCAGGGATTCTGTACAAAATAAAGACAAGGCAGGAAAAGGAAAACAGGGACATGAATAAAGAGTAACTGTCTGATGTCACATTTCAGATTCTTAATTTTTCAAGAACTGTGAAGAGGACTATAAGCATTTATCTCCATTACTGAGGGCACGTATTAGGTCTTTCTGAAAAAATGCAGGTTGCTTTCCTAAATTAAATTAGTTCTGCAAACTTTGAATGAACCCATACACATGCACATGTATGAACCCACAGACCACTAACAGCTCTCACAAAAGCGGGGCGGGGGGGGGGGTGTGGAGGGGAGGAAAAGGAAATTAAAGAAAATTGACCGAGGCACCTGGGTATATATAAATTATTTTTTTACCCTGAAAGAAGGACAGGAGCAGAGGAAGGAGAAATATCACTGTTTACTTTTAAAAAGTCATTCTAAATTGATTTAGCTTAGAAAGTTCAAACCTACTTTCATACATTGGATTATTGTGAGGGTTTGTCTTTTTGATTAGCACTGGGATACTAAAAGAATTGATTAACATTTATTCCTGTATAAATTATAACAGCAATTGATTCTTCACTCCTATCTACAATTGATCCAAAAGCAGATGAGACAGAACCAGTCCAGAGAGGAGGAAAAAATAATGTCCCTAAAAAGAAGGGGAAAGTCACAGAACTATGCTAAAGGTGACTATCCAGGAATTAATTTTCCTGTGCATATCCATATATCCTTCCTATTTTGGAAGAAGACAAGTAAGGAAATGTCAAAACCAAGAGCATGAGTTGTACTTAATGAGCCAAAAGAAGGGCTTCTCATAACAAGAAAAAAACTGAATTCACTCCTATGTCACTACAAACTGAAAAGCATTTGGCATACAATGTTCTATACACAATTTTTAATGGAAATTATGCAGTTTACAAATTTACCTACCTATTATAAAGATTGTCTGGAAATGCTATACATTCAATAAAGGAGAAAAAGCACTGAACCACAACAAAAATATTTTGCTGCTTATTTACTGAAGTGACAACACGCAGTCGATCTGTTAATACCCCAGAAGCCACTGACAGGAAAGAACTTGAGATGTATTCAGGATGTGTGACACTGTCTGGGATAGGGAAATGTTTCCTGGTTAATTCCATAGGAACCATTCCTGCTGCTGGTGGCCTAAGTGGTTGGTGGAATCCCAGAATATTTTAGACTGGAAGGTGATTTGGCCTCAAGTCCTCCTTCAAATTTGTTGCCAAATCTAACTGCAAAGTTAAATCACATCATTAGAGATAAGCAATATTCAGCTAAGCTTTGGCCATTTCCACTGATGAATATACCCTCACTGGGCCCTTTTTCTAGTGCTTAATCATCATCATAGGTGAAAAATTATTTCCATCTAATATCTAATCAGATTTCTCTTCTAACTTATGCTGTTTCTTTCACTCATTGAGTGCATAAACCTAAGAGAGGTCATATCTATAATCTCCCATTACAGAACTGAAGATAGCACTAAGATCACACACAAACCTTCTCTTTCCCAGACAAAATAAACCCAGAGACTTTACCTTCCCCATGTATTATTTCTCCAACACTCTCTCTCTCACAGTGCCCAAGGACTTCTGAAAAACTGTTTTCCATAATGCCCTTACACAGTCTGTGCCATCACACAGGATAACTTGTCCAGAACAGTAAAACCACCACAAACTTACCAATGGCTTTACCTATGCCAAAGACCTGAAAGAGAAAGTCAACTGCTTCAGGTTAAAATGGCGTATGAATGTTAAGAGCTCTGCCACAAAAACATGGATGGATGCCCTACCCCAGCAGTCTTTTCTATCCCTGTCCATAACTGAACAAGGTAAATCCAGAACCTAACCTGAAGTGTATCTAATCTCCTTTCTACAAGTCTGCAGCAAATTGTTCCATTCCAATGCAAAACACCTACAGAACTGGATTTATCAGCATTTTTCACTGTCAAATATTCAAAAGGTATTCAGCGTTTCGAATTTTAAAACTTTATGAGGACTGAAACAAACTTTTATCTAGCACACGGAGTGAAGAAGTGTAAAAGGCCAAAGCAAAACATTTATAATATGTGTGTGCCATAGAACAGGGTATCAGGATGGGAATTTGAGGATGCAAAAGCCAGGCATACAATTTCCCCCCTGTAAAAATGCAGTAGATGTGTTAATCAGGATAAGGATAGGAAGTTCACAGGCCTTATCTCACCTCCTTTGGAAATGCAATACAAAGTGAAGGTATACATATTCTGAATATATATTTAGCAAATTACTTTTATGTCCCTCAAACATATGAGAATACACTTGTTACTTCCATTTTGATTCAGTAAGGTATTTTACCTGGCAAGCTATTATCATTTCAAAGTCCTCCAAACTTCTTGAGGCTTCACTATTATCATAATAGACTCTATTTTAAACGTTTCCAGGTGATACAGCATTGCCCAGAGAATACACCAACCCTTTACAATAAACACTAATGAATCCTACTATTTAAGCAGCTTTTTCTTTTTGCACAATACTTAACATCAATTGCACCAGTTTGGTACAGTTTATTATTCTAATAATAATGAGCCACATTTTCCCCATGTCAAAAATTAATGAGGTGCCATCCTTTAGTGATAATGGATTAAACAGTGTGGTTGTACTTTCCTTAAGGATAGCTAAACTATAGACTCTCTGGAAAGGAGTGTAGACCCTGTCAATTTGAATGTACTCTTTAGATGAGCAAATAGACCAGACTTTTTAAAATTCTGTTGCCAGCTTGCAGGTTGAAAACAATTCAGCAAACCCTTTACAGAGAAAAAATAGGATCTGTACAAAATGTTAGCATGAAAGCTTAGCCATGCTTGTAGCATAACATATAAAATGGACAGCTGAGTGATTAGTTATGACTCCCAAGCCTCCAAAAATTACAGTTAAATCCCTATATGCGTTTTGCTGCTGTACTATATTTCTCAATGAATGGCAACTTTTAACTACTCTATATGACAGAAGCAGTGCTAAACCCAACAGTGCAGCTTTTCAGTATGCATAGAAATTTCTCTTGAGTCTGTTTGAAAAGACAGTGTAGAATCATGGGAATCAAGAGAGGAAATGAAACAAAATGTTATTTGAAATAAAATGAAAATGGCACACAGAATAGCTCAGGTTGGAAGGGATGTTGGCAGGTCATCTAGTCCAACCCCCTGCTCAAAGCAGGGCCAACTACAACATGTTGACAATGGCCTTGCTCAGTTGGCTTTTACATGTCTCCAAGGATGGAGATACCATAAGATTTCCGGGCAGACCAATCCAGAAGTCTTTGACCACTCTCCTAGTAGTAAAATTTCTTATGTTTGAATTGAATATTCTACATTTGAATTTTTACTCATTTCCTCTTGTCCTGTCTCTGGGAACCACTGAGAAGTGCCTGTCTCAATCTTTTTTACTGCTGCCTGAACATGGATGGGGCTGGAGGGAATCAGAGGATCTGAAAATAATAGTCACTGGTTGAGAACTGTAACTTACCCATCTGCATTAGACTCACATCAAAGTATGGACAACATGCAGACAAAGGCCTTCCTCCATGTACCTGTGTTTAGATACCACTTAAATATCCTGGAAAATATACTATATATATATATATGTATAGAAATAATCTATATTACAAATACTCTACAATATAAACAGAAAGGTTGCAAGCTCCCTAGGTAAGGTGAAAGGTGCCATTTGTATGACAGGAATAGGGAGTACTCATTTACAGAATTTCACTCTTTTCATTAAATTAAAAAAGATGGTTCAATAATATAAAAGATATTTTAAGTAAAACTAAATTTTATATTTTATTGAAAATCTGTTTTGATTCTACTCTAAAAATCATGTCAGCTCCTTTTTGACTCTTATTCTTTGTGTCTATCCAATAGCTTTCATATCTA
>JAWWLZ010000042.1:45392122-45469461 GCA_035041345.1 Poliocrania exsul | reverse complement strand
TTGATTCTACTCTAAAAATCATGTCAGCTCCTTTTTGACTCTTATTCTTTGTGTCTATCCAATAGCTTTCATATCTACATTTTCCATTAAAAAAAAATCTGCAGATATTATCATTGTTGAAAATGGCTGGTTTTAACCCATAAAAACAGTCAAAATACAATAATGAACTAAGAATTTTTTCAATGTTTTAGATTTTAGTGAGGGGTTTTTTTTGTTTTTCAGGTGCTTGTTTGGTTGGTTGGGGGATAAAGGAGTTGGCTGGTTGGGTTTTTAGGTAGAACCTCTATTCCTAACCTAATGCTCTGCGTTTCTTCTGTCACATGAGTTTGCACCAATGAAAAAATTGTGATCGAATTAGTCCACCACACTCTCTTAAGGTTAGATATACTGTACACATGTTGCTGTATTTTAAAACAAATTAGGATATTATAGGAAGAAGGGGTTTATATAAAATACAGCAAAAGACATTTTGTTTTCCCACAAGAGCTTTACACTCCTAACAGATTCAGCTTTACTTGTGCAATGACGTTTGTTTATGAACCTGTAAAGGCTGAGGGGCCATGGAACTGTTCAGGTTAATACATAAGTCATAACTACATCCAGGTGAGAAAGAGGACTGCACCCAGAAATGAAGAGATAGTGTGGTAATTCACACCGCATTTAGAACAAAGGGAACTGTACTACATACTCTCAAAGAACACTGCATAGACACAAACTACATTGATTTCTTCAAGAAATTCCTAAAGTTTGCAGGAATGTTGTTAGCAATACAATTAGCTGGCTCTGTTTCATGAAAGATTTTTTTTTCCAGCTGCTAAAAAGATGAGTTTCCTTCAAGAAAATCCTCCAGAGGTCAGCTTTGCTAAGAAGTAAAACTGTCAGGCTTCCCATCCTCGTTTAGTAACTGTGCACATGATGCAAACTGTAAAATGTAGCCGTTGCTGCAAGCTGTTCTTTCCAGTGAAGTGAATGAGAAACTATTTGCAACCTACAGATCATTAAAAACAATTCCATACACACAGTCACCAGAAGCATCTAGAGTTAGTGTTTTCCTGATCCCCTTCTGCAAGATTCAATTACTCTTTGTAACTTTAGAGTACAAAGATATTCTATGCAGAAATTTTAGGTTACATAATAATGCTTTGGAAGAGCCAGCACATATTTCTTTAAAGTTCGTTGACTCTTTAGAATTACACTGACACAATTTTAACCCCAAAAGTATTAAATAACTCTGTATTCCTTTCCTTGTAAACTCTGACTTCACACATTACACTTGCTATACATTTACTGCATCTTGAACAGGCTAAAGCAACAGCATTTTATAAAAGGGAAAAAACTTCTGTGAGGGCCACCTGAAGGTATAGGAAAACAATAAAAAGTAACTGTCTGGCTTCAGACAGTTTTCAGATGGCAGAAAATGCAAACTTCATTATAAAATAGAACTACAAAGATCTAACATAGAACAAAAAGTCAAAAACCCTGTTTCCTCACAATCAATGTGCTCACAAACTCTGTGGGTCTCAAATATCAGGCAGAGCCATAAGACTTTTGTAAAAGCTAAAACAGGTGAAAAAGAAGTCAAGCTTCAAATAGGACTACAAAATATTTTGGAGCTGAGCAATGTCATCAAATCCTAAGGTAGGAGACTGAACAAATCAACTGGGATTCCAGCTGGATAAAAAACTTACAGTCTTCTTGACAAGGCTTTCAGGAAAAAAAGGACAAATAATGAGCAGCTCAGCAGCAGTCTCTACTCACTGTCACTGTAGGATCTCAGAAGCATCATCTTTTTTTACACCAATAAGCAAGAGAGTTTCAGACCCATGTTTTTAAGAAATGTACCAAACCCATGTACTTCAATCATCTAAAATCTCAAAAGCCGATAAATTGTTTTTCAGAATTATTCCAGTTTGAAGTCTCCTCTGTTCTATCAGCCTTTGTTATATCCTGCTCCTTGTTTAAAATAACACTGTATGATGTCACTTTACATGCCCAAGGATCTCTGTGTTTTCTTGGCCTCTGCAGGACATGCGCTCTCTCTTCTACCTGAAAACCACAGAGCAATCTTCATCCTCCTGGCTGCACTTGCCCTTGCTTTACCCTCACCATATTGAGGGTCCAAAATCCCCATCCCACATTTCCTTCTCCATCCATTTTATATCAAGTCCATCCCCTCAGTCATACCAGAACCCTGGCCCCCATTTTTCTCCCCTATGTGGGCTTAGGTACACCTGAATCATCTCTCCTCTTGCAGACAGAAACAAATCACTCCATGAGTTAACATTTTAGAACCAATAAGGGGATGGTGAGGCTTTTAAGCTGAAAGGTAACTATTCTTTCAAGGTAATCACTGACTGATTTAGCTTCTACAGGCATAAAAGAGACAGTGAAGCTGATGGTGCAACTATTCCTCTACTCTTCCAGTCATCATCAAAGTGAATAAAATTCCAGCCAGAGATGCCTGAAAGAACTCTTAAAATTGCCAGACTGATCAGTGCTTCTAGAGTTACTACACCAGGGACTTGTACAGAAATGCCATTCAAAGTAAATAACCATTTCAATCAGCCAGAAAAGGAAAAAACAATCAAATGTCAAAATATTTCTGGCTTATATTGCTGTCAATTCAAGCCTAAATATAAAATAATGATAACATGCAAAAATTCCATTCCAACAGTCATTGTTTGGTAATTCTCTACAATTTTAAATCACATGTTTAATAATCCTGCATGAGCATGGACATTATCATAGAAAAAGCATCAAATAAATGTGCGTTAAAATTACACAACTGAACAATCAGTAATAACATCTTATTTAAATTTAAATAGGCAGTTCTAAAAAAGATTAGGGGAGAAAAATATCTAACTCTTCAATGAGAAAATTAACTAACAAAACATACACATTTAAAGTTTCTTGCGCTCCCTTTTGTTGTAGTTAGTATATAAATCAAACTACAATTGCAAAAGATTAAATTATAAAAAAATCTACCTCGAAGAACTGGTGGCTCAATTGTCAGGGTAGCATTTGAGGAAGCTAAATATAAAATATGAAACAGATAAATAAATAAAACCCTTCACTGCCACCTTCCTTCTCTTCTGCTGAAGGGAGTACCGTTCTGAAGCTATCCATCTGAAATCTGTGAAGCCTATCGAATTTCTGGAAAAAGAGAAGATTAAAAAATGGAAAGAACTGTAAGTTTGTTCTGCTGATTTTGTCTTTCTAAGCATCTGCTATTGGGTTCTTCTGGAGATGGGATGCAGCATAAACCCAACAGCTGTTCTGATCCCCCAGTGCAGACATTCTCAAGTCACATTAGGGTGAGAGTTTGCTTTCTCTGAGACAAGTTCCTTTTTCACTGAGAAGAGGAAACAAAAGAAAGGTAACAGCACACCAAAGAAAACTTGTTTGTAGCTCCTATTCTGTGCAGATCATGGCTTGCACCCAGGTACCTTCAGAAGCTCCCAGCAAAAGTTGACATATACGCTGCCAGGGCTGTTTTATTGTCTGCTCACACTCTGACTTACAGAAAAACGGGTGGATGTAGCCCCATGGAACCTTGGAACCTCAGTTACCCTGTTGTCCTACAGCAACTTCAGTCCCAGCAACACCCCAGAGGCCCGACAGAGCCATGCTTACAATCTGAACACAGAGAGGAGCACAGCTACAGGACTCACATCCATGTCTGGTCCAGTTCTCTCCTTCTTCCCCAAGACCCCTACATTTACCTTAATAAGACACATTACCCACAGGAAAAGCTAGAATTCAGGTTTCTGAATACATCTCCTCCTCACACCTTTCACAAAAGAAAGTGTAATTTGCCATCCTTCAAATCAATATGTAAGTTAAGTAATAAGAGAAGTCATGGTTTTGCTAATTTGTGCTTTGATCATGTTACTGTCACCTGTGGCTTTATGGTGAAAAAATAAATATGGCAGATTTTTCAAGGATTTTGCTTTTTTAAAACATTCCAGGAAAGTCAGGAAATTGCATGGGGTTAGAGATTTGTATCAGCACTTATTTGGAAGAAAAAAATAACAATTCCTGTAATGATCTCTTAGCAATGCCTATTTAATTGATGAGGCAACTCTATTAATGTAAAGTTTTGTATTAAAAAAAATTAAGCACTGATTTATAGCATACACTTACTTCCATGTATTTCTACATACACATAGCACAAAATTGTTCATTTTTAAAACTAGGTAGACCAAAAGACGCAAAGCAGAGCCCCGTCATGTGCTCAGAACAAAATATTATCCTGGATTTGACAATGAGTGGGAGTAGCAGCATACTCATCTTTGTCTGGCTGCGCATGCACAACAGCACAATAAAATATACAGACTAAGGAAAAAAATTCATATGACAAGTTAATTTTGATAGAGAAAATTAGATAATTATTTGGTCTCTTTAGAAACATGTATCTGAACTGTTAAAGTCCATGACAGGCTAATGGGCAAAATACAGGCAGGGCAGCTGGGAAATTACAGTAAATAAAGTATATAACACATCTGACAATTTTTCTACTGCATGTAGCATATATATATATATGTATAAATACTCATTTACAAAGCCCCAGTGGTTGAAATAAATTAAACCATTTGCTATCTCCTAAATTGGTCAATTGTAAGAAGCTTGGCTGTCAGATCTATTTTAAAGAAAGACTCATTAAGCAATAGCCTCCATTTCTTTCTTTGCAAGACACCATGAGATGCAGTTAATGATTTGAAGAAGAATCTGTAGGCTGTAACTAATGATCCACTTAGGTCAAAGTTTCTATTGAACTTGTTTATTTCCACTTACAAGAGATTTCAATGTCTTGTACAAAAGGTGTTTACATTTCTTGGTGGATGTCCTTTCAACTAACAGCCCACTGGATCTGCTGAGACTCCATATCAAATGAAACTTGCATATCACAAGAAATATGGATATTTTTGAGTGTTCTAATCAAAGACCTAGAAAGTAAAATTGTTTTAATTTGTGGATATACATTACAGTGCAATTCAGCACTTCCCTGCTTGGAAAGTACTTGTAAGGAACAGATTTTTCTAAAGGTACTTTTCCTTTTGTGTAGACATGGGATAACTGTGGGAAGCCTGCCGGATACTTAGTGGTTTTGAATATGTTAACTGCTTCAAGGTTGATTAATATAAAGCTGGTTACATAATAACCAAGACAGATAGTTATATTGAGGCAAAAAGTGTTGATTAAACTGGCATAAGAAGCCCAACTCTTAAATGCATAACCTCAACAGAAACAGTTTCCTCTACTCCAGGTAAAGAACAGACATTAAAGTGATCCTAAACTTGCATGGGTGGAGAGGGGGGAGCATAAGAAGAGCTGTAAAAGAGCAAATGATCAGATGAAGGAGAAGGGTTGAAACTAATTTCATAAAGTAGAATACAAAGGTAAACCTTTTCCAGTTCATTTTCAACGCCAAGCATTCATAAACACACCTGCTCTGAGGAAAGGGGCTTTTTAAGAAGCCATTAAGTTTGCCATAACTAATTGCTATCACATTGCTCATTATATCTCACATCGTATTTTCAGCAGACTTCTTTAACTGGGAGCCTGGCTGGCAAATCAGCATTTAATTCTGTCTCCCCTTCCAATATTCTTCAAAGCTACCTGATGAAATAACACGAGAATTCCTTGAAAATCAAGTTTTTGTTACTCCTTTCATTGATGTTGCCATCAGATATCACATTTATAGACATACATACACAGAATCTTGATACATTTCACATCAATTTCAATGTCAACATTTCCACCCAAAAAAACCCTAAACTTTGCTGCAACACTGCTAACCTTTTTTCCTTAGTGAAACCAGGAGCAGTCAAAGCAATAGTTTTAAAAAGAAAGACGAGTCTAAAAGCAATTTGTTAAAAGACAGAATTTGTTTTGATAGGTAGATTTCCTACCAGACTGTTATGAAAAATTTTCTGCAAATAGATTTTTTTTTTCAGAGGACATAACTCTGTTATTTTCGTTTGCTTTCTCTTACCAAAATATGTCCTTTCAAGTTTTCAAAGCTTCCCTCAACTGGTAACTCTTCAACCCAAAACAGCATCTTGTTCTGCTCTAGAAAAATAGATTGCATGTCTCTGTAAAGTGCAGTTATTTACAGTATCAGATCAAATGCATATATGAATCTGTTCCAATCTCAGGAATCTGTTCCAAGTAGGCGGTTTTCTTTCCTGAGGATGAAATAACTGATGCAGAAGAAGCAGTGGCAGTGGTAGAACCTTTTTTTTACTGAACAAACAGAACTGAGTTAAAGGATGGCAAATCTGTCAAATCACAATAGGATATCCTAACTGGAAGGAAAAATTAGATGGAAGTTAAATGTTTACTTTCCATTTTTCTTCATTTTGTTATATGTCAGCTGGAAAAGAAATTCTGGCTTTAACACATGGCCTCATTACCAGTTAGAATTACTATCTTCTTTCCCACATTTTTTCTACATTATCGCCCTTTCAGTTTCTGATAACTACCAAATATACAGTTCTTCTGGAAAATAGCCAGGTCAGACCACTCACAATTTCAATAAACTGAAGGATTGTGGACTGAGTCTCTGACAAAATTGTTGATTGCTCTCCTATTAAGATTCTCATCTGATATAAATGATCCTGAACTTTATATCTCAACTTTCATTGGATTTGAGCATACTTACAGCCCGCTTCCTCTTGTGGGATGCTATCAACAATCATTACAAACAACTTCTCAGAAGGAACATAACATATCCTAATACTCTGGAGCACTGTATCTACATGTTGCAGGTACCTCTATTCTAAATTATCCTCCCACTCCACTATTACCTCATCTCCCACTCTCTGCAATAAAAACAAAATTTGCTTGATTTATAAAGGAAGTAAACATACCATTTCAGTAGTTTATAACAGCATAAAATGGACTGAGTATGGTTCAATGATAAATCTGCATAACTGCTTGATCTATAATTTAACCACATTGTATTATTTCAGTTTTACACTTTAATTGACTTTAAAAGAAAGGTAGAGAAACTGTATTTTTATGCAGTTTATGCAAGCTGGAGTCCTGATATTTTCTAACACACAAAATGACATTTGAAATAGTGAACAAAAGTAAGTCTCAAAGGACATCAAATGACTGAAGACTGCCATTATTCAGGCTCAACAGGAATCTCTTTCTTTAGATTTGTATGAATAATTAAAGATCTTTAAGACCACCATTCACCTTATATAACTTGTTGTATTATACATATAGTAAAAAAATAAAAATATTACAGATTTCCCAGACCAGTATGTTTCCGAGACATTCATCCTCTCACATATTTTTACAGGTTTCTTCAGAATTTTTCTTTTTAAGAAAAGGGGGGAAAAAAGCAACAACAGAAAAGAAAATCCAACTAAAAGTCAGTTAATTAAAATAGATTTTTCAGCTATATCAGTCGCTAGTCCTGTTCACAATGAAGCTACTCAACATCTGGTGCATTAACCAGGTAGAGATATGGGATGTCTGCAGAGAAAAGCAGAAGAGCCTCAGAAAGAAATAGAGAAGGATGAGTGTTGGGGAGAAAGGAGTGTGTGAGAGAGGAGGGCAAAAACGGAATGGCACACTGCTGTGCTTTTGGTGGCATTGCCAGCTTACAACATGAGGAGTTCACAGAATTAGTTTCAGGTCACTGCTTATTTGTGGCCCTGCTTCACACAGCTCTTTAAAGCAAGTTTTGGTAAAGAATTATACTTCCAGTAAAACTATCCACTATAAACCTGTGGAGTTCATCTTGAAGTCCTCACTCAAAGCCAGGCCAAAATTTGACCTGCATCTGGTCTCTTAGGACCATGTTCAGTCAAGTTTTGAATGTCTCTGTAGAAGAACCAAAGAGAGACTGAGACTGTGCACCTGTTATCTAAAAGAATACCTGGTGCGTGCCAAATGCAGGTTAACCATTTGCCCCAATCCTCCATTTTAATAGGGGTTTTTTATGTTAACTTATTTAAAGAGTCCAGCTTCTACTTCATATCACATTGCTCAAGAGCCAAAAATAGAGAGGAAAATTATGAAATCACCACTTTAGCTCTCAATAATATAAGGATTTGCAGTTTCAGGAAGGAAAAAAAAATGCATTCACAGCCTAGGAAGGTATTCACAGCCTTTTGCATTACTTCACCTTAAACAAACAGAGCTCACAGCCTGACTATGGAAAATGCTGTAGTTTCACTGGAAAAGCAAGCTAGGGGAGAAACAAACTATTATTGCCATCAAACACCACCCACTCATAAAGCAAGCTAGACAGCTACTTCGCTGAAAAAATGACTTAGCTATTTAAGCTGGATGCAGACACCTCTCACCAGTCTAAATAAATCTTCAGACAAGGAATTTGAGGAAGTTGATGGGGTAGCTCCAGTGACAGCAGAGGAAAGATGAAGAGTAGTGGAATGAGGTTACCTCTGCCTCAATCACTCCTATCTCCTTCCAGGTCCTGTCTACACAGGTAAGAAAAAATGGAGCAGTGTGACAGTGGCAACACCAGCAGCAAGGAGGAAGAATTTGGCATGTGAGACCAGAAAAGCCTCAGGTGTACCACTGATACTGATTATCTTTCTCCTACTGCATGCCCTAAGAGGCATAAGAAAAAAGTTTGATTTATTTATAATGCTGTGTATACTGAAAACACCTTTGTTGACTTGAGCTCAACATATTTATAGCTTATTAAGTAAATTGGATCCTTCTAACAAAGAACGAGCCACTGGGACATATTCCAAGGGAGAAAAATACATAAAAACAGATGCTTACAATCAATTTAGTTTGTTTTCAGAACTATAGAGTAACTGCACAGCTATAGCAGTCTCCTTTTATGGATTTATTTAATCTTTAAGAAACATTTCAGGAAGGCTAAATCATTTCACATGTCGTTAATGGGATAAACAGCTATTTCACTTGCACTTTAAGGCATCCAATCCCTCCCTGCATTGCTAGAGACTAAAAGAGGTTATCATCTGACAGCTCTTCACTCACTTACATAGTAGAGTACAGCAGGGTGGCATCGGAAAAATCATATTAAGAACTCTTCTAGATACATCTGTGTCCCAAAGGGTACATTTCGCTATCACACCCTGAGTCTGAAAGGGGTAGAAAACACAAAATAGTTCCAGAGATTGACTTGGGTAAAAAACTGAGGAAAACTGGTGAAGACTCTACGCTACTCACACCTGTAAACCTGTATTACTTCCAAAATGAATACCTAAAAATATTTAATTAAGAGGCATTTTATCATTATTTTCACAAAGGCTCATATTACTTTGATCAAAACATGCTCAGGCAATATAGAACCGTTAAGGTTGGAAATGACCTTCAATATTGAGTCCAACCATTTAAATAGAGCCACCACATTCACCACTAAACCATACCGTCCCCAGGTGCCACATTCACATGTCTTTCAAATACCTTCAGGGATTGTACCATCCAGGGGTGGTACACATGGCACAGCTCACACATGAAATAAGCTTTCACATTCACCTGGCTCCACAACTCCCTGCTGCTGTGTCTGGCAGTATCACTTCATCAGCTCTCCACACATATCCATTGAGCATGCTTGCATTCCCACAATACTTGCATACTTATGCATCCTCCCTTCCACTAGCTCCTCCATCCATACTTTCCATTTCACTTCAAATTTTTGTTCATACATCCATTCTACTCAAAAGCACACAACTGCTCTGCTCCTGAAGACATTATATACTGTAACCACTCCTCATCACAGTTCTTGCTTCATTTTATGTAAGGTATATCCTAGTTGTGAAATGCTATAATAAAGCAGTCTTTTGTAGAGTATTTGATCCCAAGACTGGATTTGTTGGACCTTTTTGTTGATCATGTCCACTACTTTAACAGAAGAAAAGTATTTTTTAAAACTATCATATCAATTTAGCTCTCTTTCCATTGGGAAGGCTCAAAATTTAAAAGGGTAGTTAAAAATCATAAAAACTTAAAACCCCAGCACAACACCAAACAGCAGTTCTTCTAGGCACCCTACTTTATGACACCAAATTCTTTACAGAACATATTCATGAGCAAAATAGAAAATTGGCATAATTTTCTATTTTGGTTATTCATTTTTCAGTATTGCTTGCAAATACTTGTAACTCTGGACTGACTAAATGGTCTTTGTGGCCTCTCTCCTTTTTCAGCAAACACCTTTAGGCAATATAGACACTTGTCAGCATCTCTATTTCATTCTTCTTCCTATAACACAATATCAGAAAGTAGTTGTCCTCTTCTCTTCATTTTAGAAAAGCATAAACAGTTTCTCAAAGTAGATACAGAAGATACATCTGTAACTAACTCATAATCCTTGGTAGGGTTTTCCTGCACAACTTTAAACCAAAATTCTTACCTTTAAGTGAAATCCTAGGAAAGCACTGCTCTACTCATTGTCATTTGTATTGAGCCATGAAAGATTTTAATATTCTTTTGAGATAAATTAAATTTTAGAACATAGCAAGTACCTTGAAGAAAACTGCAGACCTGATTGTCCCTTTTACATGGGTGTCAGTGCAGTAAAAGCCAGTCAATGCTCAGATGTTCAGAAATGGAAAAAGGACCTACAATGGAGTCCAGAAATGTTTTCATTTTAATATTAAACAAACAGTATATTGAAATGGCACTTCCCTTTATAAAATAGTCTCTGCAAATATATTTTAAAACAAATTTTTACTGAGATGAAGAACAAAAAGCCTGCACACCAGGGCAGCTGATACACTTGTGGAATTTATTAAGTTCAGCATAAATGCTAAGACTAAATGAGCTTCTTTAATTTCCGT
The DNA here is from genome assembly GCA_035041345.1 of Poliocrania exsul. Taxonomy (NCBI): domain Eukaryota; kingdom Metazoa; phylum Chordata; class Aves; order Passeriformes; family Thamnophilidae; genus Poliocrania; species Poliocrania exsul. Next base: position 45,458,665 of record JAWWLZ010000042.1, on the reverse strand, counting down.
AATGAAATTGTTTTTGTAAAGTTAAAAATACTGTAATGAGGCCAAAACGGTGTGCTTTCAGAGACTCCCATGGTGAAACAAATGAGATTTTAGCTCCTTTAATTGGGCATACTGCAAGCTGGGCTTGATGCTGTCCTCAGCACAGGATGTTTGTTATCCCTAACAAAAAGAGGTCTACAGCTGTCAACATAATATCATATAGCTTCTCTGAAGCCAAGCCATCAGAAGGAAGGCTGCTGCTCTCTGACTGGGACCACCCAAAGGGAGAGATCAAGTAGAGAACAGCTCTACTCTTCCCTGATTAAGAAGTTATTCCTAAGGTAATTTGTTTACAGCTATCACAGAGAAGCTTTTGAAGCAAAGATTGAATATTCCCAAAATCCTCCAAGTGAATTTTATTTGATTAAATAATGAATATGGATATTCCTTTACTCTGTCATTCCCACCTACCTCTTTCCCCCTTGTTTATTAGATCTCATTACCTGTCAACACAGGCCCTTGGAGCCTGCCTGTTCCAACAGGAAAAAAATATGTTAGAGGCATTGTGTTGCAGATTTTGGCAATACAGATGCTGGTTTGCTGCCATGTGCAATACTGCAGTGCCAGTCTCCCAGACTTTAAGAACCTAAGACTCATTCTCAATAAATACTATTTTCATTTTCCCCCTACACTAGCTTTCAGGTGTAAATAGTAGGGGAAAAAACACCCAATGTAATAATTTGGCAGCAGTAAAATCCAGCCAGTTAGTTCTTTCACAACTAAATCATGATTTCATATTTGAAGAATAATTCTATAGAGGAAGAAAACTGAATACTATTCACAGCTAAAACAGAGGGAATGTGTACATACTTTTAGAAACCCTGCACAAGGATATTTAATTCCAACTAGTTACATGAAGCAGAAAGACTTCTCTAAAAATGCACAGTGATAGAGATTACTACTCCTTTGGTCTACATCTAACCCTTCATTGTAAGATCAAACTGTTAAGCCCACACTACAACATTTTACTGGAATAAAAATGTCATGATTTTAAAGTGACTTTATTACTATTTACAATTTTCTATAACGATTCTATTCATTGTTTTATTGTCACATTTGGAATGTTAGCATTTTTATATCTATCCTTTCACAGCCCTTTCCTGATTTTCTGCTCTGCTTTCACTCCTCGAGATTTCAATTGTCAACCAGCTACAAACAGAAAAAGGGGTTTTTTACAGCAACGCTTTCAGAAGCTGGATAGTTACCACATGTTCTACAATTCACCGCTCTGGTGACTCTTAAAAAGATAAGGAACATAGCCTTTATAATGAGAGAGACAATACCTTGATGAACAATAAATAAAAGTGAATTAGAAGTTCAATAGAGGTTTAAAAAAAAAAGAATAAAAATAAGGGAAACAATAGGCAAAATTTCAAATCTTCAAAATCAATGAATTTTTTGCAAATGGCTTTTGCCCCTGTGCTTAGATTTTGGAGTAAAAGAGTATCAAAACTGCACAGAAAGAATAAGAAATAAGATTTTCCCACAGGAACCAAAATGTTGCCAGAACTGTATAAGGCAATCACTCTAAAATAGTTTAGCAGCTAAATGTTTAGAAACTCTCATGAGATAATGCTCTACAACTTGATTTCCAAGACCTCTGTGTACTGCATTAATGTTTTGTAAGGCAAGGTAGGGAAATATTAGCAGGAAATAAGTACATATTTTTTTTAATTTTAATTCAAACTTTATTCATTAAAACCACCCCAAAAAACCTCTACAGTACATGAATCAGATTCAAATAATGAGATATTTTAATTAATTTGAACTTCAAACTTCACTTTGGATCACAGAAACCTTCTTAGAGGATGCTCAGAAGACCAGCATGTGGTAAAAGCAAAATATCACATTACTACAAGTTCAAAGAAAACATATCTTGAGAGCCTCCTACAAAGACAAGGATGATTTCAAGGAAAAACAAAGAATGGGAAATTTATACATGCTTTTGTAAAAATGTTTTAAGAGTATTCAAGAGTACCTGTCTTTGTGTCTATTATGATACAGTAGGCTCAATAAAAATTGTACACTTATTGCGTGCAGTTTATTATTATGTGTAGTGAACTACTCAAAGTATACCCTTTTACGTTCTGAAAGAGAATAGAAAGTCTGAGCACCATGTGCCTGTATATTTACACTGTGAAACATGTTGTTAAGCTGTGTATCTACATAAACTGAAACAAGGGTCTAGATTATACAGCCTAAGGGACAAATTTAAAGATTAAAAAACTAACAGCCTCCTGAAATAGGCATAGGACAGATTTTAACTGGCAACTGGCCATCAGTTTTCAGAATCACTACTAGATGAAGATGCATTGAAAAAAATTAAAACATTAACATATACAAATATGTATCATCTCAGCGTTAACAATAGCTGCAGAAGGTTTTTTATTGGACCATTTATGTCTTCCTATTTAATTTGGATCTAACAATTCTACTGATTTATTTTGGTTAGCCCTTTAAAAAATAGGATATCTTCTAAAATCTTTCATGCTTGGATTGCAAAAGGGGAAAATATTTAATGTGCAAAGTATCTTTGTCCCACTGTTTTCCTTTTACATATTGTCACCATGATGAACAAATTACATTGTCCCATCAATTGGCACATCTGAGCAAGATCTATTCTGACATACAGCAAATAATAAATCTCTCCCTGTAATGAGTTCTGCTTTCTAATAAATTCACTCATTATTTTAGTCGAGAAGATTAAATATTATAAAAATCTGTAATATGAAGCACACACAAAATGTACATATAAATATACAAACAAACTTCGGAGTTAAACCACATTTTGGTATTTGCATTATTTCACAAATAACATGTCACCTTTATTTAAGCTGATCAGGCCAGTATTTCTTTTCTATCAACTGAAGCAGCTAATTTACTTTCATTGACCATCCAGCAGTATAATGTACCACCTGCTTGTTGTGATTTTCTCTGGCTAGACGTTAGAAAAAAACCCTAACCAAAACCTAAACCTTTTTCTCCCCCATGCTGTAATTTAACTTTGTACAAATGTAATCTTAAATTCTTTAATTCTCTTGGGCATTCTCTGAGTGGAAACGCTGAGATTTTTACAGCACCACACCTGTGCATGCACATTGTAATTAATATGAGACAAATCCTTTAGGCATATTGCAATTGATGCAGCTGAACTTATTGAAACACTGCAAAATTATCAGTTTCTTTAACTGTTAATTTATCCCTTTCTGGCCTGACAGGTATAGAAGATTAAGCACTTCTTTTTTTCATTGGTGTATTAAACTAGAAGATGAACATATGATGGTAAAAGGGCAGAAACTAGTGTTGTAATCAGTTCTAGTATTTTGGAAATAATTTGCTTTTCAGTCCAGTTTAATATTTTAAACAACTTCATATGCTTTAGGAAGACTAAGTCATAATGTGATGAGGAATCCTATCTAGTCAAGTTTTCTTTGCTATTTTTGTTGCCAACTAAGACAATTTTTATTGCTCTGTAAACATTCACAACCCCACCAAATGCTAGTTCATCCTTATTGCTGAAAATCAGAAAAAGGAGCCAGAAACATGTTATGCTCAGTCTGCTACTTCATTTTGGGTTAAGAGACTACAGTTTTGACAGTAGGGCCATCTGCTGTTAACTTTCCATCTCATCATAATACCAGTCCAGTCAAAAGCAATTAAGTGTGTTTTGCCATTATAATATGGAGATAATTATGATAAATTACAGTTTTTAAATCAGTCTCAAATTATGCATATGGTAGGTATTTTCCTTGCAGTTACTGAGGCAAAAAATATTCCGACATTTGCAAAATATTTCAAATATTTTATTGATGATGTTAGTTCTGTAATGAGATATCTACAAGAAAATTTCTTGGGCACAGAGCCTGACAGTCATTAGAAATCTATTTATATCTCAGCAAGACATTTTACCAAGTAGATAGAGTTGTAACATTTTGCACTACCATTACACAAAATACTCAGAAGATTGTCCATTTTAGTGTGTCACAAAAAATCAAAACCATATGCAAACACACAAATAAGTAGCCAGGAGACTCTTTTACTATTTGTTACAATGTGGAATTATTCAAGAGTTTAATACAGGCTAAATAATAAAAATAGCATTTTAAGGAACTACACACTAATGCTGTTTTGTGTCGACCTCCCTTTGGCATTGCTCTAGTGATTTCCAGGATTAGTCAGGCATAAATAAGCAACGGTTCAAAGTGGAGTCAATAAAAATTCATCCTCTAATACAGGATTTATCACATTTTTTCAATATGGGTGGGGGCATACTGTCATAGTTTCTCTGAAGTTTAACTGAAAAACCACCACTGTTAATATTTTAACTTCTTTTTATATTTCCTCAGTATCTCTTTGCCAATGAATGGACTTCTTGAGAAATAATCAGGCTGTACAATGCAACCACAGGCTCTCTGTGACCACACCAGCATTGAGTGATAACTCAGGACCCTTCATACACCTATTTCTCACCAGGATGTGACACCCGCTATGAAAGATGGCTCATAAATCCTGGACACTAACAGCAACCAGCAGCACCTGAGTCATGGCAGGCCATAGAGGAATGATGGAGAAGGAGGAAAGAAGAGGAAAAAAAAAAAGACACAGTAATGCCTGCAGCAGCAGAATCAAATCTCAGCTCTGCTAAATTCACAGAAACTATCTGCCTGGAAATGGTCTTATCACTGTCTTGTCATTATGGTCAAGTTCTGTTCAAATACAAGTGAGAGAGACAAAAGTTACCAAAAGACAGTTATCAATTCAATATCAAGTTCAAAAATTTACAGTCAAAGACATGAATGGTATGAATTGTCATTTAAATCTTTTTTCCTCAAACAATGCAGCAGAGCAACATTTCCATTTAGCAGCAACACAGAAGGAAATCTCGAGGTCAGTATCTTCTCTGCTTAAATTTCAGCTAACTTGCTCTTTAACTGTGCTTGCCATAACCATGTAGACTCAGAAAGAGATATCAACAAAACAGCAGCAGAATATCCCTATGTGTGTCTTCTAATTCTGAGCACTTTGAGAGAGGAAAGGATAAGATCTTTAACTAAAATGGAGCCTTTACATAATTCAGCTTGTAGAAGAGATGCACGTTCTCTCTATATCACTCCAGTAGCTGCCATTAACAGCTGCCAGTGCCTCACTATATTTTTTCTCTTGGCAAGACGGGCAAATTGCTCCCCACAGATCAGATGCCAGTCAATAAGGAAAAGGAACTGTGCTGAGCGTAATTGCTCTTTCCGTAACACTAAGTTGTTTTCAGAATACTTGGTTTCCATCAGACCACTGCTTAGGGTGAGCTGTTACTTCTAGATCTGTTTTGTTTTGAGCATAACATTAAGTTGTACTCAGTTTCCATAATCAATTAAGAAAATGAAATGGCTATTTTTAGTTCAGAACTGCTACAAAATTTAACAAACCATTCAACTGTAAAAAAGGTATTGAAAACATAATGTTTAGCTGATTTATGTTTTAAAAACTAGCTTTGCAACAATATCACAAAAAGTAAATTTTACTGCTCAGTATAATTCTCTACCAAGTTTTTCAGAAGGGGTTATTTGGATTGCAAGACTTTATGCCTAACACAATATATTCCAATTTTGAGTGAGGAGAGCTGCATGTAGCCTATACACTACAGTCTGTAAATGTACAAACATATAAAATATATCCACATCTTGGCTGCTCTTTCAAAATAATTTTTTTTTACTCTTTGTATAAAAGTCCATTTTCTGAATAAAACCAAGAACTGCACTCTCTGCTTGCCTAATTGGCTTGAATTCATGCACAAGCCAGCGTACACTCAGTATTAACACAAGTGTCTGCTCAGAAGAATTCAGAAGGACAAAGACATTCACTGAATATTTTTGGAGACAGCAATGTTGATTTCCACAATCAAAATCTTTCCTTAAAGCAGAGAAGTTCTCAGCATAATTTTGCCACAAATCTGCTCTCAAAAAAATGAAAATATAATTGGCAGCATAGCTAGAATTAATAATGAGTTAAAGGGAAATTGACTTAAAACAATGCAGCAAACTAACCAGACTTGGGGAGACCATCTCACTGGGTATATTTCCATTTGGTTACAGTATTGTTTGTGCATTTTCAGTGTTGCATGAATAATAATTAGCATGTCTTCATTCCATCTAAGGAACACTAAGCCGAAACTGAAGTGTATACAAATCTGATACCTCCAGTTTACAGACAAAATTTTCCATTTTTATCACTTAATATTCCAGATTTGGGACAAAAGGATGTCAAGGTGGAAAGCCCATCCACAAAAACGAATACAATTTGAGGAGACTATGACCCTTGAGTAATTCCCCAGTACAGGTACAGGTGCCAATAAAGAAAAATCTGGGGAGAAAAAGGGGAAAACAAAAACCAAACAAAAATTCTTTCACTCTTCCCCTCTAAAATGCTTACATTTGAGAAGTGAGACAGCCTACTATTAAACCAGGTAAGGTACATAGGACAACATCTACAAAACATGGGCCATCGTTAATGCCTACATGACCAGTTTTGGCAGGTACAGTAGTGAAGATGTGCTCCCTAGAAAGCAATGTCTTGGTGCTCTGTGTCAGGATTGGACATTTGAGTGGAGCCCTGTTTCAAATTAATCTCTTCTTAAATCTAAATAGTGAAATGCAAATAAAGTGAAAAACCTGAATTCTCTGAGATCGAATTTAAGAGATACCTGCCTTCACCATCTTCACTTACATCAACTGTATTTTCGAATTTTGTCAAACTGTTATTAATCTCACTTCCAAGATATTTCAAAATTTTTTTACATAGATCTACTGCAAATTGTAAAGATCTATTGCAAGTTTTGGTGTTTACTAATGGCTGAAAAATCCTGATATTTTCCATTTAAAAATCAACTTCCCAATTTCATGCAACATTGAGGACTTCTGTATCAAATAAACTGTGGTACAACCCTCTATGAGCACTCAGAAGGAACTAATAGCATTTAATAACTATCTTTAAGATTCTTTTCTGTAACTACTCCCTCTCTTTTGGTCCATTATCTCTCAAGAGGGGTTTCATCTGCCTGAAATCACCCTTCTGCCATGAGCCTGTCAGCCAAAACCCCTGCAGCACTTCGAGAAGTACAAAGCAGGTTGGAAAACCCTCTGGCATAACTTTTCAAAAAGATATCACATCAGTCTTTCCAGGACTGTCAAAGACACCAGCTAACATGGAAAGCAATGTCCAAGCACACAGTACAATGATGGGGGGGAAAAAAATCCCCTAAATTCACCTGTTTAGTGTATTAAAAAGCAGATAAACTTGACATCGTTTCAATGCCACTAGACCTGCTTTGTTATCATCCATTCTCACCCTTCACTGAACCAGTTCTCTCTGTTGCCAGGCAGGCACGAAGGCCTTGAAGCCCTCAGTAGTATTAACAGTGCAGGCAGCACCTCACAAAGCAGCAGGCTCCCCATTTACTGAAGCACATCTGTGGTCACTAGAGCTAAAACACACAAAGTGCACTTACCAAGTTCCATGATTTGGCACAAGACCTGTTGCTTTTGCCCTCAAAGCACTGTGTACGCCTGAACAGCTCTGAGATAGAGCAAGAATCACTGCATCCCCAGGAAAAAATAACTGTATCTATGTTATTGTCCCAAGTCTATCAACTAACAAGATTTATGAAAAAATCTACCCAAAAGCACAACTTGTTCAGCGTATCTCAGCAAAGGCAACAGTGAAAGTAAAGTGTCTATCTTTTTCAGTTTTCAAACCTGCTTAAGTAACAGACGAAGGAACAAGACAGTCATCTTTGGACATGCAGACATACAATGCAGCATCTCAAATATCTCCAAAATGCAGACTCTGCCTGAGCACCCTTTTTCTGAAATAGAATGTCTGCTAGAAGAGGATATTGTCATTACTTTTGAATCCCTGTTATCCAGTGTCAGAAAATCGTAAGTCTTTAAGCAATGCAGGAAGGAGCAATAAATTGGCTGACAATACGGTCCTTTACCTCAGATTCAAAACTAGCCCTGGCTGTGCCCACTTCCAGTACATGGTAATATGCTCACACAAGAGAAATTGAAATCCTCTGTATTCTTTTTACTATTTTTATAACATTGATTCAGGTCCTTGGCAAAAGAAGCAGAAGCAGTAAAAGTTGAAATATTCACCCAGAGTATCTGAAAAGTAAAGATAAATTTCAAGATGCTTCACTCATGGTTTGAAATAAAAATCTGCTGATATCTGGCATGAATCTGCTGGCTGAATTGCTTTGATTACTAATCCAAGTTCTTTTTCATTTATTCATTTACTCATTTATTTCAGGGTTATAAAAATGTGTTTCATAATAAATATGGAGCGTGACAACACTGTGCTGATTAACAACTATGATGTTCTCAATTTCTTTAACAGATTTCATTTTTAAAAAGGAATTATGAGTCTGCAAAATTGTCAGTCCTAAATTTTATCCATGTCTTTACTGTCACAACTTGCGTTTGGGTTTCTTTGGATATGCTAAATCAATAGACATTGTCAAAGTATTAAGAAGGACAAGAAGAAAGTTTCTGTGGAGAGCACTTAAGCACTTGTCAGCTCACACCTGGAATACTGTGTTCAGTTCTGGTCCCCACTATACTAAATAGATGTAGACAGGCTGGAGAGGATCCAGAGAAGCGCTGCAAAGGAGATCAGAGGATTTAGAAGCCTGCCATGTGACAAAAGGCTGAAAGGACAGGGTTTGTTCACCTTGAGAAAAGTAGGCTTAGGGGAGGCAACATCATCATGTTCCAGTAGTCAAAGGGCAGATACAAAGAAGAGGGAGACTCTCTTTTTACAAGGAATCATGTGGAAAAGGCAAGGGGTTCTGGGTACAAGTTATTACTTGAAAGATTCTGATTGGACACAGGAATAAAATTTTTAACAATGAGAGCAACCATCCATTGGAATAATGTCCCCAGGGAAGTGGTGGATTCCTCAGTATTGGACTTGCCTAAAATTTGGCTGGACAAGATGCTGGGCCACCTTGTCTAGACAGTGATTTTGCCAAGAAAGTTTGCACCAGATGACCCTTGAGATTCCTTTCAACCTGGTATTCATGGTTCTGTGATTCTGTAAAATTATTTTATAAAGACACAGTCTCCTCTAGCACAAGACAGCCTGAGCTGCAAACCACAGAAGGCTCAGAGACTATCCTGGGGAAATACTAATAGAGGTGTGCTTATATTCACCTCCCATAGGCCACTAACAGACTGAGCCTTTCACAACTCTGGCCTGGCCTGGCCTAATGCAGAATATCTGCATGAACCAATTTCCTAAAAGAAGCAGAAAGGACAAAAAAAAAAATCCCTTAAACCCAACCCCCAAATAGCTAGTTCTTTGTTGGAGAAGACTCCTCTGAGGAATTGGAAAATTTAGGTTGAACGGGACTTCAAAAGGAACAACTAAGTCAAAAAAGAGACAGCTCAGATGCTTGATCAGCTTGTTGAGGGTCTGAGTTCTTAACAACTTAAGAGCAGAGTTGTTGTAACAGGCATTAATATCAGAAAAGGCTATAATTTTTTATTTTCTTTCTGATTTTCCTGAAATTCTCTTGCTGCAGCTTTTTTTTTTTTTTCCTTTCCTTCTCCTTTTAGTAAGAACCTCCTAGAAGAGTCTTGCTCCAAATTCTCTATAAGAAGACAGGAACTTGAGTGGCCCCTCCAACTTCCCCTTCAGTCTTTTATTCTTTATACTTCACCAATCCAGCTCTCAGCTTTTTATGCTCTCTTTTTATCTTGGCGTTCTGCAAAGCTGCTTTCTAGCCAGGCAGCTCTCACTGTGTAGTGTTGCATGCAGTTGTTCCATCTCAACTGCAGCAATTTGCATTTGTCTTTGCTAAAGGCAAGGTTTCTACAAGTCCATTTCTTCAGCCTGTTGAGAGTGCTCTAAAGAGCAGCCCTGTGCTCCCATAAATCTATCCCTTCTCTCCAGAAGAACAACACCGGGCAAAGTTACTGAGATTGCATACAACAGAATCACACAGGTTATTACAAAGAAGCCAAGCAGTATTGGCTCCAGAGCTGAGCCCTGTGAAACTTGTACGTCACCAGCAACTGGTGACCAGCGGGACTTCAGGCCACTGACCCTAGGCCTTTGAGTCCAGCCTGTTTTACAGCTATCTTAGTCTGCCTAATCAATATCTCATCAGTTTAGCCACCAAGATACTACTGAACCCTGAACTTCAGGGTTCTAATCTTGCTAATCACCTTACTCACTTCCCTCATGATCTTAAACTCCACCATCTTACGGTTACATAGCTGAAGCTACGACAGACCTTCACACTCTTCACCAGGTCCTCATGAGGATCAGATCACCTTTTTTGACTAATAGGGCAGCATTTGTATCAAAAAGCATAATCAACACACCCCAAACACCTCCTTGGTTGCATGTACCACATCATGTTACCCACCCAGCAGATGCTGGTAGGTCATAGTTGCTCACAAGAAACAGTGTTTTCAATCTGGCTTCCCCCAGTTCTCTAGAGAAGGCCTCAGACAATTCTGTTTGATTAGGCAGTCTGCGGTAGATGCTCACTGAAAGGCATTCATGTTGGACTCTTCTTTGATCTTGATCAGCTTGTTACTCCTTCCAAAGCAAATCTGGATCTGCAAATTTAAGCCTTTGTTTCATCTTACTGGCTGGTACTTCCAAAAGTGTTGGTGCTCATCCACTGCTGCACACCACTTGTGTGGGTTATCCCACACCACATTTTTGTGACCCTAAAGATGCATTGTGCTGGTACAGAGACTTCATATTCCTCCATCTTGCTTCCTATGCACTATGTGCTTCTGTACAGGTACTTGAGATGGACCACCAGGGAAAGCATGAAAAGCTTCCTTATAATTCTATTTAAGTACTTCTCTGGTCCTCATTCCTACCCTTCTCTTTGGGTTCCAGTCTTCATTTCCTGGAAATAAGACTAGGGGTGATATCCTAGCCAAGGCTCAAATCCTTCTCCCTAGAATAACAAAAAGAGTTGCATGTGCTAGAGAGCAACAACTCTGCTCTCTTCCAGCCAGGCTGCTCACTTTCCCTCACTTCTGCAGTCAGAAAGAGTACCTTGAACAATGTGAATCCAGCATATGTTGATGTAATGCTTACTCAAACCTGCAAGTAACCTGAAAGGACAGTTCTAAAAACTAATAGCACCACACAGCTTTTTAATCAAAGCTTTTTAGACAGCTTTAGTTCAAACTTAAGATCATATGTGAAACATTATTCCCTGAGGATGAAGCTCACATTAGAAGGACATTAATTTATGTTCATACTGTTGAAGAACAGATCAGCAACAGTAAAGGCCACAGAACTTCAAAGGTGTACAAGATGAGTAACTGCTCTTTTGATGAACTACTGAAATTAGAGTAAGACAACAACTATAGGTGATTTGGTTATGCAATGAGATAAACATGTACATTGCCCTTTAACCACATGTTCTAAAAATGCTTCTTTTTCTACTTCTTCCATCTCTGTGAAGCAGAATTTTCTGGAAAACCTGTTGTTAAAAACAAGTACAGTAACCTGCTGAGTACTGAGAATGAGCTACTTTTAAGTCTGAAACTTCCCACTGCTTCTAAACAGATTTGTGACACCATGCAGACTCATCTATCTCATTAACAAGAAATACTATTAGGGGAAAGACAGAAACCTTTGAATTTAATTAAAATTCAAGTACATTTTGTCTGAATGCACATTTTTATATATGTTGTTACATACAAAAGGAGGAGCATTATAAAATTGTATCTATGCACTTGTTTACAGAGAAAGAATAATCAGCCAATATTTTGAGAAAGTGCCATGAAAACATTCAAATAGCAGGGGATAAGGTACTAACTACACTGAAGTTTGTTAACTCCTGCTTACCCCTTCTCTTTGTATGCCATGGCCTACTCCAAAAGTTAGCCAGTGGAAAAGAATGCATCTTGCTACCATAATTTCAAATTGATATTCAAATGTGTAACAGTGAAAATTAAAACAGTTCCGATGCAAAGAAGCATGGAAATCCACTGACCAATTATTGAATGGTTTGGGTTGGAAGGGACCTTTAAAGGTCATCTGGTCAAATCCCTTGCTATGACCAGGGACATCTTCAATCATATCAGGTTGCTCAGAACCCTGCCTAACCTGACCTTGAATCACAACTTCCATTAAGTCTTAATCATATAAATATATTTAAAGTAACCTTTTAATTTCAGGGGACTAATTTAGATAACTGATGATTTTTGTAGACTACTTGCATAACATGAAACACAAAGCCTAGCCACTGTACAGTTTCTTTTAATTACATACTCACGGGATATCACCAAACCTGTAATACTATTTCATAAATAAAACTAGCGAAAATAGTTATTACCAAGAAAATATCCAGAGGAAGAGAGGAGGCTTGTAAAGGTGCTGTGGAGAGAGAGAAGCAGGGGAAAACCTCAAAGATTCCTTTAGATACAGAAGACAAAGCAGAAATAAGCATAGAGCTAAACCAGAATGAGTTTCACCTGTTTTTCATCTAAATTCTAAAATATTTCTACTGGTATCACTGAAAACAGCCTTATCTTATTTTTTTTTCCCCACAAAGTCAGGAAGGAGAGAGATTACCTGCAGAGGTTCACTAGACTTAAGATAATTAATGACAAATTTTGCCCTCATGCCCAGTGTCATATATTCTGTTTTTCACAATAGCTGACAAACATAAAATTCAACTAAATATCCACTTAGTTATAGAAACCAGCAGAAAATAGCTCATCCTTGGAGAAAGGACATAAGAAATAAGGCAAGTGTGGAATGGTCATTCTCAAGTTACCTTCTGGCTTCCAGTGAAGACCATGGCTTTCTTTTCACTGTAGGCACTCTTTCCATTAAATTGTACCACAGCAGAGAGCACTGGAAGCTATAAATAGCAAAGGAAACCCACAGTCTTCTACCAGTTCCATGGCTACAAGGACTTCACTTTTGTAGGAGTAACAACCTTTTAGTTCCAGAAGTACAATACTGAGAGTCCCTTGTGACAACACTTGTTCAGTACCACACTCTCCTGAGCTGTTTATTTCACGATTTAGTGGCATTCACATATTTGACAGAGGCTGACATCGACCTGTGATACCTAGTATTCCATACAGGACATCTCAGTTGTGGGTAGTCATGAGTCTATTTTCTAATGAAGAAAATTGGTATGAAACTTTCTCTTATAAACAAAAGGATTGTATACCAAGGAAAATACTATTCATTTTCAAAAACAGCAGGATTCTGAGGAAAGCAGAAAACAAAACAACATAGACCAAAACCCAACATACAGCACACCCAAACAAACACAACAACAACAAAACTTGGTCCCTCAAGTCAGGGTCCCAGAAAATTGTTCAGCTTTTGCTTATGAACTTCAGAATACAGAAACTTTGAAAGTTTTCCACTGAAGTGAAAGGCAGAACTTTAAAAAAACTACAAGACTTTAATTAGACATTAAGTAAGATAGCCCTTTCCCAGATCCATCCCCTAGGATATGTTCAAAGGAAGCTGCATTTGAACAATTTTCAGCTCTGGTAAACAACAGTCTGGGGAAAAAGCATTAACTTTCAAGACTTTACTTCTAAAATCTGACAAAATCAGCCAAGTTGGAAAACTCTACCAACCTATCTCTGAAATATATCACAACATTTTAATGAAAACAGTTCTGTGCTTGTATCTTTGATCTAGGATCAAAGTTATTGCCCTGGATGAAACTGAACCAAGTGTTCAGGTATTTCAGATACTGAATGACAGGCCAACTGAGGATTAAAGGTCAGGCCAACAGCTTGAAATGTAGTAAAAACAGACAATACTGAAGAACACTTAGATCTTCACAAAATGCATATAGCCTTCAGGCTCGCTATAAGTTTACTCAAAGCAAGACAGCATGATCTATTCAAGTTGTGCTCCAGGCTGGATGCTTTAAGACAGGGTTGTGCTCATGACTATGGTATCAATTTCCTGCATGATCTACTCTTTTGTATTCCCCTGTATTTCACTACTGACAGGGCAAATTTATTCTTCACTTTTACGTGACTATCGTGGGACAAATTCCCTATGGGATCTATATAATTTTACTTTGGGCTTCTTGTTGTCTGTCCAAAATGCATAACCGTTTTTCATATAGTTGGAAATGAAACTGAGGCCTCCTCAGCAATCATGGTTCCTCAGGGACTATATAAGAAATTGTTACTGCTCACATAATAAATTCCCTGAGTATAACATATTGATGAAGCCAAGAATGCTATTTCTAATGGTTTATTTAGCTGTTGACTTTAAGTTTCCTTTCCATGTAACAGGTTTTTGGTTTTTTTAATCAGAGATTAAAAAGTCTCTGAAAAGTTCTTGTAGTTCAATACTGGGTTGTCAGATAGTCAAAAGTGTTAACAATATTTCATCAAGAACCACTCATGGTCTTAAGGAACAGGTTTTGATTGAGAATTCAAAAACCACCACAAACTTTATTACAGGTCCTTTGGAGCAACTAAATCTAAGCAGTAATTTTGCCAACATGCCCTGGAACCCTCTTATACAAATGTTTTTTTGTATTATCTCCTGCCTCCCAGCAACTCTCTGCAACAAACCTCATTCAACTACATGTGTTAACCAGTATGATATCACAGGAAATAATTAACAGTACTTCTACTCCTTGAATCAACCTGATACCATAGTATTACATTAGAGATACTGCACAAATACTACTTCAAAATGTGATCATATTAACAAAAACCACACAAACACACAAAGACAAAAAAAGGTGACTTTTGTAACAATCCCATCTTGAAAAACTTTTGTCAGGTTTCCAGAAGGGTGGATATTCACACCATTGAAGCTTAGGTGCTTACATAGGCAGCTAATAATCTGTGGCTCCTCAATACTCAACAGAGAAAAAAAGACTTCTCCAGGAATAAATTCAGAGCAGAGACTCAGTATAAACACTTTGTAGAAAGTTTCTTCTAGAAGTAAAGAAAACATAAAAGGAACACAAGAGAAACTATCTGACTGAGGCTTAGTTGTTCACACTAGAACACAGAAACAGAAAAAAATCCTCATTATATCATACTGGTTTTTCAGGCTGACAGAGTTCAATGAATCAGAGTTCTGACATGACTGGATTACTGCCTTCTCATATTCTTTGAGGAGTCTTGCCCTTGGCAATTCTGAATGATGGCCACAGGAAATAGATTTCATGGATATTTTGATAAGAAGGTAAACAGAGGTCATACTCTCCCAGCATAGAGATGATAACGTTTATCTGGTTTTTGGCTTCTGTGGCTATACAATTTAATTAACCTCATGGCAATATCAGCGTGATCTGTGGTAGAATAAAAGATGAGGCTTGAGCTGTCTCACTGACTTCAGTTTTGCTGTAAGTCTTCTAAGCAATGATTGGGAAAGTTGAACAGAAAAAGTCCTATCATATTCTACGAGATTCCTGAGCAATACAAAAAATTACTGTGAATTACCTTCAGTGTGCGAACTACAGACCAGCTATTCTATTTGTTATTGTGCCAGAGTGAATGGCATCTTTTAAAGTTACCAACATATAGAGCTGCATTGGGAAAATGTGATAATGGAGGTTTATGTCATCCAAGACTCAAAGGACTCAAGGATTCACGAGTGCTCATTACCTGGATAGCTAATAATCTTATCCATGGCCCTGTATCTGTTTAGAGAGCAGATATATCTAAGATAAAGGACTCAGGTACTTGACTCCATTTTATACAAATCATGAGATCATAAGCACAAATTACACATCTTGCAGGAGAGATGCTTTTGTGACAGTTTGCACTATGAAGAGCAATAGCAACACAATTCACCTTGAGAACATCTGAAAGTTAGTCCGAATATATGGCAAGTAATTCACAGTAAGTGGCAGATAGAACACAGATCTTCCTGCAGAACGAAGATCAGATCTTCAGCCCTGCAGACTTTCTCAAACAAAAGGTTTAATGATTTTCTTGTAATATTTAGAGGGTTTGGCACTTTCTAGATGAGTTATATCCTTCAGGAATTTTTTACAGTAGCATTCTGACCTTAGTGTTACCTTTCGTCTTTTATTCTTAAAGAAAAAAAAAAGGCAAATCTTTTTATTAGAGGAAAGAAAAATATGAACTTTGACATGCTTAGATTTTTGCAGTTTTAAACTAAGTCAACTGATAAGCATTTGCTCAAATTTTGTTCCAAACACTTCTGCATCCAGTTATAGTAAACACTTAAGATTCATGTGAGTTGCAGACCATGTAAGAATACATGATCTTGGCTATAGTAGTCACAGCCAGCATAGCTCCGTGAGGGGAAAGTCCTGTTTGTCACACCTGATTTCCTTCTATGACAGGCTAACCCACCTAGTTAATCTGGGAAAGCCAATAGATGTAATCTTCTTGGACCTAGCAAAGTTTTGGATACTGTCTCATGCAGTGTATCCTTCTGGACAAAATGTCTGGCATACAGCTGGATAACTGTGCTACACAATGGGTTAGCAGCCAGCTCACAGGTTGGGCACAGAGAGTTAAGAGTGAATGGGGTGGCATCACGCTGATGACTGGTCACTGGTGATGTTCCACAGGGCTCAGTCTTAGGCCCAGTGCTCTTCAAAATCTTCATTAATGATGTGGACATGGGACTGGAAGGAATACTAACTTTGCCAGTGGAATTAAAATGGGATGATCTGTCAACTCTCTTAAGGGCAGGGAGGCCCTGCAGAGAGACCTTGCGAGATGAGAGAGATGGGCAATCACCAACCACATGAAGTTTGACAAGGGCAAGTTCTGGATTCTGCACCTGGAACAGGGCAGTCCTGGCTGTGCATATAGACTGGGGAATGAGAAGCTGAAGAGCAGCACTGTGAAAAAGGACCTGGGGATCCTGGCTGATAGCAAGTTGAATATAAGTCAGCAGTGCCCTGGCAGCCAGGAGGGCCAGCTGTGTCTTGAGGGGCATCAGGCAAAGCATCATCACCCAGTTGAGGAAGAGGATGGTCCCCCTCTGCTCTGCACTGGTGTGGCCTCACTTTGAATGTTGTGTGCAGTTTGGGGCACCACAACAGAAAAAAGACATAAAGCCATTAGAGAGCATCCAAAGGAGGGCCATGAGGGTGGTGAGGGGTCTGGAGGGGAAGCCTTATGAGGAGCTGTTTAGGTCAGCGGTTTGGCCTGGAGAAGAGACTGAAGACACACCTCAGATGTTTTCAGCATCCTCTGGAGGAGAAGCAGAAGGGCAGGTACTGATCTCTGCACTCTCATGACCAGTGACAGGACATGAAGAAACAGCATGAAGCTGAGTTGAAGGAGGTTTAGGTTAGATTTCAGGAAAAGGTTTTTCACCCAAGGAGTGGCTGAGTACCAGAACAGGCTCACCATGGAAGTGGTCATAGAACCAATCTGTCTGAGTTCAAGAAGAGTTTAGATAATGCTCTCAGGCAGATAGTGTGATTCTTGAGGTGTCCTGCACAGGGCTAAGAGCTGGACAGCACATTCTACGATTCTATGATATTTCTTCCTCCATCTAGAACATGGGTGGAATCGTATCAATCTTGGAAAAAGACGAGGAAACCATCGCAATGAAGTTCCACTAAGTCACATACAAAATAAAAAAGTTCAAACACTTCACATACTGATGTATAAGATATCTTAGGTACTGTTTCAAATGTGGATCACTTGTTAGTGCTTTTAGAATATCTCAGTTGATATTTAACTCATAGGAAGGAAACACTGTGCAAATACCAGACATATATCTTAGATCTCCTCTTTCATTCAAGACCTTTTCCTTCCTCCAAGTAATTTTTGTAAAAACAGTTATTTTCACTCAGAATATTCTTAGGAATATAAATTGCTGTAATACAAAGGTTGCTAGCCAGTGAGATCAGATGTGCAATCTGCCTAATACCATGTGTTGGATATAGATAATAACGTGTTATTCTTTATTTCTTGTTTTAATTTTGTCGGTGGATTTGTAAGGCTGGACTCCTCTACGAGAGATATGATTGCAAGCACATGCTTTAACCTCCCCACCCCGGCCCCTGCCCCGAGGTGTTCTTCAATGCTTGTTGTGGAAGTGAGTGATTACTAACATTTCTTAAAGGAAAGGATAACAAAAGTGGTAAATGCAACCAAGAAATGCCATAGTGGCTTGGAATATTTTCAGAAGGAAAATGGAATACAGGGCATAAAAGTTTCTATTCTGCATTGTAAAAGTTTCTTCATTACAACCAAAGAATAATCAGAGGATCATAAACAATCTTTTTGGATTAATTTGCAGTCCATGTCTGGTCATCTGTGACTGAATTTCAGTAAACAGAAGGAACAATTTCCAGAACAGAAGGACAAGTAAATGAACTTAGACTAACTGTTCTTTAAGCAGCCAAACTAATTTGCCTGGCGCCTCTCACATTCCTCACAAATCCCAGTTTTCCTTTATATTCCTAACACATGTCATTGTATCAGCCCATATCCTCTCAACGTGCCTGGAGCCATAGCAAGTTTATACAGATTTTACCAGTTTCAGACTAAGTCAGTTGATATGCTTTTGCACAATTCAAAACACTTCTGCACACAGCTCCATATATTCAGATTGATTCCTAGACTTCTCAAACAGTACTCTTAACTTGCTTCCTTTTCTCCCAAGCAATGATGCAGCTAGTTTCTTCCAACACTACATACTGAAAATATAAGAGCAGAATTTTCCCTTCCTTCTTCGCAATGTGGACATTAGTTAGGGTCTCTACTCCATGTCAACACCAATTTCATACAACATCTAACACTTCAAAAATTTTAAATTGGCCAAAAGATCCATTAGCTATCAGAGCCCAGATAGACATGGAATAATGGCATATGTCTCTTTTCCTTAAGCAGGCAGGTAACAAATTAGGTAAAGGATGCATTTTACAGAAATATTTTCATATCAGTGTCCGCCACCTAAAATTTTCAAATTTATAACTTATATCACCCATGCACATGGATTTGAAAATGCCAGACAAAGGAATGTCAATATAAAAAACAATCAAAAAGATTTCTTAAGCCTGGTGATACACATCCCAACATTATGCAGCTAGTTTAAATAAATAAACAAAATCTGAAATGTTTAGTTAGATAACAGCAATAAAATTACTAGTGCTTTGCTGCCTTGACAGTAACTGAACATAAAAGATTTTTAAATTTTTTTCCTGTCATGTAAATGAGCTGAAATGCTGCTTCCTGAATAATAAATATTTGGACCATGCTGTGCTACAGCAAGTCCTTATAAACAGAATATGCAGTTAACAATAGAGATAATAGAAAAACTGACACCTTAAACACTTTGTTATTTTGCATTTTTTTCCTGAAATACTAGAGTAAAATTCTGTATGACACATGGCAGAGAAGTCCAAAAAAAGGACTCAGCAATTAAATTTCCCAAATTAATGACATTTTTGACATTTCTCTTCCCTTAAGAAACTTCATGGCATATGGTAGCTTTTTTGTTCTGCTTTTTGCTAGGAAAAAACCAATCAGAATAAAGAGAGTAATTGGTAAACAGATGACTGAGTGAGAAATCCCAGAAGCAATCTCCTATTAAAAGGCCACACTACATATTACTGAGGAATACTGCTCTGTAACATTTTTGGTTGACTCATAGATGGTTTATTTTGCTCTGGGTTCTTTGGAGTTTTATTTTCTTCAAATAAAACTTTCCAGAAAACAAGTCAACACATTAAGAAGGTCTCAACAGGTCACATAATCCAGCTCCTGCCCCTGGTAGGATCAATCACTTCTTCTACAGACAACCACATAACTTCTCCAGCTAAGACTTCTAGCAGCAGAGACCTCCACAACCCTCCCCAGGCGTTAGGTGAGGTTACTTCCCTCACTCACTTTCACAACAGTCATTTCCTAGCATCTAACCTGAATCACTCTCATTGCAAATTAACTCCCCGCTCCTCCTATTCTCAGTAGGCCTTGTAATTGTTCTTTCTCCCCTCTATTATTCTTACCTTCTTGATTCGGCTGTTTCTTCTATTTTGCTTTAAATTTAGTGCCCCAAATATGATACATCAGTTCTGACAATATCCTATTGCACATAACATAACACAGTGCTATTTGTTAATTCTTTCCAAACAGCAGAACAGTGATGATTCACATTTAGCATAGTATCGGATACAGCCAACATAACCTTTTCCTCAGTTTCGTCTAAGCAGATGTTCCTTCACCTTGTATTTGTGCAGCTAATTATTTCAAAGTGTAGCACACTGCAAAAGTCCTTACTAAATTTCACCCAACTTTTTATGAACTATTGCTTCAGCATGTTTATCCTAATCCTGCCCTCCAAACTTCCTGCTGCTTACTCCTCACAAGCACCTGCAAAGTAAACAAGTATGCTGAGCAGACCCAAACTAAACTCTGCAGAAACACATTAATCCCTCTAACCAATAGCAGATGCTTCACACAATTAATATGCACAGTTTCCTAACTACTGGTTGATGCAGCTGTTTCATCTACCACATATTTCTTTTTCTTACCTATAAGTTAAGAATGCAAAAAAATGTGTCCAGGTGTTTAAGGCAAGATGCATTTCTCATCCACAGCCTCTCCAGAAGCCCTGCCACTTTCATTATACTAAAACTAAATTAAACTGATTTGCAAGGAGTTTCTCTCAATCAAGACAACCTGTTTGTCAGGGTTTTTTTCAAAGTATTTGCCAAGGATTGCAAGCTCCAGTTCTTCTCTTAAACTTAAGTTAGGTAAATTGTTTGCAACTCTCTGATTCTCTTCTTCCGCTTCCATTCTCCTTTTTTCCATCTTTCTGAAAATTCATCCTCTGCCAATGTTTTCTTGAACATGAGTATTTTACCTATTTCCCTAAATGGGATGACATTTATCAGGATCAGACAATACACTGATGATTTTTTTCTTCCTCTTTCTACCCCTATGTCATTTACAGGCATCATTCTAGCCACATGACAATGTCACCACTGAATCCCTTTTCCTCCCTTAATGATTACCCATACACTTCCACGCCCAAATTCAACTGCAGTCTGGACCTCAGAACACCCACATAGAACCCTGATAAATCAATGTCACTCCTGTTAATAAGGCAATATAAATATTCAAGCCTCTTCACAGAATTTTTTATAGCATGTAACTTTGACAGTTCTTCCTCTTTATTTCTTGCATATCTTGTATGGCATTTAGAAATTTAAGATGGGCAGCAGACTGCTGCTTTTTTTTTCTCCTCTCCACCATGAGCCCATCAATCATGAAGTAGGTATCAATATGACCAGAGGTTACCAATTATACATACTTTAACATCATTATGTCATTTTTGCAACACTTGATTGACTCACATATTAAGTTTTCCAAAAGAGAAAAAAGCCACATTCCCATCCCAACAACCTCTCACTCCAAGTGTCCCAACTAGCATCATTCTTGCTCACCAACCAAATCAGATTTTAACAATAGGAACACCAGAAACAAAAAGCCCAGCTGGACAATGCACGTTTGAATCTTGGCTATAACACAGGGTCTCCCATCCAAGTAGGACCCATCTCTGATAAACCAAAGCAGTTTATCATCTCCAAGAAAGGATACATAAAAACCACATCTTTGACTTTTAAACCCCATCTCGCCTCCCCCACATAGAACAACTCCACTTTTCTTTGAAGTCTCCCAGACAAACAAACTACATGCAATGCACTCGCTCAAATGTAAACAAATAGAAATATTCTTCATTGAAACTGGAACAGGAAAGAAAATTAGAGCTTTTTTGTTTTGTTGTTTGTTTTTTAACCTTGACACTTACGAGAAGTGAGATTCCAAGAAATTTGGCTCAAATTACTTTAAATCTGTCAAGAAGAAAGGAAAGGAAAAAAAAGAAAAAAACAACAGTCCTAGACTTTGCTACTACTATTGACTTTTAGCAATATATAGAGATTACTGAGGCTGTGGTTTATTAAGACTAGTGGGGCTTTTCTCTATACTACTTCACACACTATATTTACAGAATAAATTACAGCAAATTTCCTAAGATTGGAAACCAATGACTGTATAGAGAGACAGGAGCCTGTAAGCAGTGAGAGATAACAAATAAACATTTTTCTAACAGAAAAGACATATATATGTTTTACAAGTATCCACAAAATCCACACTAAGTATACAGAGTAAGAACATGCATATGAACCTGAACAAAAAGATCCCCATGTCATTTTATTAGAAATCAACTAAATCATTGGGAATTCATTACGAATGTCATTGTTCTCTCCCATAAGTTATTGGGTATTTTTAGCACATGTCCAAGCTCACTCTTTTGTAAACTTGTACTAGATCAAGGTCCAGCTTGGACAGTAGGAAAAAGCCTCTGCACTGGTTGCAGTCTCAGGTCATCACAAGCCCATGACTCTCCCATGAGCTAAATTCAGCTATTATCTTTATCTCAGTTTCCAGAGGTGCTGTGCTATACAAAAACACTGTCTTGAGTGGAATTTGGGGTGGCAAGTATAACAAGCACGTTTAAAACACGATCTTCAGGAGCCATATTAAATTTGAATATCCAGTACTACCAGGGTTTAAAAGACTTTTTAGCTGATGGACACGGGAAATGCTATACAAACACAAATTTCTTCTTATCTTTCCCTTCCTTTCTCTCCTCTCTCAATAGCAGATATTATATTAAGTTTCCATATGCAGATTCTGATTTTATAGCTCTTTGGGAGGGGAGTAAGGGTTCCCCCTTGTTTGCATTAAAACTGTAATACTGTAATTTAGAAAAAAGACATCACAACCTACATGATGAATGACAAAAAAGGCAATGGCAATAACTTTTAGGAATAACTAATTGCCAAATTCTTCTCACCTGCATGGGTATACGTGAATTGCTTGTTTGCTTGTAGTACTAGCTCAGCCATATTCTTTTGTGATTGCCTCACCCACCAAAATGTACCTGTCGTCTTAAACATGGAACCAGCCAAACCTTATTCCCACAGGTGGGAGGCAACCTGAACTGATTAATTTGTTTACCAAGAAGTGGAATGCCATTGGATTGCCTCTAGCCCACTGTACAAATTAAATTGTACAAATGGAATTAAATGTACAAACATGCCCTATATAAACCTTCCAGGGGGATTCCAACACCCACACCCCCCCAATCCGTTCTCAAATGCTGTTTTATGTTAACTCCACAAAACAAGCAAAAGTTCATCAGAACTTTAAAGGGAAAATGTAAATACTAGTAAGAAATGTAACTCTACTGATAATACTCTCTTCCTTTCCCTGAATCCCAAAGCCAGGTAGAAGACTCACATTTTGCAGATTTCTAGCCTTTCAGCTTTTTTCTTTTGTCACTGCCTTAGTATTGCCTCAATGAAACTACAGTATTTGTTTTTTTGTTTGGTTGTTTTTCTATAAAAGGTGTATGGCAAAGTCCAATATCACTCACAATATACCAAAAGCATAAGTATTAAAAATAAAAAACCAAATTATATTGAAGAAGCTGTAATATCAGCAAGCCTCTTTCTTCTTACTATGTAGCCTTTTATTAAAATCTAATACTAACACCAGATTAATGTGACAGCCATGAGTACACAAACCAAATTACAAAGGAAATAAGCTTTTATTACTTTTCCAAAGACACAGCTAGCTTAAAAGTAACAGAGGGATGACGAAAATCACTACGAGGAGGGGGGAAAAATGTTTCTAGAAAAATATTCAAATTGCTAAGCAGTTAATTGGATTGCCAAGCTCACATTTAATACAGCAATTCTCCTTACACAAACTCTTTACTTGTCCTGTGTATTTCCCCATGCACAAGCCAGGTAGAAGTGAATTTAAATAAAACTTTAGCATTTGAGGCATTTCAGTACTTATGATAAACTTATGCACTAGTACACAACACCAATATAGACAACACCCAGGACCAGTACAAAAAATAGAACTGGATTAGTCAGATTCCAAAAATATGCATAATAAACTACCTCAAAATAGGTTTTGTCCTGCTGGAATTCTTCAGGATTGCTATGACTTGAAATGCAACAGTTGCAGAGCTCCAGCTGGAACAGTCCTTCTCAAAAAGTCATCAGACATCAGTGAGTCATTTTTTAGTGAAAACTAATGACAGAAAGCTTCAGTGCCATTAGTGAAGCTGAATGTTAAACTTTTTCTAAACCACTGAACAGATGTTCCAGCCTTTAGGTTAGCATGACTTTTTTCCTAATTGCCTCTATTACATCCTACCAGAAACCTGTTCTGGCAACTCTGCACAGGACTCAAACGTCAGCCAAAACTTTTCTCATCTCCTTCCACCTCTGCAGTTCCTTTTGTCAACTCCCTCACAGAGGGAACAGCAGCAACACTTAGGCTGTTAGTGGAGTGAGATCTCACAGGATGAAGTGACAAGGCTACGGAAGTAATGGCAGCAGAGGCAGGAGGACTTTTTCACAGGTGTGTGTGAACACCAGGAAATCACAGCAGTGGGATAGGAGGGAGCACTGAGCAGAAAGGGGGCAGACAGCAATCCATCTATCCTGTTTACATTAGTTCCTCAGGAAAAATTTCTTGTCATAGGTTAACAGCCTGTTAATCACAGAACAGGTCTTAGGAATGAGCTGTAATTAAGCCTTTTCTCTCCTTTACTCCTCCTTGCCCTTGAAGGCCATTTACTGCACATCCTTCTGCCCCATAAGATGCCCAGGAGGCTGGGAAAGAAACCAGCAGAGCTTTTTATTTTCAGAAGACATAACTGCAAATGGCTTCCAGCTGAAATATTAGAAACCTTTCCAAGTAAAGTGACTTGATATGACTCATTTGCTAATGTCATAAGCCTGTGGCACAAAACATCTTTAAAAAGACAGTTCTGTCTAACTGCTTATTGGAGTCAGTCTTTATATTACTATGTTTTTGTTTTCCTTCTACATCTCAAATAATGTAATTTCTCAACAATTAAGCAGTTTGCTTTAATACAGTCCTGCTGACTTAAACAGGAAACAATACAATTAAAAGGGTATAATCTTTATTAGGTCAGAGATAATTTCAATAGATTGCAGTAAATTAAAAATTTCATTATCTGCAGTTAAGCAACTTCATCAATATAATTGCTATTTTCTTCACTCTTTTGGTTTAATATATTTAGGATATGCAAATAATTATGTTGAGATATACACTCATACATACACGTACATATAATTTCCACCTGCTAAACCTCGATATTACTTGCAAGGGAAAGTCAGTAATGTGCTTCTGAAAAGCAGTCAGGAAACTACACCTGAAAACCAGCTTCCCATTATGGACAATAGTGTTGGAATCACCCTTTTAGCTGAGTAAGTACAACACAGCTGGGCATATCTGTTCCATATTGGCATGTTACTAATCATTCTGTAATAAAGCAGAGCCTATTTGTTTTTCAATTACAGAGCCTGGACAAGAGTCAGAACCTGGGCTGAAATCTGAAATGCCATGCCACAGTACAACGCTGATCCAGCAGCTGATAGAACATTAGTCTGTTCTAAAACTTCCTGTTTCCAACTTTGCAAAGAGGGAGTTTATGTTATGAAACTAGTGAAAAAAATAAAAGTCCAAAAATGTTACCATTGTCTATCTTGCAGAAGGGAAGCAATTTTCAGCCAATTAATTGGCACATTTTCTTAGTGCATTATGTTTCTCAAAACATGTTACTGTAGGTGGAGATTAGCATCCCTTTTCTTCAAGAGAAAAATTACTTGTCTTCTATAGTGACTAGAGCTGTCATTCCAAGAGCTGACAAATGTTAACAATCTCTGGAGGTGTTCTCTACAAACACCTCGAAAATAAATAAATATATTCAGATAAAGGATCCAATGACCAAAGAAAGGTTATAAATAGAAGGATAATACCACAGTTTGAATATTACAATGCGTCATCCATTCCAACATAAAGAAAACTATTTTAAACTATTTTAAAATATCTTAATTGTCACAATAACAACTAATACAGAACTTTGGCAGTGAAAGAACACAGAGAAATATTATTTATCAACAAAACAAAAACTTTGCTGTACCTCCCATCTTGCAGATAACATGTAAGAGGAAATGAAAGTAGACAATAGTTCCTTTTCAGCCATCCAATCTAGTAATCTGTGCAGAGAGATTAGCAAAACCCTTACATCTCCATTAAGAGAACTATATAGATATTTTTCTTTAAATCATATTTTTGTTGTTCTTGATCACATTCTCACTGCAGTTTCTTGAAACTGTTTCCAGTGCTTGCAACAACAAAACATGAAGCTGTACTGCGTTATCCTACATGTTGAAAGCAGGTCCACAAGTCCAAAGAAACCACTTTGCTCATATCAATTTATTAAACCACACTAACAACCATCATTTGTTTAACTGTGATGTCAATTCTCCAAGACATTGTTTATATGTATAATACACTTACACATTAAAATTTCAACAATAAAACATCTCTGTTTAGAAAATCTGTAGCAATACACTAATATACACAACATGAAAAGACACACAAACGCTTTTCCTTCTTTGCAAGAAATTTTCTATTACAAAACAAAGTGCTTTACTGAGATACTTTCTCATACCCTTCCTGCAATATTTTAAAAAAGCTATTAAAAATCAGAACCAAGTTGTGAAGCTCCTTTCCCAAGGTGAGACTTTTGCCAGGAGCCACCCACAAACATATCAGAAAACCTTAGCTAAAATTACAACTATGCATGATGTAGAACCACCTTCAGAGAACTACATTCTGAACAACAATCAAAATAATAAGAAAAAAATTAGCAGTGAATACAGCTCACTAATGTAATATCCAGGAAAACTAGGAAAGAAGGAACAGACTAGGAGCTTCTCATTATACTTTCAAAACTTTTCATTTCTCAATCTCCCAATGTAAACCAAGGATTTAGTTTTAATATAAAATTTGTGCTCTATCAGATGAATAACAGAAATATAAATAAATCAGACTAGTAACTAGTTTAGACCAAGGCTGTAAGTAACTCTTTCAAATGAACCAAGAGGCACACCACAGAATTCTCAGTTCATTTAAAGAACCTTCTACTTGGAAGAGATGGACCTTCATCCTGCTCAGACATTGCCTTTAGAGCACATGATCATCATGGGATAGGCTCTGCCTAACACAGGACTCCACAAATTCACAGACTGTAAACAATGCAAGTTAGAAATTGCAGGCGAAAAATTTGCTGTGGGGATGAGGGGATGGAAGGTTAAGCCATAATGACTTCAATCATACCACAAAATTAGTACCTCAGTGATAAAGATGACAAAGTAATACAGATTGAGGGCATGCAAGCGGGCAATGTTATCCAGGGTCACACTATACCTGCTTTGTGTAGTAAAACAAGAAATGAAAGCTTAAAATCAAGAACTGTAAAATACCCCAAGATACAAGCCAGAGCTTCGTGTTTCGTTAGCCCTTCTTTTTCATTAGGAGGTCTGAACTTAACCAGATCCAGTGGCTGATTTCAGCATTTTCTTTCAGTTACTGTGGAAACAGATCCAGATTACATCCCCTCGTTCCACAGGTGAAAAGGACACAAGGTAGCCCACTATGGATGATCTACACCTGTCCTACCTAAGAAATATGTCTCAGATATCCTCCCATACTTAGCTGATCATTTGCATCCTGCAAAGTTTAAGAAACAGAATGAAAAAGAAAACAACCTAGACCATTTAAGCCTCTCAAGGGCTTAAATGAAAGACTCATTGCCATTTACTTCATTCAGTTCATTACATGAAAGTTCATAGAGTGGAGAAAGGAAAGAAGTTGTGATACTTTATCTGTCAACAAAAGGTCATTATTTTAAAAGTAATTAATGTAAAGATTAATATATATTGTAGCAAATAATTATGTAATATAATCCTCAGTATTATATATAGAATACATTCTGCCATTATAGAGGTTAGGAGCCTGAGAAAAATACTGTCTCCTAAAAACAGAAAGTCACATCCATACCTTTTACATCCTGAAGCAGGACTGGGATTATTCATTAGGTGACTGAATCCTGCACTGCATTGCATACACTGACTTGGTGCAATGCCTGTTATTAGTGACTTATTTGATTATACAACTTCCTTGTTTGCAAACAAGAACAGCTTTTTGTCACTAACCATGCTGAGGTGCCAGTTTAACTTATACTGCAACAAGGAAGATGTGGGAGCAAGCCAAAGGTAAAATTTTCTGATACTAAACAGCAGGTTGCCCGATGTCTTCAGCATTAGCATTTAAGTTCACTGCAGCTCATCTCATTTTGTATCATAGGAGATTTATATCAAGCAGTGGGAAGGCATGTCAGCTTCTGGTTTTGTCATACAGAATTACCATCAAGAACACAGATTGTAATAAGCAACAAATAAAAGCAAAGTTAGGGGAATATTTCATGTGCTATCAAAACTTGCAAAGGTTACTCCAGTGCTAGAAGTATTTTCTAAGCATCTTGCTCTGAGTTACTCTTGAAATGAATTTTTTTTCCCTCTTCTCATTTAAGTGTATTGTGAAGTGAAATTCTATATACATACAACCCAGTATCAAACTACATAATTTTCTTTCTCTTATGCCATTCTGAAGTCAAATTGACTCTTCATTGGTCCTTTTGTTGCCTGCTTAGGCTGAAAACCCCAAAAGTGTAATACAATGCCAACTGCAAACATTGACAAGGACCTTTTGATGATCTCCCATTTAAGCTGAAGCTTCGTATGTACCATGTCCTTACTTACATATTGTCTTAGAATGGTTTGGGTTGCAAAGGACCTTTAAAGGTCACCTAGTCCAACCCCCTTGTCATGGGCAGGGATATCTTTGATATTGTGAAGAAGGCACCATTTTTATTTCACAATCCTTTTCCCTGAAAGTAGGTACTTTTTCTACACAGAAATTGAAATTTGTGTTTGAAAGACCAAGCTTCCTTCCTTCTTTTATAAACCATGTAAATAATTACCCCATCACAAGCTCACCAAGCAACAACAATTTCTTTTTAACACAGACTAAATACTGCCTATCTCATCAGTGTGACAAAAATAATCAGCAAAAATCAGCAAAAAATCAGCAAAGTCTTCTACAGAATAACAATTTAACAGTTACAACACTGCAGCTGTGACAGCTTAGTTTAAGCTAACAACTCAGAAAATAATTAGAGTTTCTTCATTTAACCAATTAAAAAACAATGTAAGGCTAGTTACTGAAGTCTGGAACAGTTTGTTGCATGTAAGACCTGCATAAACATTCTTTAGAAACTACAGTATGTCTCAGTCTTGCTTTGTAATTTTTGCATGATGGTATTTATATCTTTTACAACTTTTTCAAAATTATTCCTGTTAATGAACAATTTCTGGCTCTGAAAATGATAGTACTAAACCATGTAACTGAGGAAAAAAAGCACCATAAGAGTGAAACATTGGTACTTTACATCCTGAAAAGGAAAATAACATTTTCTCTCTGGGAAACAACAGAAAACCCAAGTAAGAGTAAGTGTGATATTTCCTCTCAGAATATTGCTTGATTAATAGTAGCTCTTATGAAAGGATGATTCATAAGTAAAAATATTTTCAATGGCAATCTCAAATTTTCTTTGTTCAAATATACAGCTGTGAACATACTCTTTCAAACACAGCACAACTACTTAAAAGCAAAGAAATTTCACTGCCTTAAGACAGAACTTCTTTATTGGAAAATGTTTCACATCACCAAGTCAAAAAGCGCCCACATCCAAAAACATCCCTACTGTTCTACTGCATACCACTCCTGTTACATCAGCCCAATATTTGTGACAAATTAACTCTACCCTGCAGCCAAGTGAATTTATATCAGTGACTTATTATGGAGGAAAGTAAAAGCAGCACAGTCAAGATCTCTGCCCATCAGACAAAGCAAGCTGTCATTCTACTTAACTTCTACAAAGAATGCCCTCAGACCCACAGGAGAGAAAAGAAACACCATTTGGCATTTAAACTTGAGGTGCCAGGATGCATTAAAGTGGAAAACAAGCCTGGATTGATTACTCCGATTTTAAAAGGTCATGAATTGCTAAGGTTTTTCTGTTTGTTTTAATGCATATTTAGTTGATTTACAGGGCAATTGTTTTAAATTGTAAATTATAACCCTGTATAATGGGCACTGCCTTAATTAGATTTTAACTATATGCTAATCTGAAAGGCAGGGGGTTGTTTCATGCTTTCTCAAAGTCTGCTAATAAAGACTGCATATCCCATAAAAATACTAATTCAGATCAATATAACTAACTTTTATAAACAGGTATATTCTTGTGACTTAAAGTGCAGGGCTTCCACAAACAATAGTCTTTTTGAAACATTTAAATTCTGTTTGAAAAGTACCATTTTTGCTTCCCTCATATGACCAATGATTTGTACCAACACTTTTCCAGACAGATACAGAGTGGAAAGTGGTGTGGAGT
Source organism: Poliocrania exsul (assembly GCA_035041345.1). Lineage (NCBI taxonomy): Eukaryota > Metazoa > Chordata > Aves > Passeriformes > Thamnophilidae > Poliocrania > Poliocrania exsul. Next base: position 45,428,233 of record JAWWLZ010000042.1, on the reverse strand, counting down.
AAAACACAACTACAGTAAAATAAGTAGACCAACTCATAAAGGCTTCATCTGTGCTGTGTGGTTTCAAGATACATCATTAAAATCAAAGTTTAACTTGGTCACAAAATCAAATGAAAGACCTTCTAGAATCAGCAGTATAAAAACTTTTTCACCTTCAACATTTCATTCAGGCTTTGCTCATGGACTTGTACAAACCCATCGCTATCTTTTTTCCTTTACAGATTGTACTGAACACTTCATTTTTTAATCCTAACAAATTTACCACAGCGATGACCAAAGAAAAGATAGAAAGCTTATCAGTACAATCAGCAGTAAAATAGCTGCAGTGCTATTTTCACTCATGACCTCATCTTTGAAAAACAAACTTTTTCAAAAGCATTTCTCCTTAAAGAAAAGAAATATTCTTCAGGCAGCAATGTCAAATTGAAGTCACTGGAAATAGAAAAGAAATAAGACCAGGATGCCTGTTGCATCCATTAGACTAGGAAATTAATAGCAATCAAACCAGCCTCACCCTTGATTGTCTGGGTTTGGGCTGGCCGATCCTAACAGCAGAGGAATGTTCAGTCAGAAGGGAGCAGGGGACAGGTGCACAGGTAGTGGGATGTATTGCTCCAATACCCAGCCCCAACGCAGCAATCAGCTGACTTGCAGCGACCATTGAAAAACAGCTTTCATTTGGTGGTTACCACCTATCACTTTAATACCTTGCTATCAGGAAGAAACATTAATATATACTTAAATATGCTGCTGACATCACACAGAAGTTAAAAGCTAATCTTACTTCCTTTATCTCAATTACTCCAAAGAAAAATTGGTATGGAGACGGTTCTGTTGAATCTGACCTTCACAACCACATTGGTGTCTGCAACCACTGACCAAAATTACTGCATACAGACAATTCCACCCCTTCCCATATCTCAGTTTTCCACCCACAGTCACCAAATTTCATGTTTAGAGTTTTGAATAATACAAATATTATCACATGGATTAAAATATGTTTAAGGAAATTAGTTTAGACTTACTTAACTGTTTCAGAAAGGCTCTATATCAGAGCATGATTAGCAACTCCTTTACAGGTAAAGCTGTCCTTATACAGCTTTATGAATCTATGAAAAATCTTTAGTACCTCCTCAAGCTTCTGAAACAGCTAAAGACCAAAGATTTAATGAGAAGCAAAAATAATGCCTGTACACTTTTCTCCATTATGCATCACTTCAGAAGTTCTCTTCTGGACCAAAGTGCATCTCAAATTACTTCTAGAGGTTACATGCTCAGAAATCCAGAAATGGATACATCCAAATGCTCAAATTGCAATGTGGTCTAAAATTTGAGCAAAACTGCACAGGAGGTCATACCCAACAATGCAATGAGATGTGGGAAGCAAACTAATTTTGATTTGCCAAATGTGCCTGTCTGGAGCTGTTAGTCACACTACATTTACACAAGAACTTCTAAGAGCACCTTAGTGAAAATACACATTCCTCTTGAAGCGGCACACCCAACATCCATCTTGGTACAAACGTACTTAATTTCTGTCCTGAGCAGCATTCCAGACACTATACACCATACCTATGACTTTTGCTATGGCTTTTGTTTTGTTGTTGGGGGGGGGTTGTTGTTGCTTTTAACTTGGAGGTACTTCATCTCTACTAAAGCAAATTTCTTCCTACCATAGTGCACTATCAATGACAATCCTGCAAACTAAAATTATGTTAAGTCTTGGCAATGAGATTTTCTGTTGGTGCCTAGAGACACATCTGCAAGAAAGAGTTTATTCAGAACTAGGTTTTTACACTAAAATAATAATGTTCTTATTCTCTGTCCCTCACAGCTGCTGATGATTACAGGCTTAAGATGAAACCTTAGCAGAGGCTAGTTCTGAAATACAGACCTTACATATTGCCCTTTTATTTCACTGTTTATCTTCTGATCTGACTCTTGGTATCCAGAGTCTACAACCAACAAACATTTTTTAAAATTTTCATATTTTACTTACAGATCCAGGTAGAAACAGTTCAACAGAACATAGGAAAAACCTTCACAAACCCTGCCTGCCGACTTCATCCAGCAAATAGACAGAGTGGTCTTGGGAGGGAATTTATAATGTCCTCTGGGGATAATAACTAGAATTTCCCAATGTTAGACACACATCCGTGCCCAAAGTCACCCTGTAAAACATTGCCATGCTTTCTGCATGCTGCCAGTGTGCCTGTGAAGCAATTCACTTCAGTGTGCTGAACAGCCTGGTTTCTGGTGCTCTTACCTAGCAATGAAGCAAGTATACCCTCAGCTTTTAGGAATGAAAAGACCTTAAGTTTCAAGCGCATCATCCACTCACATTTTGTAAATAGACATTTGTTTAATGCACATGCTTGTCTTTGGAAATAACCTCTGGACACTGGTGTTACATTAACAGTGACCAACATCAGTCAGGATGAAAGAGTAAACAGAACTGATAAAAACAATTACCAACTTCTTCCTGACTAATTGAACAAAATTACTGATGTTGGAACAGACCTGTGGAGGTCATCTGGTCAAATCCCCCACTCAAAGCAGGACCAACTACAGCAGGTTGCTCAGGGCTGCATCCCATCAGGTTTTGAATATCTCCAAGGATGGAGATGCCACAAACTCCCTGGGCAGCCTTGTCCAGTGTTCAGTTACCCTGAAAGAATAAATCTCTCCTGCATTTGAACAGATTTTCCTGCATTTCACTTAGTGCCTATTGCCTCTCATGCTGTTACGAGAGATCATTGAGAAGAAGAGGCTGACTCCATTGCCTTTACTGTTCCCCCTGGTCAGATCTTTACCTACGTGGGTAAGATCCCCCTGAGCTTCCCTTCTCCAGGCTGAACACTCCCAGCTCTCTCAGCCCCTCCTTCTACATCTGATGCTCCAACTCCTTTGATCCTTTCCATGGCTTTTTGCGGGATACACTCCAGTATCTTGTAGTGAGACAGAGAGCAGGAGACACAACCCTCCAGCTGTGTCTCACCAAGGCTGAGTAAAGGGGAGTAGGATAAGTAAGCGTGTAATTTTAACGAGATTCAGTGTTGCACACACCTTTCCCAATGGCTGAGAAGGAATAACCAATCCAAAAGTGAGAGCAATCCTTTCTCATGCTTCTGAACTACAGAACTGGAATTTATACTTAAAAATGTTGTCAAATTATTACATTCACACTCCTGTGAAAGCAAAACTGCTTTCATCCTGAGGTGTAAATCTGAGTTAACAAAATCTTTGGGCTTCTTACCACATAACCCATAAAATAAAATATAATCATAATTGCCTTTCTGCTTGTCCAAGCTTATCCTGTTGATGACAAAAGCAGTACCCAAACAATATATTTCTCCAGTATCAGAGAATTACAAAAGAAATAAAATCATAATTCATTTAAAAATATTATGACCTCCAGCCTTCAGAACTGTCAGTACAGTAACAGCAAATTTATCCTTAGAGACACACTAATAGCTAACCTAAGAGCTAATAATAGCTAATGTGAAAGCTACATGTGCACATACATAAACCACACACATACCCACACACGCAATTCTAAAAAAGGATCCATTTCATCTTAGATCTTAGAACTTCCATGAAAACACAGGAGTAAATATAGATAAAATTTGAAACTCTTCCTGTGATGATTCATTTGTTTTTGCCATGTGTCTTGTGCAATGGGATCTATACATTAGGACAATGAAACTGCCTTCCTCTGCGTGGGCAGTACACAGTGTGCTGTCAAGGCTACTGAAACACAAGTAGAAACAGTAACAATAAAATCAGCTTTTGAATGCAAGATATGTAGACAAAATTTAGAAAACGGATTTTGTGCCCCTTTTTTTGGAAGCTGAAGTCTACCTTACCAGATCACATAGTTCAACTCTTCATACCAGAAATTTATGCAAGACCCTGCATTACAAAAACAACAGATGTAAAGGGCACTTTTAAAAGAGCACCAACAAAGTTTTTAGAACAAGCCACTTGCACCTTGATGTGAATATAGGTTCAGGCTGCCTTTCAAAAAAGCTGGTCGTCTAATTCCACATAACTTTTCACTACCTAATGCTTAATATTTTAGAACACAACTGAAAAAATTAACAAAGGCACAAACATATCCCATTTTTGCACTACAAGGAGAAATCTTTCTAAAGTAATATAGCCCCATGGTTCAAAATCTTGCACAGATTCCCTCTATACCTTCAGGACTGTATATAATATGGTACAAATGGATGTCTAGAATATACCTGATTTAAAAAATTATGGAGTGAAATGCATTATCACAGCCAGGAGACAGTCTGCTAAATAAGCATCTGGTTAATTTCAAGTAGTTGCCCTTTTCAGGATTATAACTTTTTCTTTGTCATCTGTGACTATACATATGTACATACAGATACATATTTATCAGCAAAGGTTTACAACTACAGCAGTAGGTAAGTGCAAGCTCACTCAGCCTATGCATTAGGAAGATATTTCTTAGTGGGATACAATCAGTTTGCTTATAGCATCATAGACACCCAAATCCCTCAGCTTTTCTGGCTTATTTCTGGTTCTGTTCTGTACCAGGCACCTCTGTGCCAAAAAACTGTTAGGTATCTATTCTCACCTGTTTAGGTATTTTGCTCACCTTTTTGCTTTCTTTAGAATTTTCCAGATATAGTTATGTAATATTAGTCACAAAAAAAAAATTCCCATTTTTCTAGCAGGTATTCATAAAATTGGAGTTTGAAGAAGAAAAAGTCCATATGAGCCATTATGCCCTCTTTACCACCTCTTAAATTCCCAGTGTTAAGCTCTTGCAATTCAGCAGAAGGTTGTATTTATAAACCAGGAGAAATCATCTCAAGTTAAGGTAAAACTCTGTCAGTGAAGTTCAGCCAAAGCAGAAGGTATTTTCAGGTCCAGTCCTAACAGCATTTTATCTCCCTGCCCCCCTCTCCCCAATCTCCTGTCACCAGTTTCTGGTTCTTGAGTCCATTGTAACCTGAGGGAACCAACAGTTTAGTTCAATGACAAAAAGCAACTGTTTTGAAAAGTGATTAAGACCAAAACAGTTACTAAGTACTCCAAAACAGTCACTTGATAGACTGTAATTAGCACAAAACAGTATTGTTTTAATATACATGTTGTAGATATTCTTCCTTTATGTTATAAGATCTTTAGGTATGAATTTGAACTTGACTTCTCCCTGCTTTGCAGAAGGAACTGAAATTATGTCAAATCTCTTTTTGTTCAGGTATAAAACTTGCTGCTAGAGACTAAATACTGAAGTTTGAAGGCACAGCCTTATTAAATATTAATATTCAGCTGGATTTTTATATTCCATTTCAATATATTTTTGGCCAATAACCATCCATTTTCCCTCACTTGCAGAAGCCGAGCAGGTGTGCAGGTAGCTGGTTACCAAGACAACATACTGGCAAGGGATTAGAGCAGACACTTGTATGTGTATAACTCTGAATAATGCAAACACTGTTAAGTGATACATTTTTCATTATTCGAATATCACATGATGTTTTATGCCATTTAATTTTTTTTTGCCTGTTGAACATGCTCCTGTAAAGAACCCCATTCAAACCTCACAAGCAAATGTAATTATAGTTTCATTAGAACAATGAAAATACCACTTTACGCATTTCTTCCATGAGCTCAATAAGTACTTATACAAACATCTGTTCCATTTCCTACATCTCACATTTAGAAGAACTAAGCAGCAACACACAGACATCTATAAAAACAAAATTAAGATGAAGAAAGGTATCAGAACTTTATTAAATACACCTGCCCTTCACAAAGAAGGCTCAGTAAATTGACAAGGAATGTCTTTGCAGTAATTCTCACCTCATTACTCCAGAGACAGATACCAGTCCTTCAGCAATATCTTAAACTTTGTTTTGTTAAACTGTGGAAAGCACTGCAGAATATTTCTAAGTGTTATATCAACAAACTATGAATTTAAATGTTAAGCAACAACCTTTAATAAAAGAAATGATGACAGGTAAATAGAAGCCACATATTAAAAAGCCCTTCTGTTCTTAGGGACAATTTGAAATGTACCCATTCAAAACAAAGCCTTTATGGACATTAGAATATACATGTAGTGGGTTTAGCTAGGCCTCAAATTAGCAGGCTCTAATCAGATACCATCAGATACTAATTTTAGTGGTTCCTTTTTACTTTACACGTACTGCCAGAGGACAGAAAATCTATGGTTTTCTCCATACTTCTCACAGTAATAGCACACTTCAACTATCAAAATATGTCATCTAGGAAAGTACAAAACAACTTGATCCACTGCAAATCAGATCAACAAACTCATACAAGATCAAACAGCTGTGTTTTATAATGCAGCAAACCTCAATCCCTACTTTACTCATGACAATAGTCCATAACATGAGGGAGAGAAATGCTTGAATTTAATCATGTGAATGGAAAAATATGAAGTGTTACTGTCATTCTGTTTCAGCAACATGAAGGAGGAAAAGGTCCAAGTACATGGACCTTCAAACACTCATTTCTAGAATTGAACCTAGGAGCAAAAGGTTTAAGTGCAGCTACTTTAAATTCATAAATTTCAAAATGAGAAAGATAAAGCCTGATGTATATTAATGGATACACCTAGGCTTTTCAAAGGCAAAGAAGAACAGAAAAGACAAGTTCATGTGCTTCTCATCCTCCTTCTGTACTGTAACTACTTCCTGCTAAAGAAAACTACCTTCCCTTGCCCAAAAGTGTACCAACATTTGCTCTGTCTCAACATATATTTTCAGGTATATTTCAAAATCTTTATCAAAGTAAAATCTCCCCAAAATTCTTAAAGTTACCTAGGTTTGAATCTCATTTCAGACTTTTCACTGAACTCAGAAGACATAGAGGCATCTGGTGAATGTTACAATCACTTCCAGTAATTGAAACTATCCCTTCAAATGCCTAGTGACTTCGTAACTCACCTGTCCTGCTGCTTCTGAAAGTCCCACTAAAAACAAAAACACTTTTGAAAAGCATACACATTCAGGAACCAAGGTCATGCAGGAGTTAAGGGTAGAGCCTCAACAGCTGAGTACCTAAGACTGCTGAAGTTTGTGGGGGTGCAAATTAGTATTTACATATTTCTCAGTACTGTGGTTTTAGGGCCTTCAATATCACACAAAAAGCCAACACAAATAAGACTCCCTGAGCTTTGACATGCCAGAGCTTGGAAACCTTACTCTAGATCTTTACAGATTAAAGATGCAAACCATGGAAACACTTCTACACATGTGACTGATCACTAGAGAAATCCCATTCAGTTCAATGAAGCAACTTGCATGGCCAAAATGAAGTTTTTAATTAACTATTTCCAGGATTAGTGTTTTTAATTTTGCTGCAGACTGCTCAGAAAAGATGAAAGATATAACCTGTCAACTCTCAATTAGACTGGGTTGCAATTCTCAGTCTAGTTTCCTCCAAAGAAACAGCCATCTGTTCGATGTAGCAAACACCACTAATGTCTCATCCTGCTCTATACTGAATTTAAGAGAAATACCTCTTAAAATCAAAACTCAAATCATGCAAAGAGACACTTTTAGGGTTAATACCTCCAGAAGCTCACTGAAGCCAGTGCAACTTTACCATAGTATTAATTTTTTTAACTTCCATTAAATTAACATTTTGTCAACAAAATATTAACCAGGCTTTGTCAGAATCCCAAGGACACCCCAACAACCACCGTTCCTGCCCAGTCCCCTGGACCATCATTCACCCCAGCAAATCAGCAGGAATGCCAGTCTCCAGCTCCCTACAGCCCTGTCTGGGCACTGGACTGAATTCTTGACAGCCCACAGTAATGGGGGAAGGTAAGAGATAAAACACATTAATCAAAATTCCAGATTAAAAAAAACTATTGAAATTAAAAGTGGTTCAAGTCTATTTCAGACTAATTTTTAAAGACCTCAAGTACATCCCTGCTTCTCTTGCTTTTCACTGAATATTTGTGCCTAACATGCAACAGTGCTATACTATATGGGTGAAGTTTCTCACCATTAGATGGCAGACCCATATCTGCCTTTCAACCAGACACAAAGTGCTGGAGAAACCTTGGCAAACAGCCAATGTCCACACAGCCACTTGCTCACTCCTCTTCAGCAGGGGAAGAAAATAACATGGCAAAGCTTGTGGGCGGAGATAAAGGCAGGGATATTGATTACCAAGTACCTTCACATGCAAGACAGATTTGACATGAGGAAAATTCTTTCAATGTATTACCAGGAGAAACACAGAAACATTACATTCTTCCTCCTTTGCCTCCTAGACTTGACTTCACTTCTCCAGACTCCCACTCTCCAACCCCTGAGCAGTGCAGGGGTAGCAGGAGGACTGAGGCATTACAGTCAGTATGCAATGATTCCTCTCTGCCACACCTTCCTCTTACTCTTTTGCCCTTCTCCAGCAGAGGCTCCTCCTAAAGGCTGCTGTCCTTAAGGAAAAATTCTGCTTCCAGTGTGGGCTCCTCCTCAAGCTGCAGTATCTGCTCAGATGCCATGAAGCATCTCCTACTGCTCCTCCCCCTTCTTCTCTGACCTCTGTTTCCCTCTGCTGTTTGTTACACTTTCCCCCTTTCTCTGTCCAGCATTTTTTGGACTCTCATTAAATAGGTTCTCACAAAGGTGCAACACTTGTGGCTGATGGGCCCTACTGTGTCCTGTAGTGGGTCTACTGGAGCTGGCCATGCCCAGCATGGGGCAGACCCTGGGCCCTTCTCTTAGAGGCCACCAATGCATCTTATTGCCTTCAAAAACCCTTCAGGGATGCCCAGTTCAGTGCCAAATATCATCCAGGTGCAACATCTGAAAGTTCGTGGAAGGGGATAGAAATTGAACAGTATATCAAAGTCTCAAATTGCAGAGAGAATTTAAACATTGTTGCATCACCCACAAGGAATTACAGATTAGAGTAGGGCAAGAGATGAAAACAATCCTTATAATACAACATAGAGCTCTGGGGATGTGAAGGAACAGCAAGGACAGAACTGACTCTTTCAAAATAGGACCATAAAGAAAATCACTTCATTTTAGCTCTTAGGGATGGAGGCAGATGGTTTGCTGAACTTAAATCCAGGTCATCTTCACAGTATAACCATGATTTCTCAACTGCATTTACAGTAGTAGGACCACAAAAGGCTAAGCAATGCTGACTTCAGTGGCAGCACAGAACAGTTTGTGCTAGAAAGACTACAGGCAGGTGAATAATTATCCACTCTCCTCCAACCACTTCAGAGCTATTGGGTTTTGAGATTTTGGAATTTTATGATTCTCAGCCTTTGGGGGATTTTTGTGGTTTATAGGGTTTAGCTTGGTGCATTTGCCCAAGAGTTTGTCATCTCAGTCATCTCTGCTGTTGTCAAACTTTGGTCTCTAACATTTCTCCATTAAAAAAATACATGCTTGTATCAACACACTAGCTTTGCCTACAGCATTTCCCTGGCTGAAGGGGGCTCTCTTATATGCCTTCAAAGATGGGTTTTCAAAGATTTAACAAACATGACCCTGTTCAATTTAATTACAATGGAAAGAGATATTCCCTGTGGTGTCTGGCACTCCAAACATTACAGCGCTTAATCAGATTTAAAACAACTTGTTTGCAAATACAGGTTTAGTTTAAGCCTCCATATGACTCTAACATATTTTATTTTCTTGAGGTTATGCACATTATCTATTTAAGTGAGAATCTAACTCTACATTTTTAATAATAAACCTAAAGCATTTAAACTAGTAGCTTTAAAACATTCAATACTAATAACAGCCACCTTATTAGTCATTATCGCACACACATAGCTGCTTGTACAAACTGTGATGGCCTCCAGTAAACAAAACTGGAAGAGAAATTAAATTTTCACACTAATATAAAACAACTCAGCAACTACTCTTTCATAAGTGATGCTGTTTATATATCAAAGTGATACTTTTCAGGCAAAAGAAATTACAATATCCAGTAGTACCATCTTTCCATATGTTTTGGGTGGGAGGTTTTGTTTCATTTTTTTAAATCAAAGCAGTGCTGTAATTTGATCTTCTAATTTGTTATCATAGCCTGAAACTTCTGAATTGCAAAACACTCAGTTCTGCATCCTGCTGTTGACTTTTCTTTAATGAAAGAGAGCAAATATTGCTGGTCATTCTCTCCAGGCTTGCAAATACCTTTTACATAATCAACCTCATAGTCCTACTGAATCCTGTAAACTGCAGGATTTCTGATAAGGTTTGTTATCAAATTCAGTGCCACTTCAGAAAGTGAGCATTAACAGTGTTTAAAAAACTGCTTCACAATTTCCTCCCACTAACAGGGGGGAAAAAATAAGCCAACTATACAGATTATAAAATCTTGCTGTCTTCCATACTTTTAGTGTCTAAAATTGGCAGAATTGCAGTTGCTTCAAATCTCTTCCTTCATAGCAAGAGACAGTTAGAGGCACCTGTAAAGTAACATTTTCACCTGAGAACTCGTACAGGGATTGCTTTCCCTGGACATCCACTTCTATCGGTGCATACACAAAGATGATGAGTGCTACAATATCCACAGTGGCATTTTCTCATAATTTTTCTCTAACATGTCTGGCCTAACCATCCAGAGGGACAGCTAATTGATTTTATATCTTTGGCTAAGAATAGTGGCTAAAACTGAGTCCAGTTGAAGCTGAAGAAATGCAGTCAGAAAAAAACAAATGTAAAAATTTAGCAAGGATGTCAACTTGTGCTTAAAAGGCCATGGTATGCCTCCAGGATGCATTACATGTTGAGACTGTGTTTTGACACCCCAACAGAAAACAAGTAATTGCATTCTTTCTGCGTACATAATCACCTATTCTTCATGCTCACATTTAGCACATATGTAAAACATCCCAACACCCAACAACAATCTCCAGTTGTAGAGAACAATGGAATACACAGATTGAGTGTGGAATAAAAAGAGTCAGAGATCAAGGGCACTATCAATGGGCATGGAGAACATGCAATAGCAGGGAACTAGTTAGATTTGCTTTCTCTGAGGCTTCTGAATGAAGAATGAAAGTAGCTTGCATCTAAGGTGAGAGAAGGGGAAAAGCTCATTAAATCCTGCTCTGGGTCCCAGTAAGCAAGCAGCAGAATTCTTGAAGCCTGCCAAGCATTTTTATATCATCAGACTGACACAATCAAACATTTATTCCTTTCCCAAATACTAAGAAAACAGGTAGCTAAAAACATGTATCAAAGCTCTTGTTATAGGCTCACCTTTACCTGTAAGAAGAACTTCTTGAAAGTCATCTTTAAAAAAAAAAATCCCCTCCATTGTACACACACATTCAGCAGCCTTAGTAAGGTGAAACAGCCACCTACTGCAGATGTGGCTCCAGCTAATCTAATCTACCATTTTTTTACCGTGTGTACAGTTTGCTGTAGGAATGCTGCTTTCCCCAGCCAGATACTTTTGGAATTAATTTCCAAAAAAACTGAGGTTAGGGTAGCAGAGTACACAAAGTCTTATGGAAAAAGTTGTAGCTTTCTAAGAAAAATCTCAATCCACATGTGTCACGTGAAAGGGGGGAGAGACAGAAATGTAAAGATTTCTAGTCTCACCTGTATTAATAGAAAGTTAATATCTGTAAGCATCCTCTGAACAATCAAAGCTTTATGAACCCAGCACTGCCTGTTGAACACTGGACAGAAGACAGGCTGGAAAGATTTTTGACCTTTCTGTGAGAACCACACTTAAGCCAGGGGGAATTTAATAGCAATAAGCTCCTCCAGGAAAACAGAGCTTTGTGGACCCAACACTGCCCATCAATATGGATAGCACACAGGTTGGAAGGGTTTCTGACCTCTGATATGAGACCACACTTAATAGCAAGAAAAGAACTTCCCCCACAACAGCTCCTGAAATAGCATTTATTAATACAAGTATGTGACAATGACTATATGGGTTACTTAGTCGGTGATAACATTTAGCTGCAGTATTGTATTCAATTGATGACAAAAGACCCCAAAAGAAACCAGCACAAAACACATTTTACAGGCAAGTCCAGCAGTATACCCCTCCCAAGACAAACTTAACTACCAGAGGATTACTAAACAGAAACACAACAGTTCAACACTACATTTAAACACACTCAGTAACCCAAAGGAAAAGTAACCAGAAGAATATAGCTGCTTCCCACGTATACACCCAGCGAGCTATAACAAATTATAATTAGTAAGGCATAGGAAAATAAAGTAAGAATATGGTTGCATACCCCTGCAATGTCCAATGGGTGAGGATGGGGGAGACAGGGTAGCTCGTAGGTTGCCCTCCCAGAGACGGTGGAAGTTTTCTCCCCAGTTTTGGCTTATGCTCAATCTCTTTTTATACCTTTTATTTTCCTTCAGGTGGTTTGTGTGACTCAAGTCAATACTTTGGGGGTGATAGACAGGTGCCTGAGAGGTGGCTCTTTGGGTCTCTGCAGGGTGCCACAGGGTGCAGCGAAGAAAGGTCATGTTATTTCCGTAACACTCCATTCTTCGGTAACACCATCAATCCTGTCAGCATCCCACCAGGGGGCCTGAGGCGTTTCCTCAACTCATCAAGACCTTATCAGGTCCATAACATAACCTCAGAACATGAAGTTAGCTCAGGTTCACAGGACTTGTCTCCTGCTCTGATTTAGTCCTAATAGGTTGGTTCTGCGAAGATACTGGCAGGTCTGCACTGAATACTTTAGCAATCCAGTGCTGGGAAAACTGGCTAACTCAGCATTAGCACAGCATGAAAATCTGGATTAATCTCAAATCTAGTGCTCCAACCTGATAAACTCCCTAGAAACCCAAGCAGCACTTTCATAGACCTGACCTGGCCCTGGCAGGACTCCCATGGTCAGGCCATGTCCAAACACAGCAGTACTACCGAGATGAACCCTGTAACAGCACAGTTTTGTCTGGATCTCACAGCACTAGAGCTACCAAACCCTGCCAGAACTTGAGCAGATTCTTCAAGAGACCAGTTCTGCCATAGTCTTTCCCTGTCTGATCACACATTGACAGCTGGAACCTGATTGCATCCTTGCATCTGAACAAAAATTGTGGATGTCTTCCTCCCACCACTCAGCCCTATCTCCTCAGGTCACAAACTGCTTCAGCTTCCAAAGTGCTACAGTTTGTCAGGTGGATAGTTCACAGTGGACACATCTTACACAAGGCAGCAAATGTGGATCTTTGAGTAAAGCTAACAATGGCAGTATACCACTTGTAATTTTTTCTGTGCCCTTTTAAGCAAGGTACCTTTACTTAATTTCTGGGCTTCCTGATGCACCAGATGAAAACCAAGAACACCCTCCTGTTGCTTTGCAGTTTCAATTTGCTTTTAGAAGGTAAGAGTCCGTAAATTGTCCACACAGAATCAGGCTGGTGCAGTGGATTAATTCAGAACTCACTGTATAGTTATGTCCTTGACATGGAGCAATTAGAGCTGGCTACAAATTTTCAAAAACCATGTTGCTTTTGCACCCACTCCTAGAGCAGATCATTCTTTGTTGTGTGAACTTTCTTCAGAAAGAAAAACTGACACTGAAAGTCTGCAAAGCCCCTAATTGCCAGACTTCTAAAAAAGCCCAGAAAGATAGATCAATGCCTTCAAATTCTTCCACAGAAACACTTTAACATTCTGTGCTTTATTTTGTGATTTGCTCCACTGGTAACAAAGCTACTCAGGAGTATTTCTGAAATATTGAGCCTCTTCCTCAGGAGGTCACAGAAGGTCCAATGCTAAAAAGTGTCTAGCTTCAGATTAATTAAATGATGTACCTGTAGTCTGTAGTACTTTTTACAGACATGCATGCACTTGCTCTCATTGTCTTCTCTTTGTTATTTGAAAGACAACCCACATCATCCTTCTGCTCTTCCACAATAATTTTATTTCCACAAAGTCATTAAAAAACCAGACACCCTTTGTGATGTGTGTGCAGTGATGTTGAATTTCTTGAAAGAAGCAGTGACTGAGATATTAAATCAGCCTCTATCCCAAGGGAAGAAGGTCTTGTTCAAGAAGGGGCCAGCCCCAACTAGTTACTAACTTCAAGTGAAGGAGAAACAGTAAAAGGACAGGTTGTACATGGAAACTGGTAACTGCTGAATGTGTTCTGCCATCCTAAAACTCACAAGCACATGTACTCAAGAGTTCATGAGATACAGAGATAATGGCAGTGTTGCTGAAAATGAACCAGACAGACTTTAAAGAGAATATAGAGTATGAAACAGTCCTTTAGACACAAACTACTAAAAAAATCCCTAACAAAACAAACAAAAAGAGAAGGAAATAAACACACTCAACATATGAAAGAAGTATGAAGTTCTTCATTGCAGTAGAGTAGACCTCTTGTGAAATGTGCACATAGGTCCCAAAAGGAATTACTATCTCTACTCATTTAAAAAAAAAAAAACCACCTGATGCTGAACAGTGGAGCAGACAGACAACAGCTAATAAGAATGAGTTTTCAGGGATAGAAATTACTGAGATGGAAGCAAAATCCAAAGAGCTTATTGCTGTCAAGTCTGGGTGGCAGAACAATCTTGATCACAGAACACCAAAAGAACTGGTACACAAAATTGCAAGTCTGATAGCACAGATATTAAATAAATCCATCAAATGAGGGAGTACCACATGACTGAAGAAAGCCAAATATGGTGTCTATTTCCCTTCTGTAAAGACAGAGGGGAAAAAAGTCATTTTGGTAATACAGACATATCAGTCACCTACAGATAGCACACAAATCTTGACGAAAGGATGGAAAACAAAAGCTTATCAAATGAATTACAGAAGATTGATCATAGCATACTAGTCCAAAATGTCTCTCTTCCATTTTATTCCCTCAAAAAATGTTGTGAGTATGTATTTGAATAAATCATTTGGCAAAGCACTACATAGGCTAAACTGGGAATAGTGGGAAAAGTCAGCAAAAGCTACTTAAAGGATAACAAGAGCAAAGGGAAAGTAATAGGAAAAAAGCTCATTAGTAAGAAGTTCCTTCACAGTGGTCTCCAAGGACACAGAGTTGATCATCAGAAGGAAAGAAAAGCATGACAATGAACTGAAAATAAGGTTTAACAGTGCAAGATGTGCCTGTAACAACTCAGTGCAAGTGCAGGATAATTCCAAACTATCAGCATTGTACCATCATGAAACCAGGGAAGTGCAGCCAAGACAACAAGCAAATGCAACTGTTATTGCTTTCAGAATTGTTCTGAAGGGCCTTGAGGTTCAACAGAGGCTTGAGGTGGATCCCAGTATACTAAGCCTTCTTCAGAAGACCAAAAGTTTTCTGCAGCAGACTTGAGTCTTCAATATCAAGAAAGCTTAGGTTCTATTAAAAACCCAGAAACTAAAACACTCAAATTGAGCATGAACCTGATCACACAGTACTGGCCTTTACACTGTGGCAACTGTGCTCCATCAGTCTGCCAACTAGGAAGCTCAAAAGTATTTCAGATGTGTCTACAGAGGCACACTTTCAGCAACAGCTCTACTGTAAAGCATGCTCATGAGGTAAAACCCATGCTTTTTCATGTAAAAAACACCTTGATTTATCTAAGAAAAAAAAAAAACAACAAACACCAAAACAGACAAACAAATAAATAAAAACTCACGAAAAAACCAAAAATCTGAAAAAACAACCAGTCCTTTAAATCAGAAGAATACATGTTAATATGGGCACAAATAAATGTAAACTCAAAAATGACAGTGATTTGACTACCAGAGAGTTTGGTTCTGGAGTAATGTCAGAGAGCAGATTTATATCTCACTGATTGATGCCTCCAAACACCCAGTTTGTGTGTGTGTGTGTGTGTGTGTGTGTGTGTGTGTGTGTGTGTGTGTGTGTGTGTGTAGGGAAGGGCTGGGCTGGGCCTGCCTGCCCATGACAATGCCTGCCAAGAGCACAAGGATGTAGCCAGCATGGCCATGGGAGCTGCGTGGCTGGGCTGGCAGTCAAAGAGGATCTGCCTGGTAACCCACCCACAGTACACCCCCTGGAGCCTCTGATCAGCCGTGACACCCCTCACTTTGGCTAAGGGGAGGTCTCCACTGTTTGCCCTGGTCTGTTCTCCTTGAAGCTGTCAACATGACCTTCTGAGTGCTAACCATGTTCTTTTTCTCCTCTTTTTCTCCCTTTATTCTTTCCTCTAATCTCTCTTCCCTTATTCTTTTCTTCCTCTTGTGGGTAACTTACAGAAAATGAGTGTTTAAGTTATGAGTACTTCACTTAAGTAGCATGGAGTTTGTGTTTGCTGAGTGTAACAAAGGTCCTCTATGGCAATGATTGCTAATCCTGGTAATTTATTGTAATGCTTTTATAAAGTTGCATGTTATCTCTGTAAAACCCCTTTTGCTAAAATGCCTATATTCCCACCAAATTAAAAGAAATCTCATACAGAAAAAACATATAGTTATTCTCCAGACCTTGACTCAGCATACCAAAGAAGCAAGGGTTTAACAAGTGTTTGTGTAAGCAAAATCCCTTGAAGCCTGAAATTAAAATGTACACCCAGTAAACCTTCTGGATGAGGGTGTAGCAAGCACCTTTTCAGGAAAAGAAAGAACAGAGAGTTCTCTGACTGACACGAGAATGAAGCTAAGCTGTTTCTGGGCTTCTGCTTCACCTGCAGATGACTATATGGTGCACCTGACTGTTAGCAAAGAATGAATCCTGTGACGGGCTAACACTGCCCACCAACTTCAGCACCAACCAAGTCATATCTGATCATGCTATCCCATTCTCTTCTTTTCCCTCTGCTTGTGTGTATCACTTACCTGCTATGTCTTTCTCCATTCGGATGGAAAACTCTCCAGGACAGCAGCTTGTTAGGTGTACACTGAGTTCCTGATGGATGCCCTGGTAAAACCTCAAGGCTTTAACCAACATACCAGAAAATTACACAGCTGCAGATAAGCGGAGCTTAACAGGTGGGCAAGATCTTATGAGCATGGTCAGTGAAACTTATGTCTAAATGAGGCAGAGCTTAGACTGGTTGAGCTGTTAGATCACACAATTTGTATTTGATTCCTCCCATTTAGAACTGGTAAAACTCCTACTACAAGCTGAGACACGTAAGAAATAAAACCTCAAGACAAATCCTGTTTTGGATAACTCATCCTATTTAAAAAATGTCTCAGGTTTACTTCTACTAATAACATCATGTTTTGCCAAAACAATGCAAGAATGGAGTAAATATATATATTAATATACATATAAACATAATCAGAGCTCACATAAGGTACACATGAACATTTTACAAGACAAAAAGTATAAATACTCAGTCTCAGTGGCAACAGGTACTTAACTCTGCATGAGAAAACTTAAGTGCAAATATGGTGGCAGTGTTTGTGTTATGCAAAAAGGCAGAAATCAATGTGCAAAACCTGGTACCCAACCTCTGCTCCAAAGACAGAATTTACACTCTCACAGGGATCCCTTTCTCAGGTTTACGTAGCTCTTTATAGAAACCAGAGAAGGATGAGGGTTCAGGACCTAAAAAAAGGTTCAGAGACACATCTCTGATCAGCCACAGAATATTTCAGTCAGACTCCTGTCTTCCAAGGCAACCTCCCTGCCTTTCCCACCCTGAGTTACCAGAGCCCATCTGCAAATCCTTCCTGTCTCGTTCCTCTTTCCACCTTCTGACACAGCCTGGCTTATATTTCATCTGTATTTAAATAACCTGCTGATCACTTGGCGCTTTGGATATAGTAGCTCCTTTTCTGTTTCAGATTGCAATTTAACCACAGCCTGAAGCAACAAGGAACTTCTTAGGGAGGTCTGCTCAAACATACTGTAACCCTGGGCTGCAACACTCTTGCTAGCTCAGCGAGGATGGGACATCTGCTGCTTAATTGCACAAAGATGACAGGTAAGCTTTCAGAATGTTATTACTGACACATTTCTCAGAGGCTTCTAAACTTGGCAAGAATTAACTAGAAGCAGCAGAGTATTTTCCTCTAAAAATGTAGACTTCTGTCAAACCTATTCTGCAAAGCCCATGACCCTGTGGTTGAAGGGGCTTTTGCAAGTGACAAAACAATACATTTTTTCCAACACATTCGTTCCCCAAAATAACCCTAAATATTTTGATGATGCAACAAGCAAAAAAGGCAGACAACATGAAAACTTTGAATACCAATATTCAAGAGTTTATTACAGCTTACCGTGAGGGAGCTGGCACGCCTGATAGAAAAAGAATATTCCCACCTTACAGTTCAATAAGCCAAATGTTTTTGATGCCTTCAGTTCCCATATTAAACTCACTCCAAAAAACAGACTACTTGTAGAGCAAAAAATGTTTACCCCAGCAGAAATATCAGAAATCATGTACAATTAAGAAAAACTTCACAGATGAGGCTTTCTTTTTAATTTTGGAAAAGACATGATAAACTCAAGAAGGGTTATCTAGTACAAATGAAATTGGGATAAAATTTTAGGCCAGAAAAAAACATAATCAGCACCAAGAACTACTTTCAACTTTATGTAAACAGGAGGTTTAGAGAACAGAAATACCAGCTCAATCAGCTCCAGTGGGAGTTCAGTAAACAGAAATACTGACTCCATTGTATTAAGTGGGGAGAGGGGAAAAAAAAAAGATCTGAACACAATGTTTACAAAACTGACTAACATTATATGCAGACTGATAAACAGCAGACTGGTTCTTTCTGTATACTTCAAGTCACCATAGCATGCCAAATACACTGTTTTAACCAAATTGCAGCACTGCAAAGCCTATACATAAGAGAAGGACCAAGGCAGGCCATTCCAGATTACGCTAAAGTTCCATTTATGAAGGGACAAATTTCTCCCATTTGACCAGGGTTAGGCAGTGTAACGATAAGTGTAATGATAATTAGCCTATTCAGGTGCTTCCATTTTGATGGCAAGCCTAGAGGTAAAACAGCACTAGAGGAAACAGCTTAACAAGTCCTAACAATGACAGCAACACCTGCACTGTACAGAGAGGGAACCAGAAAAGTGTCTATTGCTGCTATTGATTGCACTGTAAGAGCTTATCCACAATGTACCAAGTTAGCCAAAACTGTCCTCCCTCCCAAACTAAAGTAAGATGGCTGAAAAACATACCATGCAGTCTGACGGTGCTCCTATAGTAAACTCTGAGTCTGGCAGTTTCAACATCTGCAGCACAAGGTTCAAAGAATGCAATGGAGAAGACCTAGAGTACTGCTCAGTGGTTTCAGGGATGCATGGGGAGGCTGCTGGTTACGATGGGCAACCAGACGAAAATGAGAGGTGCTGAAGGGTAGTTGGGGAGTGGGGAATGATGGGTATCGGCTTGAGTGGATAGGTGAACAGAGAACAACAGTACAGGAAACCAGACTTCATTGACACAAATATTTGCAAATTATTGTTTCTTCATTTGTTGTGGTTACATCCTATCCCCATCCAAACTCACTGCAGCAAGGGATGCAGAAACAGGGAAGGAAGAAATATAATTCAGCAAAGGAAGAAGTATATTGCAACATTCCTTCTGCATCCCATTCCAAATGCTTCTCCATCCAGCCTCTGCTGCTCAATGCATGCATCCTTTCTCACCTTCACTCTTCTCCACAGTGCAGTTTTATATGAGGGTGAGAAAAACAAGGCTGCTGGAGCACACAGGTGGGACTCTCACATCTAATAACTTCTCAAATATTACTGCAAATCCCTTGCCATTCTCTCCAGAGACATCTTACTCCACTTATTATTTCATTTCCTGTTTGTTCCATTGTAAGTTTCCTTTTATTTAATTTCATGCAGCTTGGCAGAATAACATCAAGCAATTAAAATGAGGCACATATAACACTCACAAAAATACTGCAGAAGTCTCCAATGTTCTCTAGATTGTCTGAATTAATTCACATTTCACAGATATCGGCCTACGATGCCTCTTTCAGTCTGCACTTCACTCCCATTTGCAGACATTATAGTTAAATTATATAATTGAATCATTATTCATCAGCAAACATCCAACTATCCACCAATTTTATACCTTCAATGTTAGAGTCAGCCCAGAGATGATGAGTCCCAAAGCAGGAGAGTTTCAGCAGCAGGAATGCAACCATTGATCTTGGCTCGCAGTAGGTTTTCACTCACTGTAGAAATTGCTACAGAAATTGCTCCATGAATGTGGGACCCCACGACACAAAAAAACATAACCTTTAATTTGAGAACAAAACACATTCTCTATTCTCACAGTCATGAAATCATCGATGTGGACTGAATGAAATCCAGTGTAATATCATCTTCCTTACTCTGGAGACAGCCTGAGCAAATCCGAAAAATTAAGAACAGAGTTGTTCAGCTAATCAAGTTGATTCAGAAACCTAAACAGGGGAGGTGGGACAGGAGGGAAGGGAGGAAGGTCTCAATCAATTTTGTGTCCCTGATGAGCTTCTCAGGAACATCCAGTTAAAATTGTCAATCTAAATTCCAAACTGCTGAAGTGTTCGCCATCCTTCACTAGCTATAAAAAGTCAAGACTCTTCCAAACTCAGCAGTGTAGTTAAGCAGTGTCAACATAAAAGCACAGCAACTTAGCACAGAACATACAGAAAAATTATGTGAAATGCAACTCAATTCCTAAGTTTCAGGCATCTGTTTATATGCTGCAGTCTTCTAAATATCCATTGTGCTTTTCCATTAGAAGTTGCTAAATGGTTTCTAGTTTACTGTAAAATTGGACCAGGATAAATGCTGTACCTTTGTCGCATCTTTGCAACACTGTGCTGGTGCACCAAACACTTCAGCACAGGAGCCTGCAAGGAAATCTCCACTGCAAATCAAATTTGCCCTGCAATCATGGGGTATAGAACAATTTGTCTGAACACCACGTTTCAAGATACCATGCATTTATTCACTCAGTCCTTCCAGAAGGGAAGTTAAAACACTCATGAGAGGTTTAATTTTTGAAGCCACTAATAAATAGATCACCCGTAACTGCAAATCACAAGAGGGCACCACATGCACTGCACTATTTCAGTCCAATTAGCACATTGTTTGAGAATGAGCTCTTAAAACAACCAGTGAATTACAACATGAAAATAACAGTTTCACAATTGTTCTAATGAATACAGAACAAGATACTTGAACAAATCCTCTGCTGGTATAGATCCATCTACTTCAGCTGAGCTCTGTTACAAATCATTTCAGCTTTATTACTTAGAAAGTATGCAAGTAAAGTAACAATTCATTTGAAATGAAAAATCTCTGGCACTTTGTGTGGATCACCACATAACTATTACGATAACAAAATTAATCACAGGTTTTCTGTCTTGGTGGTTTCCACTGTTGTAGCAGTGAGACAATACTTTACTCTCTGTAAGTAAGCGGTAAAAAACTACTTAGAAGTTAAAGCAGTGTCCTAAGTCTTTCCATTATCAAAGTTATTCCCAGACTATGAAATTCCTGCGCTTTGGACCAGTTGGTTATGTCTTTCCCCTTATTTCAGGACAACCACCTCTTCACATAATGCAGCTTTACAATCTCAGAGCGCAAAATGCAGACATTTGTCTTTAGCCAAGTAATCAAGGAACACAGTGAGCATCATAAGTTTCACTTTTAAAAGCTACTGTTCCTTAAAATGAGACAATATTTGTTTCAAATTTATTTACAAGTTGTTTATCCAACCCATGCAGCTCAATAAAATTAGAGGTTCATTATTCTGCCCTGCCTCAGCCACATTTTAGGTTCTTTATTTTCAGCTAAAACCACAGGTTCATCTCTGCTTGTTTTCCCAATACATTTCAAACCAAATAACCATCAACCTTCACATATGGTCTCAAGCACACATTTGACTTTGTTTTTGTTTTCCTCTGCTCCAAACACCTCCTCAGATTACTCAGCTTAATTCTCTCATACCAAACACCCATTAGCATCCAGTCTTGTTTTATTTACTACCTCCTCCCAGGTTTCACCCACTCAAGATCTCCCTTATGGTTTTTCAAACCTGAAGCTGTATAGTACCAAGCAAACAGTGCGTGTTTTTCCTGTACTACAAATCTGTGCTTCAAGCATCAGTGTGACTCAATTCGAAATGAGCATTAGAACAGTACTTGCATTAATCGTTAGTTATTTCCAATAGCCCTGGAGAGTCTTCAAATTAAGAAATGGTCTCTTGAAACCATTTTAAGCTTGCTTCCCCTTCACAAGGCAACCAAAGGCCAAAAAGAACAGCAACAAATAAGAAGGCATACACTGGAAATACACATTAAGAAAAGCTACATAGAAGGCAAAGAAGGTGCTACTCTACTTTGTTTTAACTGAAAACGTACAAAAACTACCATAAACCAAGAAGATCTTGTTTAAGGAAAAACAAAACTGAGAAGGTTTTGTTTTAAGGAAAAACAAAACAAAAACACTGAAATCCAAATTAATTGTCACAAAACACGATGTTCCTACAGACTAAAATAGAAAACCATGTACATTGAATATGAAACATTCCCCAATACACTGTTTTAGAGTAGAAAAACAACTTAAAAAAAAAATTTAAAAGTCAATCTTTGTCCAACGGACTCAATGAAAACCTTCCTTCTGGGCTGATTATTCAGTAATTGCTCACCATACCATGTTGAATGCCTTCCTGAGGCACCAGATTCCAGCTAACATCAGAAACAGAATATTAATCCAAACTAAAGTGCTTAAGCCAGGATTTAACATTAACATTGCAGAAACATGAAGTAAAGCAGCAGTACCTCTTACTCAACCTGACAAACTTCGCTTTTATGCAAATTTGTGACACTGTTGTTCATTGCTTTATTTCAGCCTATTAGTCAGGAATATACTGCTTTTCTTCAAATAAACAGAAGAGCACTCTACTAATTTTTTTAGCAATAAAAGCAGAAGTTCAACATCAGTGCACTAATAGATAAAGAATAAAGGCCATCATAAAGTAGCTAAAATGAAGAAAACTGTTTTAAAAATAAATATTTTAAATAGTTTATAGAGAACTATGCACAGACACTGTTTTAACTAACATTATTAAAATTTTTGAACTGACCCACTGTTTTTGCTTAAGGTCATACGAAATTTGGAGGTTCCCTTGCTTCTGATGTAAATGCCAATGGCCATTACCATTAGTAAACAAATGAAAGATAAAAATAGTCCACAGGGTGTAGGGAAGAATAAGAAAAAGGGAGGAAAAGTCTTTCAGTCATGTGAAAAAGACTCTATGACTTCACAGGCACCTTGCTCTTCCCTTATCCTCACTCCTGCAAGCACACTACTCAACAGCAATGTTCAACACCCACAGTGAACCTGAAATGCACCTGGACATGCCTGCAAACTGATGAAGAGCAGGATGTACACGTACTACCTAATTTTGAGCTCTTAAATTCTCTGCCTGGACTTTTAGTCATACCCTCAAAGGAGGGAAATGTTTCCGCAGGGACTTACACTCCCATTTGCCCCCACAGAAGCGATGTCTTCACTGGATGTTGAGGGGACCCAGCAAGGTTAGCCAGACAAGTTCAGCATTCATGCTCTTCTCCAAGTGTCAAGTACACATTTTTAAACCAGCCCACTAGGAAGGCAGCCAAATCAAGTCTCAAATGCTACATTCAGTGTGCAAGGTCCCCTCCAGATACAGCATGTGAGAAAGCAGGCATCACCAGATCTCTGACCAGGGAGCCTTTCTGCACACAGATGGATGACATACACCCACACATATTTCTCCTGCCTCTTCCGTAGCAGCTAGAAGCACTAACCACCAAAATTCTCCTTATGGTGCTCGTGGTGGCATCATAGGGATAGCACCTCTCCAAGCACCTTCTCCTACCCAGAGTGCAATTATAGAACAACAGTCCAAAGGTTCATCAGTGAAGATCTTGAAGATGTTACCCAAGTTGCTCTTTGCTATCAGCTCTGCACTGAACATAACGGTTAATTTGAAGTGTATCTCTGATGACAGACAGAGAAACAAAGGCATCTGTAGTACTTATACCATTACAGAGTTGGTTTTTTTTTTACCCTAGGACCATGTTACATGCTATCAAAACTAACAGACCATCCAGGGAGAAGCCAGTGCCCCCCATGGCATTCACAAAGCCATGTAACTCACTCTTGAGAAAGGTGTGAATGACCACAGAATCCACAGAAACTAAAAAAAATCCTCTCCCTTCCTGAACAGCCATTTCACACATAAACACAGTCTCAGAAGACCTCTTGTCAAGATGAAATGGCTACAAAAGAAGAAAAAAGCATCTCTGAGGACATGCTCTGCTGTGCACTGAAGCTTAAAAGAGTGTAAACTAGTGAGATAGAGGCTTTAAAACCTCAGTATTGCCTTTACTTCTTATTTCCTCTCCTACCAATCAGAGACTGGTAGGAAATTTTCTTAAGAGATACAAATAAGATAGTCAAAATAGCTCAGAATCCAATCAATACCTTACACTGTGGCAACAAATAACTCCAATCACAATTCCTCGCCCTGTTGAATTAGCTTTAAGGTCATCTGGTCTTATTCTGGATTTTTTTCTTTCCTATCACATTGCTATAGACTAGCCTGACCTGAATTTCCAACAAGTGAGAACAAGTGTATGAATCCATGCTAAAACATACCTTTAAGCATCTAAGTATAAATGCTAAAGTTGACACCTGACCCCTCTAAGCACCAGGAGGATCCCCATTCTCTGCTGCAAGGTACAAGAAGAACCACTAAAATTCTGACAACACTGAGTAACCTTATCCCATACTTTCTGTCCAAGCTCTGGAAGGCTGAATAAGGCTGTCGCATCACTGGGCTCATTCACAGGACCACAACCAACATGAACGATAGATAGATAGATAGATAGATAGATAGATAGATAGATAGACAGACAGATAGACAGACAGACACCCGTGTGTGTGTGTGTGTGTGTGTGTGTGTGTGTGTGTGTGTGTGTGTGTGTGTGTCACACTGAGGTGACTAGAGCACTGGTTCTGTGAGCAACCTTTGGAGTTGAGAGCTGCTATCCCAAAATTCCTCCAAAACCCACGTTGAAGGGAGCGGGAAGGTCAGACTGTATGTTATCACTTCTTCAAAACAAAGGACCAAGCTATACAGAGCCTTAATTCCACGACAATATGCACGCCCATGCATGCTGATGCAGCCCAGCCACCCTGGATTCACAACTAGCACTTCCTCTTTGTTATCTCACACAGATCAGGCATTAACAAGGATGGCTATTCTCCAACAGCTGTCAGACCTTGCGTTAAGGTGACTATTGCAAGATTTAAGATAACTTTCCTGGCAAATGAGTGAATTCGATAATTACTAACAGCTTACAGCAAAGATGACACGGTCATAAGGCTACTTGCCACAAATGAGAAGAATTTTACCTCTAGTCCCTGCTCTACCTACGGCCTTCTACTTGGCTGTCTTGAGCTCCACTACATAACCTTTCTTTGCAGCCAAGAGGCACAGTAGGGCACCCCACAATGTCAAAACTCACTTGGACCTTTGACTATTGGGTCATGTACAGTCTCCCTCCACTACTAGAGCTGCATAATTACAACAACACTGGGTTAGAGAAGGTCTGGTCCTCTATGAGAGAGGTTATAAATATTCACTGAAATAGTTTAAACCACTTTTTGCTTTGCTCTTAGCTTTAGGAAGTTTATTCTTTTCACAGTGGATGGAAATGAGTCAATGCAAAAAACATCATCTGGTAGCAAACAATTTCTTCTTTTATTTCTCCCTACTATCCCTAGAAAGTAATGTAAGTCCTGATGACTATGTCATAATTTAATTACCAAGAACAATTATCAATTAAAAAATTCATTAAAGTGATATGGCTTTCATGTAGCTCTAAAATTAAATTTAAATCACTTGCATCTCCAGACTAAACTGTGGGAATAAAAACCTACTTATTTTATTCATCAAAACGGACCTAACCTGGTACACCAGACCATTGCCGTGCCGCGTCCATCTCGGGAGGATGGGCACGGGCAGCAGCCAGCCCGTTTCGGCCGCAGTGGTCACGGCTCACGTTAATGGGTCACTTACCGGCGCCGCCACGCCTGCCCCGTACGGCTTAGCTCGGCTCCGCCGCTCGTCCGAAGCCGCTTTGGGGTCGGAATTCACCCCCCGGCCCGGAGCGCCGCGAGGAGGGGACGCCGGGCGCATCGCGGGGAAGGGCTGCCCTCTGCGGGGGCCGGGAGGTACTGCCCGCACCTGGGCGGCTCCCGCCGCGCACCTGCGGCCAGGCCGGCACACCGCGTGTTCCCCAGGGCGGACCCGACACGAAGGTACAATCGCGGGATAAAGCGCGGCACCAGAGACCTGCCGGCCTCTTTTCAGCAGTCACGGGCAAAATCCCTATGGAGCAGTAACCGGCAGGTACCACACCTGCGGCCCCCGCCCCGCAGGTGAGCGACCCCGGCACTCCGCCCCCGGGCACAGCAGCGGCCGAGGCGGGGAGCGGCGGCAGAGACGCCCCGCGCGCTGTCCCCGCATCGCCACCCGCCCCCGCATCGCCGCCCGCGGGCGGCTCTGCCGCTGGGGCTGACACCGTGGGTAGCCCTGCCTCTATCCCTCCGTCCCTCCCGCCTACGCTCGCCGGCAGGAGCAGCTTCCAGCTGCCCCGCCGGGCAGAGAAAAGGCTGTGCCCGTGCAGCCTGGGCAGCCGCGCAGCGGGGAAAAGTCTCGCCCGCCGGAACATGTGGGCTGCGGGCAGAGTGCTGTGAAGCGAGGCCTGGCCCCCCAGTGTGGCAGCACCCGAGCACCAAGTCTGCTACATCCCCCCATGGCCATCGCCCGACTGTTTCATGCCTCTCAGGCTGAGCGAGGTCCCACTCATTGCACCTTAGCTCCATACTTCCCTCCACCTCTTCCACGTCAGTGTTCGTCTTACAATCCCAAAGGTACCAATTTGTTGTCATGTTTTTAAAAGTCCTCAGATAAGCCCTCTGAAGTCTGATCACTTAAGGTATCTTGTCCTCGGGGACGTTAACTTTATCCTTGATGCTGAAATAGTACAAGGAGTAGCTGTAGTGCTTTCTTCTCCAGAGCTTGCCACGGCATTATCAGGAAAACCCAATATGTGGCCGAGATAAGTATATGGATAGAAAAGTTTGTTTACATTTAGCCTTGGTGTGATGGAGTGGATGCTCATTGAAAGAAGCATTTCAAGGACCTGGAGGGCTCCTCTTATTGAATCCTTAGTGCTGTGACTCAGTGTGTGGCAAGGGCTGTAAATCCTCTGAGAGTTGTTTTCATTCTTAGATGCTCTTAACATACAGCAACAGTGGCAAGAAACGTCTTCATCTTTTCCTCTGCAGCTGGAGCTGGCTTCCATTAGCCAAGCCTTGCGGTCCATAGGTTAGGCTACTACCTAATAATTTACTAGGAAAAGCACCTTCAGTGTAGAAAAATATGAAACAGCTGTTTTGCTGTAAGGGAGACATTAGAGGGATTTTTTATTATTATTATTTTTAAACACGTCATATGAGAGGAGCAGTTGCATCAGTAGTTAGGGTTTTCTCTTCAGTTGTAGGTCAGCTTCAAGGTCCCCATCTTCAAAGGGGATTAGCCAATGAACCAGGTTAATTGCTCAGTCATCGTTAGGTCTGTCTCTCCTTCCTAAGGGTGGTATCTGATCAAGCAGTCGGGTTTCTCAAGCCCAACGTTGATTCCTGGGAAAGGAGGACGAGACACACAGAATACAGTAATCTGAGAGGTGGACTCTCCCCAGTAGTCATACTCTCTGTCCAGAAAGGACACCGCTAAACTGATTGACAGCACTGTATTCAACCTTCTGAGAAAGACAAATCTCCATGGTCTTGCTCAATACTCTTCCTAGCAGCTCTGCTACTATGTATGCAGAGACTAAACTGATGGAAACAGGCAAAGTCACAGGCAGAGTAAATCATCGCTGAAATCTAAGGACTGGATGTGAGGTATTTTGGTTTCTTTTCTGTTGAGGAATACATGCAGTGCAGGTTGCTCGGTGTGCAGCTGCAGTGGGAGCTGCAGGTTGAGCTCCGGGTGGTGAGAGCCCCAGGCAAGGGGCCGTGAACTGTGGACCCTTTCCATAACAAAGGTCCCGGGGACCTGCGGGGCTGCCAGGGGAGCAGGCACTGAGAGACAGGCAGGAGCCGATGACCCCCAGATTTTCCTGCATTTAGACTGTAAGGGGATAAAAGCCTAGGGTTCCTTTGTGTGGGGTCCCTTCTTGAAGGCACCAGGTGAAGCCGCTATTTTGTCATTTACTTGATCACGATTAAATTAAGGATCGCCACATCTGAGACTGCTGTGGCAAACCGGGGTTCAAGTAGGTAAGGAAATGTGGTGTGATGGTGTGAGCGTGGGGTCCCAGCTCAAGTGATGCGAGTGTGACTGCCAGAGCAGCTCCTGGATGATCAGACAGGGAAGTTGCTTTAACATCTACCCTGAGACCTCCTGACAAAGATGATTATTAGGTGATGTTGAGACTTGTAATTTCTGGAAGTGTAAAGGCCCTGGTTGTTGTTGATTGAAATACTGACAAGCTACCAATTCCCTGTCTCAGGAAGAGGCTACTCTTCCCATGAAGTTTGCCACACAACTGCTAGTTAAACAAGGCAGAAACAAAAGTCAACAGCTTTCAACAGTGAAATAAATGTGCACAATACATGACTTTAAACGTGTGAGAGGTCAGCAGCAATTAAGTACTGTCAATTAACTAAATGAAATCGAAGTGCATGTCAACTTTACGAAGATAAACATTTTTAACAAGCAGAGCAATGCTTATCTTGTTCAGTCCCAATGGTACTCCCGTGTGGGTTTCATACATAAATCCCTGTATTTCTAAAAAGCATGGCATAGTTTTCAGTGTTCATACCACTGACCTCTACCCTGCACTTAGAGAAGGCCATAACTAGCAGTAACACCAATTCCACGGCTGTTTGCCTAATACCTTTATAGAAAATAACCTTTAGAAAAAAACTACACAAAATAAAAAACAGCAAAATCAACTATGGGATGGGTAAACACAGGAATCCTAGTGTCATTGTTGGAAGTATCATCCCAGTCTAGCACAGCTGAGTTTTCTGTCACTTCAGAATAGCACAGGGCAACTCAAATACATGCGACTGAAGTGCTGTAACCACCCTGCACTTCTGTTGTTCCTGGCTTTTTTGTCTTTTCCATTCTGAAGCATCAGAGTTACCATGGAAACAAGCAATGGCATTTATGGAGATGTTCGTGAGCCATCCCCATACATGCCATGTGAAGTCAGTCTCCATTAACGGTGCGACCTGCATCTGGTGGAGCACATCCTTGTGGAAGGGCACCCTGCCACAGCATCTGGGCAGTGGCAGGATGAGACAGTGCTGGGCACCACCCTTCAGAGGGGCTCTAGGAGCAGGGCCAAAAGCCTCTGAGGAGAGAGACTTGTATTTCCTTCTGCTATTGCTGAGAGGCTTTGCCAAAGCTGGAGGAGCTGATAAGACACAGGACTCAGGGGATAAATATTTTGGATATACAGTACAGTGACATTTTCCCCCACACTGTGAGGAAGAGTGGGAGTGTGACCTCCAGCACCACATGCAATTTCTTTAAGGCAAACATGTCATGGAAAGCATTTTGGGTATTGTGCCATGAGGACATAGGTCTATTTAATTTAAGCTTGCCTTAATTTGCTGGCTTCTCTTGTCAAGAGGATGTATTTCAGTAATAAAATAACCAGAGGACAAATCTGCAGACACTTGTGTGATGCTGGAAATTTAAAATGTGAGTGGATGGCAGTAAGTGGCAGACCAAAGTGCTCTGACTTTTAAAGCATTAGAAAGATCTTGAACCATTCTGTTTATTCAGGTGACTTGGATAACAAATTGCATCAGCATTTTGACTCATAAGATGTTCAGGGATAAGAACTGGAACAGCATATACCCAGAACTGCTTAAGTTTAGGTGCTATGAAATTAGGGGGGGCAATTCCATCTTCCTAGCCCAAAACTTTCAAAAAATGATTAATCAGGTTTGTTCGCCCTAATTTTTGATTGGCCAGTGTAAGACCCTAAGAAAATATGAAGAATTGCTACTCAGAAAACACAGCTCACCCTCTGCAACTTGATAATTATAAAAAATATCCCCAGCTGGACACCTCTGGGTATTCAGTCATTCTAGTAAGTAGTGTTATAGTAATGCAACTGAGCACTAGTATTTATTTATAGTACTAATTTTTTTAAATTAATTCTGAAACACTTCTGCCTTGTGTTAGTTAATATGCATTTTTATAGCCAGTAAGGGCACTTGTATGTAAATAACCTGTATAGGAAATTGTGTTCTTTTCTCATGTGTCCGTTTCTCTGTGTAATTTTGTTCTTCTCCATTACTCAGAGGACAAGTAGGGATGAAAAGAATAAATCAGAATTATCATTCTTGCAAAATAATAGGCTGAAAAAACATTGTCTCACAGTGATTTCCATACACAAACTGAACTTCATAGTGTAAGAAATTGGAAAGGAACCATAATAACTTTCAATTACATGAGCCTTGGTATTTTTAGCTAGAATGAGAGCACAAATGGTGAATTCAAGAGAGAGACAGAGCCCAAGGCATGAGCATTTGTACCACAACTTACATGTTAAAACTAAAGGAGAAAAATACGGAAATTTCTACTGCTAGAAAAGATCTCACATGATCCTCAGAGGTATAATGACCTCCTCAGAGGTAGAATGATAATTTTAAGCTCCCTCCAAAGTCAGTTGTGGCTACAGCTAGGCCAGTGGCAACATGGGAGAGCAGGCAATACAGAGCTGGGCAGTTGTTTGAGAACCCCTGTTCTTGTACATGGTGGAGAATGGATGGCTTAGGACACTCATCAGCCAATTTTAGAGCCCCAAGTCAGACACTTATGAATGCTAACATGGTTCAGCCCCAGAACAATATGGGCGTAACTATTCATGCTGCACCAGCATTTGGAGGCAAAAACTGGTTCAAGATGGGCATAGTCCAAAATAAACAGGGCAGTTGTTGCTCCACCAAACATCTTCAGTCATGATACAGTTTGTCCAGAAGAGAGAATGCTGCTTTCTACTTGAGTTTAGGTCTGAATGTTTTAAGTACTAATGAGGCTGATGAATAATTATCAGTAGTCCCTTTCTTCCACTTTTAGTCAGACAGTTTATATCCACATGAAGAGAGAATAACTTGGGACTTTCTGCAGATTTAGTGGAGGTTTTTAAGCTTGCTCTCAAAGTTTAGGTGCCTTCTGGACCAAGAATATTTTTTCTTTTGTCATCACCCCCATCTCACAAAGACGCTCCTAAAAATCGAGTTTATTATATGTACTGCCCTAAAAGTTTCTCAGTTTATTTTGAAAATGTTAGATATGCATTCTAGCTCTAGAATAGCCTTCCACACAAAGAAATGGAAACATCTCATATAAGCCTCTAGCTTTAGTAAAAGTGGATTGTATGCAAGTGTTATGAGCAACTTATGCAGACAGCACACCTGAAGGATTGTGGCTCTTAGTGCCACAAATGTATCACTGCTTGGCCTGCTAAAATTGGCTAAAAAGGATGTGCTTTCAATGACTTTTGAAATTGTCATTGAGTGTAATTCTGCTGTTAAGTTTCCTTTTACCATAGCTGTGCCAGAGACAAATATGAAAATGTGAAATGCACAGGTACTGTCTGCACTTCCTTGGCTACAGAAAGACATCCAGACTCACAGCTAATTTCACAGCTGATCTTGAAGACACTTCAGAATTTTTTATTCTTGTCACTCTAGCTTCGTATCTTATCTTTGCCAGTGCCTGGCACAGGATGTTTAAGGAAGAGTACAAGATTTTTTTCGTCATTTGTTCTTTGAGAAGTTGTTAGTCAGCATCCTCCAGATGCACAGCCAGTTATTAAACTGGATGTACTCGGCCCCACCAGAAGGTGCAGCCCCTGACACGCACCAATAATGACCACATGACACTGACATGAGTGCACTGCTGGGGGAGCACAGACAGAGCACCTGTCAGTCTTAAGCACTCAGCAGTAGCAGATGTGTTACCATCATATGCAAATAGTCTGCAACCATTTTGTATTTTCAGTTTAATATTTAAGGTATCTGCTAGGAAGGAACTGTAGTTTGGCAATGCAGTCTGTAAAGCATGTTCCTTGTATAGGAGGGGCAGTGAGAAACTTTCAGATTCAGGCTTGTGGTACTTATGAAGAGCATGGCATGTGCATCAGGCACTGATGGACCTTTGCCAGAAGTAAGAACACACTGGCAAGTTTGCATTTTTATGAGAATAAATCAATTAGTCAAAATCAGTTTTCACACCCTACACACCTTGAAACTGCAAATAAACTTTTCATCACAAAGTCTGTATGTGCATAAGCGAAGGGAATTAAAAAAATGAAGCATCTGTAAGTTAAATATTACAAAGACGCAGGATCTCCAACTCACTGGGAGCTTAGGAGACAAGATTATTCCCTCTGCCCAAAACATCTGGTTGAACATTATTTTTGGCTGTGAACATGATCTCTCTGTCATGACTGTAAGTTTGCAAGTTGGAAGAGGGAACTGTTCATCTGTCCTTTACTCCAAAAGCAAGAGGTATTGTGCACATTTCAGTGAAAACTATTTGATGGTCTACATGAAGCCACAGAGGCAGAAAAGAGACTACTCAAGAATTTTAGGTAGATTGTACCTGCTGAGGCATAACAATTACAACACAGATTATTCTCTTTAATAAGCAGGTCACCACAGCATTTTTTTCCTCAAAAAGGTTAAAACAAGCTTTATTTTAACATACAAATCAGATTGTGTACAAAGCAAAACATACCCCTATAGTGATAGGCATATTGGGTTTCCACACACCCAGTGTAGCCACTTGTGCTACAGTGATCCTGAGATATGGAAAAAAGCCCTAATAGTCTTTTCAAAAAGGCCAAAATACCTCCTTTTAATCACTCTTGCTATAGTCACCTTCATTTGGGAATTAAGAAAAAGATTACAGAGTTCTAAGTCAAGAAAACAAATTATCTACAAGTGAAATACCCAAGATATTTGCCTAATTCCCTGCTGTCATCTGGCATTAGCAAGAGCACTCCAGGAACAAACTAAGAGATAAAAATATGCAAGGTTACTTCTTTAACACTGGAAAGCATGTAGAAGAATGCCAAGATATTTTTGCTAACTTCAGCTACTACTGTCTTCATGCGCTGTGGGTCTGTGTGTCAAGCTTACACACCCTATGCATTTATCAAAAAATTCTCTACACTCTGTGCTAAGTTAGTTAAAAAGCCCAACTTTCTTTGCTTCCTTTCGCTATGAAGTTATATATGATACAGAAATATTTTTAAAAGCTTATAAAAGCAGAACTACAGGCATTTAAAGTCATGCCTCTAATATTAAAGGCTACTTGAACACCTTCATTTTGCTACAAGATTGTATTTGTCATTAGATGACATTAAAAAAAAGGAAGTCTCTTTTTAAAATAGAAGTAAAAGGTATAGATAGGTTTGGGTTTGGGTTTTTTTTTTAGTTTTGCAACATACAAAAATAAGTTACACTATATATTATGGCTTTCATTATTTATCTACTCATTTAGTAGAAGAGTGTTATAATGGATTTAAACACCAGATGTTGTAACTAACTTGTGTTCTTCAGACTTACTTTGAGTTTTGAATTTGTGAAAAGGAACAACCAAATACTAGAGGGAAAACTAAGAAGCCTCCCAAACAAGTCAAACAGCAAGAAGCACTTCTAGAACAAATCTTTCAGAGAATATTTTAATTTATTTTTAAATTTTCATATAATTTTTTCAAGTAATTTAAAATTGAAGTTTTAATTTAATCTTCTTGGCACAAATACAGGCCAAACCAAACATTCCACACACTTCAACGGTCAGGACTTCATACTGAGCTCCATTTCAGAAATGTTTACACACCAGTATGATACTATTATGCTACTGAAGTAATGATCTGTCTTTAATGTTTGTTATGTTAACCATATGAGATAGTTAGATTTGGTATGCAGCTATCTTAAAAAGGCTACAATAATGCTAAGCCAAAAAGATTCAAAATTAACAACACAACTGCTCAATATTAAGTTTTGTTCACTACAAATAGGAAGTGGAGGGAGGGCACAAGATGCCTGAGTCAAAGACTGAAAGACCTCATTTACACATTGCTGTATTATTAATGGCTGAGTATACATTTTGAAGTCTAAAGTGTCATTCAAATTGGACAAGCTATGACAATATTCAAATACATGTAAATAAAACAAATTCTAGTTCAATGATTGAAGTAGTAAAAAAAAAAATCTCATTGTGCGGTTGAAGTAGCATTTGCAGTAAAAAAGTTTACAGCAGACAAGCATAAATTTCAGACTTACAAATTCAGTAAGAAAGATTGTGGCACCAAATTTGGGAATATTTTCAAGCTCTAGTTTTACTCAGGACAGAAGAGCTGCCAGTTGAATAAAGTTAACTGACTACCTTCCAGCTCCTTGTAAATAAGGCTCCATTGTTGTGCAAAAGAGGAGCTTTCCCTCCCCCTTTTCTTAAAGACATGTATCTGAAAAGCAAGCTGCAGTGACTGTTTCTGACAGTAGTACAATAAAGTCAGGTAGAAAAGTATATAAAAATTCTTATAGCAAAGACATCTGTCCTGGTTTGATTTTGTTTATGAAAAGGCACTTCACATATTGCTAAAACTCCAATAACATGCTCGTCCTTTTAGTTTTTCTGTTAGAAGGCTGTGTTTCAAGGTGGTTAGCATAAGTATGCAAATGTTCTTCATACAGTGTCTATCTCTTACAAATTTTATAATTACATATAGTATCTGACACCAGTTATTTAGAAGAGTAGGTTCATGTTCAAAAAAATAGCAGGTCTTGAAACAATACTTCAGTGATGACGGATGATCTGTCATAGGCAACACATCACCTGTAGTGAGTTCAAAATTAGCAAGGTAAATCTTTCAGAAGTGAGTCCTCAGTCTTTTGTTTTCCTCTCGTAGTCTCTCAATTTCAGCTACTAAGCTTTCATTTACAGAGTACCTTTCAAGTAGAGCGTGCATTTCATTCTAGAGAAAAGTAAAAAGTCACAATCAGTAGTAATAAAGTTAATGATTCCAGTTTTATCCTATCCATTATCATACCTCTTTTGAAAATTAAATAACATAGATAATTCTGTTTTTAAAAACTTTTGATAAGAAAAGTAGGATTTTTTTGTTTTATGCTGACATACAGTATTTTGATCATTAATACATTAGTGAATATTTTATCAAAGGATATTTTGCAGACATTCAGGAAGAGAACCTACTAATTCACATTCCATTAAAATGTTCAGTACCCAGACAAGGTCTTTTTAATGCAGATCAAAAGAACAAAGATTCATAAAAAGGTGAAGCTAAAGAATACAGAACAGTTCAGTATGCATACTGTACCTACAAGTAAAGCTTTCTGTTTGAATTCCATCTATCTCCTCCTTATCTCAGCCCGTGGCCCTTTGCGAAGGACAGCTGAATTTGTCATTTTGTAACTCCTGAAATATGGAATTCATACCCACCCAACGCCTATGTTCCCTTTATTTATCAAGCATGAAACAATTTAACAGATTCCCATTCATACTTTTCCCCTCCTTCACATCAAATCCTCCCTTTCCTTGTCTCAATAAACAAAATAGATTTTCAGTTTTGAAAGAAGATGGCATGCCTTGGTATTACCAAAATGGAAAACGGAATATATTTCCCATCATGGTATTTGTACCTACCAACTGCATATGGAATTGCTTGATCATCTCCACTTGTAAATTCACAATATCTCGATGGCATGCTTCTCTGGGGGAAGAATTGCAAAAGGACAATGCTTAGATTTATTTAGGAAGCAGTCTTTCTCTCCGGTCCTCAGAACTCCACAATTTCTCACCTTCATAGCACTGTGAAACCAAAGTCTAAAAACACTTAAACTATGAAACTTTATCCTCTACAGTTTAATTTCTGGAATAATTTTGTTATGACATTTGGTTTTCATAAGTAACAGCTTTTTCAGCACACAAAAAGACATAGGATCATTTCTATTTAGAAACAAATATATACATGGTAATATCAAGATTGGTTTTCCACTTGCAAGCTGTAAGCTTGTCCCATTCAAAGCTGATTTTCAATCTCTCCATCACAGCACCACAAAGATAT
>JAWWLZ010000042.1:45370263-45390752 GCA_035041345.1 Poliocrania exsul | reverse complement strand
TCTACAATACATAGACTGTATTTTAAGTCACATGAAAGTTACAGGTTTTAATTAGATGTGTGATTATTGTCAAAAAAATCGCAGGAGAGTTCTACTGTACTGTATGTATGCAAACACACTTAATAACATTCACTGCATTTTGTCTGTTGGCAGACACAGATCAGCTGTAGCACACAGACCTACTGAGCTAGTATTGCACGGCTTTTTGTCATCAAGACCGCAGTATTGCCCCTGCCCAGCAACTCTTTTCCTTTCCATCACCTCCATCAACCTACTTCATCTCAAATATGGGTTGGGAACTGATCTTAACTGCTCTACCTTCTTCAAACTCCACTCTAAATAGAGCCATGCTATTTGACTTCTTTCAGAACAATTGGAATGTTGGTTAGATATTCACAAAGTAGTCTGACACCAACTATCACTTACAGCACAGACATTATTTTAATGAGGAGCTTCACCAATAGAAATACACACACACTGTTTTACCTTACACATGCTAAGCTAACAACAATCAAAGCCAACAAAATTCAACTGTCTAAATCAAACTCTGCACACTGTCAAATTGAAGAGCAATTTCCCCTGCTGGGATGGGGAGACAAGCAGGGAGGGAAAGAAATCAGCACAAGGCTTCAGAAAAACGGGAAGGAGCTCCTTATGCAAATTAAATTTACCATCCAAGAAATATTCACTCATTCTAAAAACACATTTTCAAAGTCATTCATTGACAGTCCTCAGAGACATCAATCTAATTAGTCATCAGAGCTATTCAAAACTAAGTTTGATACCTACATTTCCAAAAATAGGGATATAAATTTTCTAATCCAAGTAGAAATTTGTTAAAGCAGATGCTAAAACGTCTTACTAAGAAAACACATCATAGAAAACAACATTCTGACTGAATACCAGTACCTGAAGTCATCCATTGTTTCTTGTATCATATTCTGAATGAAGTTTATTTGAACTGATGTCAGAGGTGCACTTGGTCTGCTACTCCCAATGGTTTCTACTATTTTTTCTGACAATGAACTTGCAACTCCAGCAGTGACAGGTGACGTTATCTTTAGACCTTTACAG
This sequence comes from Poliocrania exsul, assembly GCA_035041345.1. Classification (NCBI taxonomy): domain Eukaryota; kingdom Metazoa; phylum Chordata; class Aves; order Passeriformes; family Thamnophilidae; genus Poliocrania; species Poliocrania exsul. Next base: position 45,389,678 of record JAWWLZ010000042.1, on the reverse strand, counting down.
TTAAAAATAAATTTTAAAAAATAAATATTTATTTAAAAGTATCAGTGTAATGAAGTACAAGAGGTTTTTTATTTGTCTTGAGGCTTATCAATATTTTACTTCAAATATTACTTTGTTTAAAAAAATAAACTAGATTTAGAATGAGTCTTGTCAGATGCCACTGGAGACATTCTAGGAGGACAAGCTGGGTTTATAGAAGAATTAAGGTCAAATGTTCTTTTTTAACATTAAGTCAATTTTATCACATTTCACATCAGTTTACAATCAACCACACCTAGAACTGGGCCAAAATTATCAACTTACTTGTTGAGGTAGTACCATTTACTGATAGATCGTATGTAGGATGGGCCTGAATATTCTTCATTAGTCTCTCATTTGTATCAGTAGTGGATGATGGTGGAGAACTTAGAGATTCTATGCTTAATAAGCTTGGTTTTGAAACCTGACAATAAAAACAGTATTTAGAAGAAAAAAATAAAAGATGAATCCTACTTATTACAATTGCCTAAGTGAACTTGAAGACTAAGTTTACGGGAATGCACTTCAAGCATTTTTGCTTTTTGGAATCTATTCAGAAATATATACATATCATTTCCTAGCAAGATATCTGAAAAATTGATTGCTAAAACATTCAAAATTGCCTCAAGTGCACACACAGAAGTGAGTGCAGAAGGCGGGAGTCTCTTAATTTTCACATCAAACATTTGGTGACGAAGTTGCATCATTCCTAGCAAACTCACACTTCTCAAAAGCTATACAAAAGCAGCTAAGGTCTCCACAGAGGCACATCAAAGATATCTCAAAAAGAAAAAAGAGGGAGATGGAGAATAGGTAAAGAGGGTGGAATTGATCTAATAAACAACAAACAATCATACTGGTGCAACAAGTAGTGATCCTTCTTATTTTCTAGAAAAATCAAAATACTTCTCGGCCTACCTCAGTTTTGTTTCATGGGAACTTATGTAACCTGAGCTTATTTAAGGGAAACATCCATTTATCTTCCATTGCTGAAGGCCAATGCACTTAAACCACACAAAGTTTTACAGATGTGTGCCAATAGTGTGAGCAGAGTTGCAAAATAAGATTAGATGGGGCATTATTAAGGATTTTTTTCTTCACGTAGTTGTATTCTCTCAAGATTGTAAAAAGACCATTCATAACAAGAATACCTGCTTTAAGACTTCTTTAGTTTCTTGTTTACCAAGACTTATTTTCTTGATGTCAGTCTCTGAATGTTCTTCTTCTTCTTCTTTAATTGGAGACCCCACAAGTGCATGTAATGGGCTAGACCTCATCTCTTGTGCACTACTGCCCACTGGGTTTCTTTTTACTGGAAAGGCAGCAGTGAGCTGTGGGAGGAAATCCAAGCCCGCCAGGTACGACTGAAAATCCAGACCTAAAATGAAACAGAAAGATGAAACACACAGGTCAATAAACAAACACATGCACCAAATCTATCCCCCAATTAAAATGCCTTCACACCCATACAAAACCAATTAACAAAAAAAAAAAAAGAAATCCACCAAAAATGCAACCCACAAAAACTCATCCAACTTACACTGTCACCATCCTTTTATGAAAGTAATAAAACAAAAATGCCTCTATGTATCACTATAAATTGCATAAAGGAAAAAAAGAATAATCACTTTGAGACCATACTCTGATTTCCTGTTACCATTTTGTGTCTCAGCACCTCAGTGTGTCAGAAAAGTTCATGTGTTTCAGTGTCTGCGTTCACTGATATGACAAAATTAGCATGTGAGAACTAGTATAGACCTCCACAGGCCTATCACTGGCATATGCTTACCATTTCCTTTTCCCTGAGGATCTTCAGTCCCTTTATTTGCAATAATATCTACAAAATACCAGAACATAGACAAATAAAATATTTATCTGCATCACTGCATCAAGTTCATAATCAAAGACAAATTAAAATATCAAACAGGTACAGTGGTCAGTAACACACAAGTGATATAATGTCACACTATATGAAGTTGAATGGTGCTTTACAAATTTCAGTATTAACAACTTACCATCTCTGACTGGAGAAAACACATCTCCTAAACTATTTCGACCTAAATCATCAAAATTATTTAATTCAGCATTTTTCACATGATCTATTTCTTTAGATGGAATGACATCCAAGCTGGAACTATGGGGAAAACCTTAAAAAGACAAAAACATTCCATTAGTAACTGACATTTTCCAAAAGTAACATACATTATGCCTATACCTGGTAAGGCAAGGAGGCACTGCAGAACCATCTACGGATGCCAGTTAGAGGGTCAGATTTAACTCCCTCATTTGGGCTGTCAGGAAAGGTGAATACAAATAAAATCTAAGGTACTTCTGAACAAAAGCAAAGTACAGTTGGATTTCCTTCCTCTTTTTGAAAAGGAGGGTTGTCAAATTGGAGAAGACACCCATTTGCAGATGCATCACCACCAAAAAAAGAAAGCAAAAAAACCCACCACTGTTTATAAAACCTGTAAGTACTTCTCTATGTGGGATTGCTTGTTCAAGTGATCCAAATGTGACTACAAGGATGACTGCAATTATGTTCAAGTATCTACATCAACTGGAACGTGAGTCAGGTTTAAGATTTCACTTTTAAATGTATTAATATATCACATCTTCCACTCCTTCAAATGTGTGAGTTGTGGCACATACATAAGAGTGCACGTGCAAGTTAAGTAAATAGTTGGCATACTGAGTCAAACTAGAAGTGCAGTATCAACCTGTGCCAGAATCTGGAGGATTTATGTAGGAAAAAAACCAATGTAAAATAGGACAAAAATGTCTTTTGTGCATTTTTACCCATTCCCAGTAATCTAAATATAGTAAAGTAACTAAACTGGAGAACAGCTTTACAGGAAGTTTACAGGAAGCCAGCTTAAAGTACATCCAAATTTCTCATGGCATTCTGACTTAATTTATACTTTTGGACTTCAAAAATACCTGTGACAAAAGCCTCAGTTTTGTTTAAATACCAGACCAAGTTACTGAATGCCCTGTATTCTGCCAAGTTAAATCCCACAATCAGAGTCTAGAAGTATTTCCAGAGAACAAATGAAGTTTGTGGTCTCTCATCCATTCCCATTTCTAGGTTTTAAGACCGCATCCTCTGGAGTATTCAGAGACTTTTACTTCTAAAGTGAACACTCAGTTTAAGGACAACTATTTGTGTTACTTGGTAAGCTTTTATTTTCTTAAAACATTTATTTATTACACATTGTCCTGTTTAAGTGGTAACAGCCATTACATCTTCAAATAAATACAATAAATCATATATTTTAACTGCAATGAAAGTTTCCACACCATTCAGTAATGTTGATTAGCAACACTTCTTGCATACACAGGAAGCCTTTTACTTCACCTGATACTTCACTGCATACCCAAGGGAGGTCATTAATACACATCCCCATGGACTGCAGTGGCTTATTGCCTAATTAGTGTTGCTAAATGTATTTCTCCTTATTTAAAAAGGGAGGAGGAAAGTTCTGTTGCTTTTAAAATGGATTGAGGAGTTTTTTCCAAGAATCAAACCAACAGTGTTACTGATTTGATCATATTTTCAGAACTGTTGAATTAAATAAAATTTTAAGAGTACATTTCACACAGTGGCAGAATTTTGTAATGCTCAGAATTCTTACAAAGAACTTGTTGATTTCAGATACATAAATAGCAAGCACTGTTATACAACTAATCATGCTTGCAACTATATTTAACATCTTTCCAACCGTGTGACATTGGAATCATGCCTCTCACAAAAATACAGTTTAGTTCTCACTTGGGTTTTTGGACTATGTTTTTTTTCCTGTGCTTTGTTTGGTTGGGTTTTTCAGACAAGGTCTGTTACTCCTATTTATGAATAGAATCATGAACCATTAGCTCTGCATTCCATGCAGACACTGAGCCAGAAACTGCAGCATTAAGTACATGAAGATAATCTACAGCAAGTAGAAGAATGCAAGAGATTCCCACAGTATATCAACATAACTTTCTCATTCAAAGTGTAAATACATACTTCTTAAGTCCAGAATTTAAGACTTCATGTGTTTTAAGCTTGTAGTAGGACCCCATTCCCTCCCTACAGTCTCACAATATGTGTAATGCAGTAAGAGAGAAAGGAAGGTGCAGATGTGCATGCACATACACACAGTACTGCCAACAAATGCCCCCCTCAGAGAAATTTTATGGTTAAAACATAAAATATTCCTTCCGTTTTCCATATTATGCCATTATAAGAGTAGGAAGAAGACCTTACCTGTTTTCTCCTGAAGAATCTCTCCTCCCTTATTCTCATTTGGCAACATAACATGAGATGAAACTGTTGCTGATGTTTGAGAGGCAGTGGCTTTGATGCCAGTATTTTGAATTCCTCCAAGATTACCACCAGCTTTGACTTCTGCTCTTTTGGATATAGGTTTATTTGAAGAACCTGTAAGGTTAGACTGAAGATAAAAACAGAACAAATTAAGAGAATCTATTATTCCCACAGCTAAAAGTAAAAGTATTTGCCAATACACTTTCTGTTTCAGAACACTTAAAAATGCAGTTCAAGTTGCAAAAGTTGCCTAGGAGTTATGCCTTTACAAATATAAAGGTATCTTAATGTAATGCCAAAGAACATGGGCAATATCTGTCCTAGTATATAAATACTGTGTGGATCTACACAAGAATGGCAACAGAACTTGAGGTAAAAATGGAGTGACCTGACATGAGCCAATTTTGTTCCTACGTTTTGATGTGGGAAATGTAAGAGATTACATTATTAGGGACTCCAAATTTTACAGGAATAGTCAGCCATGAGCAGCAAGTGTGGTAGAGGAGAAGGAAAGTCTCCAAGTGATAAACAACCCACTTCAAAGGTTCTCACAGTCTCCACTAAATGAAAGCACGGGGTTTCTGCATATAGTAGAACGTACTTGAGTCTTGGAAGAACCTCTTAAGCTTTCTCTACTATTTAACTTCTCCACTGTTTTTATGTGCCTATATATATAGGACCATACAAAATACCTCAAGATGAGCAGCTTTGTGTCTTCCCCTTAAGTGGAAGGGCCATTACAGACCTTTCTGCTAATGCCCACAAATGAACTGCCACAAACTGATTTGCAATGGCAGCACACCCACACCAGGAAATTTTACACTAAGTTCAACTCATTTCTACACTGAGGTTAGAAGTGCAGGGAATTCCACACTAAGAACCACTAAAATGGCACTTAAGACTGAGCAGTTTATAATATCTATGTTGGCATGATCCAATTTTTTTGGCATCTGTAATGCTTAGAAAGTGAACACTAACTTTTGGTTTTTAGAACTTAAGCTTTGCTTTCAATAATCTACATCTGAATAATAAGAAACCTTTTTTCTTTTTACCTTGGAAAAAGTGCTACTGAACTGAAGACGTATGCATTTCACACAGCCTTTGTGAGCACTGACTGTTTTCACTGGTGATGTCAGTTGTCTTAAGTCATACTGGCAGATTTTTCCCCGGGAACATCCTATAGCCAAAGTAGTACCATCAGGCATGAAGTCCACTGTTGTTAGAGGAAAATCAGCTACTATGGTTGTCAGTAACCTTCAAATAGGAGAAAGGACAGGATAAAGCTTTTGGAATTCAGAAGTTATCAATACAGAATATCTATTATATATATGTATACACACATGTATATACAAAAGCTTTCATAATTCAGCTAAAGGTCAGTAGTTCCACTTCTCCAGTTCCAATATTTCAATGAATTTGTGAAATATCTCATGAAACAGTGGATTAGACTTATACTAAGCATTCATGCTTAACAACAAAAACTGCATATGGCCCAAAAGATTTCAGGAGGACAGGATCACATGACCTTCCTAACAGCAGTTCTCACACCCATATTATTTACAGGTATCATCATTTCCACTAACAATCATACTGCATACATCCCCTAGATTCCCAAGACTATCAACTCTAATCTTCCCACAGCTCTAGGAAGAACTTCAGGTCCTAGTTTGCATCCTTCTACTACACCCCTCCAAAATAGAATCCTGCTGTTACTCACCTAGAGTACAACTCACACTAGAACCAAAGTTCCATGAAACTACTTGTCATCCTACGCTCTTACTACACAGTCCCATAAAACCATGTGCCACCCTACCCTCTTATTACACAGTCCCATCATCTAAGTCCCAAACTTCCTGCTTTTTCAACCAATACTCTCCCATGTTTAAGGCTCACTATCACAGCAGCTCTGTGCACCACAGTTAAGTCTTGTATATTGAACTAGAAAAGCAGACAAGCTAAACTCAGTTGGCTCAAGGTCCTCACAGGCTGTATTTCCCCTCAGAGAAGTTAATTGCTGTGTATAAACAAGAAAAGCCCACAAGCACTTGGAAGTGGTCACTCAGACATCAAACTTCAATTCGTTCCCACATGCCTTGTTGGTTTTTTATATTGTTTGTTTTTTAACTAAAAAATCAAAATGGACTATGGGACAGGTTCTCCAGCAGTGATATGCCAACCACTTCAACCACTCTGAACATGGGCTGAATTAAATGTGTCATGTCATACTTAAGAAGCATGCTTTTTCAGTTTATAAAACACAAATAAGGGTTCTTTTAAAATCAGGAGGTCTTTAAAGTACTCACTTTTTACTTAAAGTGTCATAGAGAATAACTCTTTTATCCAAACCTACAGTTACAAGTAGCAGCTTATTGACTGGAGAAAAGCAGATTTCTGAGGCTGGTGCTTTATGAGTATTTTCAAAATTATGATAAGGGTTCTGGCTATTTACATCCCACAGAGTTACATTTCCACTGTCAGAAACACTGCCCAGCAAGGATTTCTTAAACGATGAGTATTTCAAGTGTCGAATAGGCTGTAAAACAGACATAAAAATTAATTTTAATATCAATAATAAACACCCTATTAAATTATTTTCTAAAGACACAAACAGATTAGGAATACAAAGTTAAAGTAGTTTACAAAGGCTTCCACTCTGAAACATAAACAGTAAAATCACAAAAAATTAATGTCACGTTACAATGCCACCTTCATTATCAGTGGGGCAGACTTTTCCTTTTACCATTATGGAGCATCATATGAGCTGATTAGCAAAATGAAGGACAAGAAAAAAAATTCTAGAAAAGTTTCTCAATTTTGCATCAAGTATTATGCCTTCATACAAAAAATCCACACTACATCTAAAATTAAAGGAGTGAAAAAGTACATTATTTCACCAACTGGTCTTCTGCCAGAAATTCTTCTTCATTAATTTTAAGCACTTGGGTATAAGCCAATTGGGTAAAACAAAGAGACACCAGAGTTAAGCAAGTATGTAGGTCCTGCAGAAGAAGAGACTACAACCTGTGGACTAGGAGAACAGAAGATAATATGCCTGGCTTATCACATGCAGCAGAACCACATAATACAGGAATTTACCTTTCAGAAACAGGTATTTTGTTTCCACCACATTGCTTCACAGGATGTTTCAGAACCTCAGTGCTCTAATACTAAATTAAGATACTCAATTTCCTGATTAATTTTACCAATGATCCCATCTGCACCAATTCACTCCTGTGATCGTAATGGCCTAACTCTGCCTTGCTGTTTTAGCAACCTCACCTTCCTCCAGGTTTTGTTTTGCTATAAACAATGAGAGAGTCACCCAAGACTGTTTTTTCAGTGCTATCACAGTTTCTTTGCAATTCTCCCAGTTTGAATCTTTCTTGAATATGGACAACCAAATTTTATAAATGACCCTCAAAGTATTTTGCCACTGCCTTTGCAAAGGCAGTAACACCTCCTCCATTTTGTACTGTAAACACTCACCCTGAATCATCCTAGACTGCATTCTCTGTTTTGCAATCCAGTCTGCTTGGGCTGCTCATTGTCATTTTACATCAGGAAATCCAAGTCCTTCTTTCCCCTGGGAATTTTCAAATACTAGTCTAGTAAGAAAAGCCTCAGTTGTGACCTTGTACCTTGATTTCTACTCTGTCATAGTTGTTCCCATGTCTATAATTTCAATCATTTTGGGATACTGAATCAATCCTCTCTTATGGGCAGTATCTTCTGTGACTGTGTTTCATCACAGCTCTACTCAGAATCACAGAATCATTATGGTTGGGAAACATCTCGAGGACCATCAAGTCTGTCCATTAACCCAGCACTGCCACATTCACCACTAAACCAGGTTCCTAAGTGCCACCTGCATGTTTTTTGAATGCTTCCAAGGGATGATGATTCCACCACTTCCCTGGGCAGCCTGTTCTCTTGCCTGACCACCCTTCTAGTGAAGAACTTTTTCCGAATATCCAATCTAAACCTCTCCTGGTGTAACTTGAGGCCATTTTCTCTTATCCTACTGCTTGTTACCTGTGAGAAGAGACCAACCCCCACCTTGCTACTGCCTTTGTTCAGGTGGGTGTAGAGAGTGTTAAGTTCCCCCTGAGCCTCCTTTTTTCCAGGCTAGACAACCCCAGCTCCCTCAGCCACTTCTCAGAGTTGTGCTCCAGATCCTTTGCCAGCTTTGTTGATCTTACTTCTGCTATCATAAGCATTACTGAAAATATTAAACAAGATTAGTTAGTGAAAGATAATGTTTGTCTGGTTTTCCAATACAACCAATTTTTTACCCATCCTCTCTAATATTTTCTCACAAGGCAGTGAATGAACTACTTTAGTCCAGGCTAATGATAGCTGTTAGTGTTTTATTTGCCTGAAAATACTATCCAAAAACTATTGTATTATTCTAGCTAAGACCACACCACAATGCACTGTACTGGTTTTTATCCTATTTCTCTCTCTAACTTCATTTTAACAGAGATGTGTGTTGGTTCATTTGCCTCCAGCATCGTTTCCAGCACTTGTATTGCTTGTCTCGCTGGAAGCCTAATTGCTTCAAACCGCTTTAAAGAGGTGGCACCTTCAACAGTTTATTGAAATAAGATTGAATATGACTATTCATCACTAATACAGTCCTCTACTGGACACAATGGAGATATTTTTATCATAATGTCTCAGTTTTTTACATTGAAAAAATATTGAGAGATTCAGGAACAACAGCTTCAATTACATACATGATCTACACAGGAAACATTCCTGTCCCTCACAATTCTCTCAATTCTTCACCTCCAAATACCCTCCTTACGGCCCAGCCATCTGCTCATGTTTCATTTTCTCTCTCCCCCCTGTCCTTCTGCCCACTAAGATTACTCTCTTCTAGCTCTTCTCAAACCTCCCTTACTACTATTCTACCAAATCTGCCATTTCTCCTTTATCCTTTTCATCTCACAGGTCCAGACAAGTTCTCCATTTCCTTTTATATGCATAGGTTCCCTATATTACCACTGCTCCCCACTTTTAGCTTTAAAAGCTGAAGATTATTTCACTATATAGAATGGCCAGCACCCATCACATTTCTTTACAAATCAGCCAGCTGTTCAAACAGCTAAACTAAATCCTGTTGCTAGGAGAATAGCACCAGGCAGCAAAGACTTGAACAAACATTATGTTTTGAAAGAAACCTTAATTCATCCTCACAAGAACAAGCAGACAAGAATCTGGTAGGCTAAAAGAATGCCCACAGCAAAGACAAATTATGGGATCTGCAAACAACTCTCTGCAAGAACTCAATTCTAATAAAGCACAGAGGTGCTTCTAAATTAAAATCAATTAACAGAATACAGGCCAATAGTCCTACAAAAAGAAAATTGTTTAAAGTCACAGGAAACACTGCAACCTTGAGCTATTCTACTACTTGTAGAATATACACAATATGAGAAATTAACTGGCAAGGAAACTGCATTCCATCACGCTGAATCAAACATAGACAAGTTAAAATTTATAAGGTTAGTTTGACTTCACATTCTCCAACTCTAAAAAAAAGTTACTAAGGAGTGGTTACACATCCTAAGCCAGACAGCTAGTGCCAGGATCATTTATCTATTTATCTACATCTATCTATTTATCTACACCATTTATCTGTTCAAGCTGACTTACAGAAAACAGCCCCCTAAGCTATAAATCAAGTAAAGGCTTTTTAAATTTAACAGAATTACACAAGTCTTCAGATAGTTGCTTCACTTCACAAATAATCCTGCAATTCTCTACAAGTACCAATTAAAACCCAAAACAATAATAAAGCTATTGCTGCACATAAAAGATCATTTTTTGGATTGAAGACAAGCTGACAAACTGAGACATCCAAACAGCCAACCCATCACAAAATTATAGCTCAACTCCATTTTAAATTAAGGCTGTAATCAAATAACTGTCCTCCTTAAGAAAATAGTATAGACCCTTTAGAATGTGAACAGGAGCTCTGTGTTTGCAATTACTTCAACAATTCAAATAGCTTTATCTTCCTAAAGGTCACTCAGCTTTGCAGTAGGCTTCTTGATTTCATCTGACAAAACAGTTACTCCCAGCGTATTACTTACTCCTAATCACTTCTTTGTGGAAAGAATTGAATATATCAAACAGGCTGATGCAAATCATCCTCACAAGAATTCCTTCATTTTCTAATTAACTAGCAGCATAGTCCCCACTCTGGATATTCATCTCAGCTGCAAAATCCAGGCATGGACTTCCCTGTAGCTCGTGCCTCACACCTACATTCTTCATAAGATTGCAACAATCAAATCAGAAAAATGACCTGACTGTACAGATGGATTTTTAAGCTCAAACAAAGTATGAAGTACAAATTTGCTTCAATATAAGTATGAGACTGGTGATAGATCAAAGACATTGCAGCACCTAAGAGCAGAGCTGGTTTGAGTTTAACTGAGATTTTTCAACAGAAATTGTACAGTAATTCCCAAGATGCTATAAGATTGTAAGAGATTTTTCACCAAGTTATATTGTGTGTGCTAGACAGGAGAAAAATTTAACTTGACACTATCTGCAATCTAGGACTGAAAAAGCTCTTGCAGTAATGGAAAAGGAATAAGTCACAACTTCAGTATTCCTTGCAACATTCAGGTTCTGCATCCCCAAGGCAGCTCCTACCTCTGTAAAAATGATTCAGTAAAAAATGAAAGAATGCCTAAAACACAAACATATGGCTGTCTGTAAGACAACACTAAGAGCACACACTGTAATTTCCAATGGGACAACACAGCTCATTTACTACTGCAAATGCTCTCATACCAAGGAAATTGCCCTTGTGATACCCACCAATTCTTTTATTATCTTTTGAGTCTGCAGAAAGGAATTGCAGTGCCTAACAAGGTCCTTAAGCAGTACATATGCTTTATGTTAGTCTTTTGCATAGTCTTCCTTCAAACTAGTTCTCCCAAATATGGCCTAAACACCTAAGTAGGTAAGAAAAAAATCTCATCACTTTTCTCTTTGAGCAGCTGTGCAATTTTAATCTCCAGATTAAATAAACTTATTATTTCCAAATACAGGCTTATATTCACCCTTACTGTACAGATGGCTTTGAATAAGCAAGTCAGAACCCAGGCTACACAGTCTTTGTCCTTTGCAACAATATACACTGAGTCGTGCATTGAAATATCGCTTTGGTTTGTGAAGCCAGCTGTGTTTTGATCAGCTATAAGATGTCTGGAAGTTTGTTCTTGAGGAACCAGTGTCTATAAAGTAAAATTTGCTGTAACTTGTATACAAGTAAAGGTACTTCAGAAATTTTTATTTACCTACCTATTATTTAAAGCTAGAATGCACACAATGGTCTGCTTTTTCCTTTCCATAAGGGCACTCTTAAAAATTAAAATGAAACAGAATAACAAAACTTAAAAGCTGCTGATAGGTACTTTCAGCTCTAAAGACTGTGAATTAAAGTGGTACCTGAAAGGAACTTAATACAGACAGCCTACCTGTCGGCTGCCATAACCAAAGGGAGTACTTGACAAATTGGTGGTAACACTGTGCAGGAAAATTTCACCACTCAAAGATCCAGAGGCAATGTAGCCATCATTCCAATTATATGCAACACACGTGACTTCATCTTTATGATCCTGTGGGGAAGGGAGATTAGAGGGAGAGAGTTAAAGGTATTCTTCCTCATTTGGGCTTGTGCAGGAAAACTTCAGCTTGCTGGTGTTTTCTCCTGACCACCTGTAACATTTGAAAAGATTATTTAAGAGTTGTTACGGAATATCACAGAACATGCTGAACATCAATCCTTACACTTTATCTCATCTGATTGTTTGCAGAAGATAGTTTTAATAAATGAGTAAAGATGATGGTATAATTATATACAATATTTTAATAAGACAACCATGAATATATCTACCACAGGTGTTATTAATGTTATTTTAAAAGTAAAATCTCTGAGAAACCAGTGATATTTGATTACACTTTCTGTTCAATCTGATGTACTACTGCTAATTTACCCGTCTCTCGTTTTTAGCATTAAGACATATATTTAACAATTAGCTTTCCAGTACAGTCATTTGCAATGATGATACTGTGTTTAGAGAATACATAAGGGAAGATAGTAAGTACTTCTAACCCAAAACCTAGGAATAGATATTTAAAGTATTGTATTAGCTACGTAACAGTTTTGTTTCAAACTCTAAATCTGAAAGTCCAAGAAAAAAAGAGTAACTCAAAGCTAAAGTTTCATAGCCTCTTAAGTCAGTGACGCTAAATCAGGGCAAATCATCAACTAAAGGCGTTTGGGAAAGATACTAGACCATCCTATGTTTTATACGTCACAAAAAAGTGTTTGGAAAATTCATACTGGATCAGTTACAAGACAATCATTTCCCAGTTTTGCATAACACTACTTCTACTACAGCATTCTACACTTACAAAAGTGCTTTCTCACTTGATGTATCAGAAAGAAGCAATTATCTGGAATGCATCCCTTGGAAAAAATCCCCATCAGAGAGGATCAATAAAAATTTGCAAAATTAGAAGTCTGTTATGAAAATTTAAACATTTATTATTATTACAGAATTATACTCTGAAGACATTGACTTACATGCACTTGTTAAATTTCCTATTTACAGCATATAACAAACACAAACTTGAAGAAGACCCAGATGTGTGCTAGGGCCTATCTGTGACCTTGATCCTACAGATATCTGATTTAGAGAAAGTGTATTTTTTACAGTTGGCAGCAAAACCCTGAAGACCAGAAAACCACAGTTCTTCCTCAGCCAGACCTACCTTTAGGCTGCGGTAAATCCTTCTGGATTTCAAATCCCAGATATTGACTGTGCAATCAAGGCCTCCACTCACAAGATATGAAGAACTAGAATTCAAGCTCACACATGTCTGTTTTGCCTGATGGAGAAGGGGCAGGGTGAAAAGCATGTTAAAGGTAATTAAGGGATTTATTCAAATCTACTTAAAAGCACACTGATGCAGGTTTTCCTTTTCATCAGCACCAACAGTCCCACTGACAGAGAGAACTACGAGTACTCTACAGCAATTTCCCATCAAAAGGCATTTAAAATCCAGTCCAGTTTGGACTAGATTTAATATACTTTAAGATCTAAATATATTAATTAATAAACTCTCAAATGCACACGGTTTCCCATTTCAATTTTCTCTAGCACCTTTTCCTTCAATATGCATTTTCCCTTCAAATTATACCTCTGAAAAGCACAATCGTAGTCTTTTATTCAGGTACTGAATTTATTAAAAAAAAAAAATCTTCAGTTAAGGAAAAAAAAACTCCTTAGAAGAAAATCAAAAAGTTGCTTAAGTCACACACTTCGCATTCCCTAAACATTACACAGAATATTAGAGCAGCAGACCTCATAATGCAGTTAAGTGATTCTTTTTAAAATAATCACTGAAGTACTGGCTTTTGAAAAAATGTCAATCTTAATGATAGACCTACATCGAGGACAAATTATTATTCAGTTCTACCACGTTGAAAATTCACTTTTAAGTTCTTAGGATTTGAGTGAACTAAAAACAAGTCCATCTAATTATTAACATGGTAAAATTGGAAGGAATTGCATTAGTTATAGATCAGATTCAGTGAAATCTCCATGACAAACACTCCACCTTTGAAAGTGAAACCTTGCTTCAGCACCCTAAAAGCAAGGTTTGAACAACTTTGCAGAAAACTTCCAGTCCAAATTAGCATCAGAACAGTTATCCAAGCAGAATAATTAGAATGGTTTACAACACTAACAAGTCACTGAAGTGACCATGTCGAAAGAGTCATCTAAAACTAACTCCAGCTTCTTGAAGTTCATAGTGCCATACTTCCAGCTGACAGGAAAAAGAAGCCTTGACTGAAACAGAAATTCTCTTGTTTCTTGCAGTTCCAGAAGCTGGCACATGCACGCTCCAAAAACAACCTCTGTACAGACTGATGGTTTTCAATGTACAATTCATAGGCATGCACAATACTGACAGCTCAAGCCAGAAAATGAAGTTCAGACTTGAGCTCTATTCTGTTCCCTACACATTAATTCACATTTGAACCACTGACTCTTCAGGTCATCTGTATAACTGCACTTGTATTTTCTTACTGTTATCCCCCCACCTTTAGATGTGTTTAACAATACACAAAGAAATGTTTTTACATACATGTCCTAACTCATACTAAAATTAAATTGATCCCAATATGCAGAACAGATGCAAGACACACAGGATACAAGGTGAAGTAGGGGAAAACCCCAGGGAAATGCATTACTCATACTTACTCCTTCAGCTATTTCAAAGAGTGGAACAGGTTTGCTTTTACAGCTTGAAACCACTATTTTATCACCAGCAGCAGAAGCAGTGGCCAAGTATCTATCTTTGTCACAAGTTAAGGACCTTAATTGTAGGATACTGGTGATTCAGAAAAGCAACAGAAAGTTTCCCTTGGTGAACAGAAGACAGATTGGCTGAACAGTCTGAAGCACTGTACCTTGAAGAGACCTAGAAACAGGAACAAAAGGCTGTTTTCCAAGTTTTCACCTAGAAGCTCTTGAATTAACTAGAGCCCTTACTTTCCAATACAAGGCAGAACAATTTCTTTCAGAGAGAAGGTGAGAAATATCTGGCAGATATTAAAGAGCTCTTTACAAACAAGGCAGCTTATCCACTCTACAATTCTGTTTCCCCACCACCCCCAAGTAAGAGTCCCACTCATCACCACAGTTCAAAGGAATGTCTGATGCAGTAGTAGACTATGGACTTCAAAAATGGTACTGTTCATGACAAATGTTAAACTGCTTCACCATATAGTTTCCAGAGTACAATTAGCAGTTGCCTATTTGTCCCCCTCTGTACTTAAAAAATAAAACCACAAGCCCCAAAAGAACCTTTTTATGAAACCAAGTATCCCAAAGAAACAATAAATAAATATAATATAGAAGTACACTGAAGGAAGACTGTCTCTGCACTCCCACCAAACGAACAGAGTAATCATTTAGATCAGAGTCCTCTCTGTCTTCAGGCCAATACCCATGGTGATTTTATATTTACTTATTTAAAAATAATACAGGTTAATTGGCTGGCTTTAACACAAGAGAACTGGTAGGCAGAGTAGTACATGCTATTTCTTTCATTATTTTAAAGCACTTTTTTAGCTTATGGAATGATGCAAAACCAAAAGCAATGGTTTATCCCTAACAAATTAACAAATACATAGAACGAGATACTTCATTATTTCAGTTTTGGGAGATGAAGAGGAAGCAGGACAAGGCAGACTGTCTACAGCTAAACTTTATTAAACACATTTAAGTGCATACACATATACATGAAAACAGCGTATCTATGCTTGAATTTTTCTGCAAGCTCCACAGCTAAAACAATCATTTCTGTTCTCATTGTTTTAACTTTTTTTTCATATATTCACCTGTTTGCAGACTTAGAGGACAGACATTCAGAACTTGCAGGACTCAACTGCTATGTGGCAGCATCCTGTCACTTCACATCAAGATGAGGCAGCACCACCTTTTCCTGTGACAGCCATAAAATCTGTTCACCTGACAGCACCCTGAAACTTCTCAAATATTCACCTGACACTTGGAATCTTGTATCATTATCCCAGGAATGGCTTTCAAGTCAGAAGTGAAAGATCTAAATGGGTCTGATCCATTTTGATGTATAAATCACCACGCAACCCACACATTTGTACTTCCTCTCTAAATGCTACAGACAATGCAAAGAAAACCAGTGTCTACAGGGTAAGAGATAAGTGCATGTGATCAAAGACTACTAGAATCAATGAAAAGGAATCCAGGGAAAAAAATACATTTTTGATTACAATTCTCTACACTATGTATAGAATTCTCTACTACACCAGCAATTGCTTTGCTCAACCTTCCCAGTAAATTAAGCACTGCCTTGAAAGAGAGTATCGTAATCAACTCCTGAAGAAACAAACGAGTAAGCTTCATAGGTGACAGACAATTCAGGCATACCATAATCATTAAAAAAGTGTTTGCCTCCTAAAGGATGAGAAACTTCTGCAGAATCATTTACCAGCATGAGCTTATTCTGTGAATTGCTTCAACACAAAGAACCACAAAATTTTCTTCAGAATACATACAAATCTTTTTATACAAGACTTCAAAAAATACATCAGGCCTGTGTTCTACAAATGTATTAGCAAAAAACCAAAACAAAAACAAGAAAAACCAAAACAAAAACAAGAACAGCCAAAACGAAACCTACACAAACCAATCAGAAAAAAAAAACCAAACAAAAAAAACTATGGCTAAAACTGGCAAAGGATACTATTGCTGGCCCAGCAAAGTGAGCTGACTGGATGCGAAGGTGTATGTGGGTTGAACTGCTCCACCACAGTCAGAGATGAGGAATCCCATATTTTAATGTCATCTCCTGCTGATGCAAAACGTATGCTCTCTTGCATGGTTGCACCTGTTTTTGCAGAAATAAATTCAAAAGTGAAAATACATACAGTAAAAATATACAGTGGCCAACCTCACAACTCATAACTGCATCTGCACCATTTAAGATTCTTTTCTTGTTAACTGTGACATTTATTTGGAGAATTACACAATTAGCAGCATTCAGCTGCATATACCAGTGAAACCAGCAGATACTCTACACTTTTTTTTATTTGAATTCTTACAGGACACGCGTGTTTTCTTTTTCACAAAGCCATCCCCTCTATGGCATCAAGGGACTAAAATGAGGCTTTTATCTTCATGGAGCTTACAGCTGCCTAGCACTAAACCGCGAGTGTTTCAAGCACCCATTTCCCACCAGTAGATGGGGATATACAAACCAGAATTGAACTGTTGCAGGGGAAGGCTGGAAGTTTGGACACTTCGGCGTTCATCTCACCACCCAAAAGAAGACATGTAAAGACCCTTTAAACTAAACCTCTGGCAATAGAATACGAGCGGCAATGAGTCACCTTTCATCGCAGCTTACAAAATATTCAAAACCAAACAGGCCAAGAACAAGGCACTGCTGCTTGTTCTGACTGACACCGTTTCAAGAGCTAAGGCCAGGCTAAGCCATTCCTGGTTTGTAAACTTTATTCTCAGCGTTTTACTCTGGGTAATTGCAAACTGCTAACAAACAAGGCATCCAAACGTGAGCCTTCCCTCCCTCCAGCTGAAAGCATTACCGCCCTTAGCCAAAATTCCCGGACGTTTCCACACGGCCTTCAGGCCATTCATTCTCCCTCCCGCGAGCGGCAACACCAAAACCAGGCACGAAACTCCAGCGCCACACCCGCCTTGGCTCGGCCTCACCCGCGGAGCCGCTCCTCCCGCCCCGCACGGAGCTTCTCTCCCGCTGCGGCATTCGGGCACGGAGGCCACGGGAGGAGCCGCTCGGCGTACCCGCACCCGCACCCGCACCCGCCCCCACCGGCATCGGCCCCGGCGCCGCTCCCGCTCCCGCGCTGTCCCCGCGGCGCTGCGCACCTGGCAGGGCGGGCACGGGGCGGAGCCGGAGCCGGAGCCGGAGCCGGAGCCGGAGCCGGAGCCGGAGCCGGAGCCGGAGCCGGAGCCGGAGCCGGAGCCGCTTCCCGGGCCGGGACCGGCTCCCCGCGCGCGCTCCGGGGCCGCTTCGCGCGCCGCGGCCAAGTCAATATATCCCGTCCCGGCAGCCCCCGCGCGTCGCTCCCGCCCTACGGCGGCCCGGAGGGAACCGAGGAGGGCGCGGGGCCTTCCTACGAACTGCCGAAGGAGCAGGCTGCGGTCCCGCGCCCTGGGCTGGAGGGCCCCGAGCCGGCTGCGCCCTGTGCCGGGCTGTGTTTGCAGAGGGCCCCGAGCCGGCTGCGCCCTGTGCCGGGCTGTGTTTGCAGAGGACACCGAGTCAGTTTTAAATTACAGACCTTGTAATAAGAACATACCTATTTGTACATACCCTGTTACACCCTTTGAGTTAATTCCAATAACATCAAGTAACAGAGAATTGTTGCATCTATTTCCTGTCTGGAATAAAGCTGTTTCTCTGGTCGTGCTGAATTTTGCAGAAGGAGGGACTGTTTTGTTACTTTCACCTGGTAAAATAAAGGCTTAGGACTTCCTAATGCATATTTTTACTACCTTTGCTTTTTAAATGTAGGCACAAATTTATTTACTAAATGATTGTCTTTAAAGGACTATTAGACCTCGAACCAGTAGCAAAACTGTTTCTGCAGAGATCTGGTTTTGAACGAGTCTTTACCCTGGGTACCCTCTGAACCAGCAGATCTGCAATGCTTGATTTTCCAAGTTCATTTAATTTTGAGTCTGCATAAGTGAGCTCAGAATCAGGGAAAAAGAAATAATGCCACTGTTACACAAAATGCCAATATTATTATTTCCCTACAGCAATAAGGGTCATGTCTTTATTGCATCTATTAATCCCCATCCCCATTAATCATAATCTCGTGTGTCATCTGCCTTCTCAGAGAGCTGAGTGTTGAGGGATCCACAGCATTCCTACAAATCTACCCTCACTCCACTTTGTTGTCCAAATTTGCCTTTAAACCTGTCGTTTCACTTCTGAGGCCAATATTCATTATTCTGTCCTAGCTTCAATACAGAGAATCCAAAGCCTTTTCTTTCCCACAACCATATCCTCTGGCTTTTTCTTCTTTATCTCCTCACTGTGAAGCGTAACTGTGTTTACAGACAGGAGGTGAGTACCTGCTTTCCAAAACCTGACGCCTGGAAGTTGAACAATTGGGACTTTGGGGCATTTTAAATAAAACTGATCAGCATTTTTTGCTTCATTGTGTGACAGCCTCTCATTTAAATCAGTTTTTCCTGCTGGTAGGACCTTTGCTGGCATTTCTGTATGCCAGTGACTGTGCTGTGTTTCTTCTTGATGTTTGTAAGAAACAACTGGTTCATGCTGGCATGTCATCTTTGGGGAAGGGAGCACAGCAGGAAGCCCAGATCCTTGGGCAGAGCAGGGCTGTCGCTGAAAGGGCAACCTGTGCAAGGCAGGGCATTCCCAGCAATTGTGCAAGGCTGTCAAAGAGACTCCCCAAGAAAGTTCCCTCACACCCGAGACAGATAGATCTGTTTTTGAGGGAAAC
>JAWWLZ010000042.1:45343358-45370163 GCA_035041345.1 Poliocrania exsul | reverse complement strand
TGTGCAAGGCTGTCAAAGAGACTCCCCAAGAAAGTTCCCTCACACCCGAGACAGATAGATCTGTTTTTGAGGGAAACTGTCTCGCAGATGAAAGGGAAATAAATGCTCTTCACGGGGCTTTCAAAATAAGGAGAATTGGCCCATCTCTTGGAATCTCAGACACATACACAATCTGTGATTAATGATTCTGTACAGCACTCCAAAAGGAAATAACTTCTGTCTTCCAAGTGTGGCATGCACTCCTTTCATCAGGATTTTTGCTGCATGCACGTTCAGATTTTAAACCATATTAAAAAGTCCTGCCAAATTCCTACCCCTGAGAAGAAGAGAGAGTAGTTGCATTGCAACTGATGTTACAATGAGGTGCAGAGAAATGCAGTCTGTGCAGGACAGCAGACGACTTGAGGAGTGGAGGCTCAGGATGTATGAGAGGAGTACAGGCATGGGATGAGAAAGGTTGGGGCACACCCCTGGCCCTGTAGACCCTACAGCTACAAATGACTCACCATCAGTTAAAGACTCACAGACCTTGTGTGGACAAAAACAGTTTTGATGTGTAACAAAGAGAACAAACCCAAGTACCTAACAGGTAAAATACCATGTATATTAAATTCAGGTGTAATATGAAACTACAAACCCATGAAGAAAGAGCAAGGTGTAAAAGTGTGTTAAACACATAGCACACACCCCAATTTGATCCTAGAGCAAGGGAGAAGAAAACACCAACATTGTTTTCTTCCTGGCCCATGACTCCATGTGTGATGGACTCACTTCCTAACAGCTACTCACACACACACGCATACACCAGCATGAAACCACTGACCTCCAGATCAAGGAGATCAGTGGAAGTGTGAGCAATACACAAGTGAGGAGGGGTAAAAATAGTAACAGTTTAAATAATATTGATTTTTATTTTTTTCCCCTATTAATTAGATCTGGATTAATAATAATTCTTGGATCAGGCTAAGATTTCAATTATACTAATATATGTTTGGCTTTAAACATACATTGGTTTCCTCTTTGCCCATAAACAAGGTTTTCATTGCAGCAGCAGTGACAGAAAGTAGGTTCTGAACAATGGGCTGCAGAGTTCCTGGGCAAGGACCAGTCTGGACATCAGAGAAAAAACCTCTGGATTTCTTTATGACTATTCTTTAAAGCAGTTTTGAAACAGCTGGTGTTATTCCACTTGGCAGTGGAATCCTAGGAATGTGACAGAGCTTAACACACTACACTTTGTGTGATGATAAAATGTATACAGTGACTTCATAGGATAAAATCTCGACTTTCACTGCTAGCCCTGCCATATACCAGCTATATGATGCCAGAATCTATGGGGTATGAAGCAACTGTGACTGCCGAGCAAGAAGCTTTGCCTAGGACATGGAAATGTTTTGGTGGCTGCTGAAATGTTCAACTCTGGATATCTGGCCAGGAGCTAAACCAGCCATGGAGGTGCTCTGTGTCTTCACAGAGCTTCACCATTCACACAGGACTACAGTGCCAGGTCTGTCACCTCGTGATGATTCCTTTTGTAGCATGTTCTGGTTTCTCACTGTGCAACACTGAGATTTTTGGTGTAATTTGCTTCAACACTTTTTTTCATTGCACATTAAGTAGAATCCTAAATCATACTGACATGGGAGACAAATGAGAATAATTTTAATTATCTATGGGATTTCAAAGTAGAAAATTAAATTGAAGTGGTAAATATTTGACTTCAGCATTTGCCTCTGGACCCTTTCACCCACTCTATTTTAAAGATTAACCTATGCTTCATATTTTCACTTTTCTTATTTGATGGTGTACTCAGTATCTTTTAACTCAAAGAAAATCTTTGGCAAGCATAAATGGATCTCTCTGCTGGCTTAATTAGTTCAGCATATTAGCCTGTAATTCCAACAATTAATTCTCGTTCCATCATTATTCTTTTTAAGAATCTTTCTTCTTGGATTTCACTGAAAATGGATTTGGGAATAAATGACTATCCTTTTACAGTGTGTCTTGATTGAATAATAACATAAATTCCCTTCCTCTTTCATTCAAGGATCTGAAAATATTTTCCAAATGTTGATGCAGAAGACTTCACATCCCTTACTGATGAGGGGATTATTGTTATCTTCAGATAAAGAAACTGAGGCACAGTGAGGCTAATTACTACAATTATTTTCTTAGACTGATGTCATCAAAAACTGGATAAAAACTTTGGCCAACTAAAAATGAATGTGAATTGGAGCTATAGTGGAATTTAAAATCCAGTCACATAAAATTGAGTAAATTTGTGTGAAATTACTAATTTCCACATCATAAAATTAATTTAGCCAGAAATAATTTGAACTTGGTATATATTTGTAGGCATGAACGAATCTTGTGAATGCCTTGAATATACAACTCTCCTTCAAGGGACCAATATAACTTAAAACTATATTGAAAGTGTTTGAAAGCTGAAATATTCTAAAATACATTCAGACCTTTCAGTGTTAAGTTCCCTGTTCTATTTCAGTTTAAGCTCTAGCATGTTCTTGATTATGTAATTATTAATTACAGGACCAGAAGCTGGTTTTGTTCTCAGGATGCTTCATTCAGTTCACAGAACAGAAAATACCAAAGGAATTTAAAAAAACCCAAACACCTCTTTTTACTGTTTAGTTCCTTATAGGGCCTTCTTGTCCCTCACCCAGGGGATGCACTGAAGATAAAACGTCATTCAATTCAGAGTCTTTCAACTTGTCCCCACAGTGCTCTCTTGCTCTCTCCCCCTCCTTGCCCCATCCCACAGCTTAGCAGACAGGGAAGCACTATCCATTCCTTTCACAGGTAGAGAATGGAGAAATAGTTCAGTTATAATTTGAAAAGAACTGGTAAACATGTCAGTGGCTCAGAGGTGTCAGTGTGGTAAGTAACCCAGTGTTGTTGTATGGGGCAGATCACAGTGCAGACCTTCCCACAGCAGCAGAGACTTCCCATACACAGTGGAATGAAAGAAGGTGCCCTTCCCCTCTTCCTTTTTTATTTTGGAGACAGTGACACAGACAAGTATTCTATGGAAATTTAATTGAGCATGGTGCTGACACAAATTTATTCTGGTTTCACATATTGAAAGCTTTAGCCTGCATTCATTGGTAAAGGAAAAAAACACCCAAAAGACTGTAATGCATAAAACAAGAAGAAATTTACTTTGCAATTAACTTTATACTTTCATTCTGTGCAATTACTGGAGATGTTTAGAGATGAACTTCCTCCCTTACAAGCAGATATTAACTAAAGAGTTTAATTATATGCTAAAAGAAAAAGGTTTTCTGCAATGTTTTTTTTCTGAAACCAGCATTGAATACTTTAGCCTGTGTTTATGAGAATAAAATCTGCTGCTATGGATACAGTGAGGTCAACGTTTCAACATTATTATTTTACAGTGCTATGTTAAAGAAGATGGTAGGAAAATATTTTTCTTTCAACAAAAATATCTGAGAAAGTATAATGTATTTTAAATGAATATGTAAAGCCTTTTATTTAATATTTCCCTTTCAAGCATAGGAATTATAACAAGGTCCAGACAGGCAGCAATGAAAACCCACCTTGTCTGTAATAGAACTTCCATTTCCACCTGATGCTATAGTGTGTTTTACAGTATTAACTGAGCTGCAAAAAAGTCCTATGATAATTCTCAAGGTGACCCCAGACAGAAAAAGAAGGGTTTATACCTTTTACAAAGCACAAGGAAAGCCTGAACAGCCTTTTTTTTTTTAAAGAAAAAAAAAGAGAGAAAAATGAGTTATGTCAATTTTTATCTTGCCTGCTTTTTGAAGCACTGCAGAACAATAAACTCTTTAATGAAAGAATAATGCTAAAGAGTATCTCCTCCAAACTGACTGTTCAGCAGTTAACTTAAATAATCATATTAATTCAGTTTTAAAATTGTTTTGCAAAAATACCTTCCCTATCAATTACTCAGTTTTTGCTTTCTTTCTATCACTGTATCATAATGCTTCTAACTTTCCTACTACCTACAGCATTCTGGAAAAGACTGCATAAAAATAGCACAACTTCAAAAACTACACATAGTACAAAAACATCCAATCTTCTTTCTTTTACAGGAATAGAGAAAAATAGCAGAAAACCTCACCATATTTCTTCCTGTACCGATCACATTTCAGATACTCATCATGCTGAATCTTACCTCTCCCTCCCTCTCCCTCCCTAGAAGAAATTTCACTCAACCAGGTAACATTTTTCTGAAAAGCATAAGCCAAGGTGAACCCACAATTTCCAAATAACTCAGAGTAGTTTATTGTTTTATCACTGGGCTACAGTACAAGGAAAGACTGACTGAAGTGAAAGGGACTGGCATTCTTCACAGAAAATGAACCGAGGAATGGTAACAATTAGTCCTGAATTTTCACAGCAGCACAGAAGTGTAGCTAATGATAGGACAAAAGTCTCACAGGAGAGACATTTGATGCCCAAATGCCCTGGGTTTTTTGCTGTTTTTTCCAAACAACTCAGTGTAACTAGGAAAGGAGTGTCTGGCCTTGGGATGTGAGCAAAACTAAAGGGCCGTGAGCACTCTCTTGTGTGCCTTGGTCAACTAACTCACTTGTTCATGTCAAATTCTCCACCTCGAACACTGGACAAGCATATTGCCTCAGGTGGCTGTTGTTAGGACTCATTTGTGTTTCTTCAGCACTGCAAAATAATATTTACAGCAACATAGAGATTTTATTAGTTTTTTAGAATGATATAAAAAATGTTCTGTATCATACCCTCTTTGTATTGGGTTGGGGGGGTGTTTATTTGTTGTGGGGTTTTTGGGTTTGTTGCTGTATTTTGTTTTGTTCTAAAAAAATACTTTGAAATTATGAACACATCTGAATTATCACTTGCACCCTCAACAACCTGAAATGCCAATTTCCAAATGGATATATATAAAACAACAAAACTCAGTGATGATTTTAAACCCCACAAAAATTCTCAACCTCATAAATAATACTAACTTTTGATAACTGCAAAAGCAATTTTAAAATTGCTGATTAGAATAAACCTTCTGGCAAAAAGGAGTATCTATTTGTGGGCACTAGAAGGCTGTGAAGCTACTCAGCTTTTCTAACCAATAAGAAATTATTGAAAAGCTTGAAAATCCTCTTATTAAGGAACTACTTTTAAAACACTTAATTCCTAAAAAAAAAAAAAATAAATTCATTTTAAAAACTATTCAGGTTTAAATAATTAGAAGTAAGGTAAAAATAAAAATTATAAAACACATCAGGAGCCAAATCCTGATGTGGTTAATGAAGCTGTTTCATTAACACTTGAACTTAAGTCTAAATCTATAGCAACTGATTAAGATACTGCCGAAGAGAATTTAGTGAAGCAGAGAAGTGATCCAATTGAAAAGGTTTTCTTCAGTTATTATACATCCATTGGCAGGATCAAACATATCTTCCAAACTTGCTATTGATTGCAAAGTAACATCAAATGGGATCTGAAAAAGAAGGACAAAATACCAAATTAATAACTTTATTAAGCTTAGAGGTACCAAAAAGTACATATATACAAATAGCTCCATATTAAAGCCAGATTTCTGACCCACAATCACTAAATAAATTAGAACTACTTATTGCCTTAGTATAAATTTGTGGTTAATAACATCTCTTGCAGGAAACTAGTAAAACAGGATTCAAGGGAGAAAATTTCTATGAACAGTCTTGCTCACAAAATTTATCCTGATTATCTGTAGACAAAATGAAGATATCAGACAAGAGCAGCAAAGAGGATTAGTAATTTGGAAGGCTTTGCCTAAGATGAGAATTCAAAAGAATTGAGCTACCTGTAAAAGGTGAAACAGAGGGCAATGAAAAATTGGTATGTGTGTCCATTGAACACAGAGAACTATTTAGCTGTTTGGGGTATCATGGAAAAACAATTAAAGAAAGAGAAGCTTGGAATAGGCTACCTAGGGAGGTAATTTTTGATGAAATTATTTTATTTATAAATTTACTTTCAACATTTAAGATTGCAACTTCCAAACACTATACTTTGTCTCCCTCAAGGACATAGCTATTCATTAAATAGTATCAAAAACAAGCAGGCTGATCAATTTTTATTCTTAAAACATGAACAGTCATATAATTTTAAATGAATAATTCAATAAAGATGCACTTTTTCCATTTATAAATATAATCCAGGGCTGAATCAAAAGCACCATAAGACAGATAGACAGAAATAAGAGAATCAAAGAAGAGAAGGTGAAACGTTATAAGAGTTAAAGTGTGACAGCTCAGACAATGAGAAAACAAATACCACAAATTAGAACTGACTTCATCCAATTAATTCACCAAAAGATGAGCAACAAAATAAATTAGGGTGAGGAAAAATGGTGTAAAACTACATATAAGCAATGTATCTTCTGCCATCTCCTTTATGCTTGAAAACAAAGGGAATGTACTCCTTTGTGGTTAAACATAGTCCCACTTAGAGCTTTCCGTCTCCAGCTGAGGTAATGCATGTATACAACTTATTTGAAAGTTTGGAAACACTACTTGAAATATGCAATACATAACAAAGTGCCAGACACCCTACAAGTTCCACTGGCTTCAGAGAAGAGTGAAGATATTCAGCATCTTGAAGGATTAGGCTTCAGTTGCTGAACCAAAACTGCCATATCTAAAAGCATCTTAGTTTAAAGTCTCTATTTGAAACCTTGTAATGAAAAGCCCATTGTTGCACCTGTTGAAACATTTTAGCTTGTTGTGGAATGTAGCAAGAATAAAACACAGCAGTAAACATCCTGTTCTTGCTGGGAGAACACTATTAAATCTGCTCCCTCATTTCCATCACAGACCCACAAACAGAGGCAGGCAAAGTGAAAGGAATTCACAAGAATTTAAAACAGTTCTGAGAGGTTTCCAATATTCTGGAATATTCGGCTGTATCTTTCCAGAGGTATCTGTCATCCCACTCTACCATGAAAGATATTTCAGTGGGACTCTGAAAAGTACAGCTTTGCAGAATGAATGTGTATGTATTTTGATGCATTGATAAAGCCAGATTGAGAGGTATGAGGGTCTGGGAGTCATTTGAGAGAGAACTTCAGAATGGAATAAAATGGATGACAAGGAATGGTGCAGTATGAATAGAAGGGAATGTGTACTCTTAGGTACTGGACTGAAGGATGCACAAGGAAGCATTACAGAGTCTGTCTTCTATAACAGGTCTTCTACAGTAGACAAACTGTTCTCAGATACAGCTCAGAATTCCCTTCTGGAAGGAGGAGCTACCTGGCTGGAAGTCCACAGTGGATGTACCGTTATCATTCTGTTGTGGACAATTACTGGCAAGATATTTGAGGATCAGTTGAGGGAGTAATATGTTACATGAATTCCAAAATCTTCCTCGGTGTCCCTTGAGCCCTGGCAGTTGGGGTCATTTCCTGATCCCCCTGGGGTGGCTGAGAACACTGAACCACACTGCTACCCACTATGGGCCAGTTCCCATAGTCTCCTCTGGGATACTGATTACAACTGTGTAACAGAATGAATGCAACAGGATCAAAAAATGACACACTAGCTCTCAGAACACCATGGGCAAGAAAGCTGAGGAAAATAGAAAGAAAGCGCAACTAACTGCAAAAATGCAAGGATGGAAGGAAATTACATTTGGCAATCGCATCACAGATATTCAGTCGAGTTTGTATAACCAATGGCCAGAGGATGGTGGATAACCTATATTAACCATTGTGAGCAAGATTTACTTTTAATACCTTTTTGTATGTATGAAAAGGTGATTCTAGTGAACACTGAAGATATGCATCATTTGTAATTATTTGTATTTGTATTTAAAAATTAACCCAAACAGAAAGCCCAACAATATATGAGAAAAAATGGGAAGATGCTTAGGGGAATAATAATCCATGTTTCAGTTTAACTGAACAATTGTTATCCTTTAGAAAACAGATTTTTATTCTTATTGAGAACAGCCTACCTTAGTTAATGGTGAGGACAGGGCTGGAACAACACACAGCAGTGCTCTGACTTCAGATAAACACCTTTTAGCCATTTCCTAATGGTAGAAAACAAGAAAAAACTAATGCTGTACTATCAGTCTTCTCCAATAAGCTAACAGATGGCTCAGCCTTACAAAATTTTTCAGAACATTCAAGTTTTAGGTTATTCTAATTGAACTCACAGCAAAATAAACCTTAGCTGATGAATATAAATTTTCTGCAACACAAATGGCTGTGTTTGCTGTACAAACACATGTGCCTAAACCTTGCAGTTTCTATCGAGACAAAATTGCCCCTGGTTCAGGTTTTAAATCCAGTGACTTAGGATACTTTTGCTATGGGTTTACTGAAGACATTATAAACAAACACCCTGACAAGATGATATTTATATATGTATAATGCACATTAATCTTATTAGTATTATAAATATTGTTTTTCCAATTACCGACATATATTAATGAAAGTTTGAGCAAACCACATCAGGTAATCAGAAACACCCACTAAAGGACAGCTCTGACTACCCTCCTGAGAACTAAGATTGGCCAAAATACCGTTTGTTCTCCAAGCTGGTCAAAATACAGCCCCATAATAATGGCACAGTGCACAATTGTCACTGTTTCACAGCATCCATCAGACGAAGTGACAGCCTCTACATCATTAATCATTTCATATAATAGATATAAAAAGAATCCTGTCACATGATAAATGTCTCCCACTTTGAAAATAAACGTCTATTTTGCCTTGGCATTTATCAAGCAGCAGTTATGCTGTGGCAATATTCTATTCCAATGACATTATCTCAAACAGACCACATGGAAAATTCTGAAATTACCTTATTTATGTGTGTGAATGTGGGGAGAGTTATTTGTTTGTGGAACATATTCATCCTTGCTAATAAAAAGAAAAAAGGAAGGTGGCATAGAGAAAATGAAAATAAATTCACTGCCAGTTTTAGTCCTCTCTCAATAACATCATTAGAAGGTTTTTATTTCAGAAACCACCACTGCCAATTTTGCATTGAAGATGTTTAAATGATTTTTAAAAAGCACTTTCAGGTTGATCACCATGCTGATTTAACACTCTGCCAAGCCTTTTTTGATGCAGATCACCATAAATTAGGCATTAGCTTTCAAATCTATGTACCTGAAGATGTTGCTTTTATTTTCAAGTGAAAGGTGAGAAAATGCCTGGGTTTTTTTGTAAAGTGACAAGCAATATATAAGGAAGAGGAAAAGTTAAATATTAAGAGTGAAAGTATTTCAGCATTTCTTGAAAGGGGTGAGGGAAGCTTAACGTCTGTCTTTAGCTGGCTTTCCAAGTTACCTGTCATTTCTTTCCCAAAACAGACATTTTAGATAAAGTCAGACATATTTAAGAGCACAACTGTTCTAACTTACTTCTGTTTTTTCATCAAGATGCACTTTTTCAACACTCATTTTGAGAGATTTTGAAGGATGATTTTGTTCAAGAAAACCTGTATGATCTAAAGCTGATGATAAATTTTTAGAACTTTGCATCAATATTTCAACTTGCTCCTTCAGCTTAGACAGTTTCTTCCTTAAAGAAATAACTCTGAAAGAAGACAAAGGTTTTCGCTATTGCTATTATAGAACAACAATATTTGTTGCTTGCAGTTTATAATTAAGCTGACCTTGCTTTTATTACATATTGATTAGGTTTTACTTTTTTTTTAATTTCAATTCTGATCTCATAATTTGAAAAAATAGGTTTTCCATTAAAGAAAGTGGAGATACGGAATGCATTAGCTTTTTACATTAAAAGTCATAAGAAGTATTATTTTAGGAATGCCTCTCTAAGAAAAGGTTTTTTCACTGAGCCAGCACAAGGAAGGCAGAGGCTGCAGCTCTTCTTGGCTTGTTATTACTTCCCTTTCACCTGCTCAGCAGTTCCAAAACTTTTGAGGCTAGATGAATGACCAGGAAGAAGTAATGAAAAATGCCACAGTGTAAAATTAAAAGCTGCATCTGGGGCTACAACTGAGAAAAATCCTTGCATGCTGGAGAAAGTACTTGATTCAGTGAGAGAATGGGAATAAACTCTGGGACTGCTTCTTAGAGCTGCTATGTTGCTATGCCAGTGTAATATAATTAGCATGTGTTACTCAGTTCTTAAAGAATCAAAACTAAACCACTAATGCATTGCAGAAGCATTTGTTTGGATGGGTTTAACACTGTGTACAACATCTGACAGTTATTATAGTGAAAAATCTCTGAAAAGCAAGGACGGATGCTTTTAAATATCTACAGCTTTTTGATATTTTGTACTTTATTTTCTCTCATCCTGTGTGGTTGACCAATCTTTAATACAGCATGAAATAACAGGATAAAGTCGATGATTATTTACCTAGCCAATGGAATCCACAAGTAGCCTGAAAACACAGCCAGTGAACTGAAAACCTTGATGTTGCTAATCTTGACAGGCTCTGTATTATAAGCATAAAGCAGCAAAACCTGTAAAAGAGATGGACTGGCTAAGGTGTCATGCAGTATGGTATCGTAGACCTGAGCTATTTTAGGAATAAAAGATTATAATAAGTATCAAATACAGTGTACTGATGAAGTCTTGGATAACTGACCTTCAAAAAAGAGGGGAGTGTGATCTCAAATGAATCTGTACTATACCCAGTTTCTATAGGTTTTAAAGCAATATAATTATGGATACAATTTCTTGGGTTTGAAAATTAATGACACCCTACAGAGTCACCATCAAAATCCCACTGTTGTTCTAATCCTGGTCAATCAGTCCCACTTATAGTCATGTCTAAAGTTCCAACTTAAGTTAGGCTGAATAGAGAGCTTTTACTGACTTTACAAAGGCCCTGTGTAATAAGCTAAATTTCTTATATGGTCTTGTGCATGGCTGTCATCATACTTGGTTTAAGTCCACGAAGCGTGCATAATTCACCAATTAATACAGCTGTATCAATATAAGAAAATTAAATAGAATGCTCTCATCTTTCACTGCAATAATTTGCTAGTATGATTGAATATATGCTTCCCAGTGGTAGCTGAATATTTTGACTATATGGAGGACATCAACAATATGGAATTCATGTATTAGGTGTTTTGAAGAGTTGTCTCTGGACCTCTACTGATCTGTATGGCCATGCTAAAGTAACTTGCAAAACTATATTAAGAGGTACCTTACTTGCATTAACTCCATAGGGCTTTTATAGCTTACTAATAGAGATATAAAGGTCTAGGAGAAATTTAGACACTGACCTGCTATGCCAAAAAGTTTGGAGATCACAGATTTCTACTCCAGTAGCAGAAATTTTACCTACATGTTGCTTCCTTGTTTAAAAATAAAACAAATTCCATGTCCCAGTCTCTTGCTTTCCTGCAACTCTCCTATCTCTTTCATCTTTCACGTTTAGTGTGATCTTTTAAGAAAATTAGGTTTACAAAATCCCATTTTCCCTGTATATATACGTGTATTTGTTTTTCCTACAGCCTCCCACCAAACTGTAATTTGAAGGTATCAGTCAGCCCTAACAAAACATAACAGAGTGGGGAACTCTTAAGACATCAAGGATCTGCAACAGGCATGAATACATTATGGCCTGGAAGCTTTACAAGGTAAAGTATTTTTTTGGCCTGCCAACAAAAAACTGTCAGGGCATTTTGTTTTCCTGCAGAGCAGGTTTGTGGCACTGTAAGTATATAGCTCCCTGCTGTCCAGCTTGCCTATCGGCACATGTATAGTTCAGTTAGAAAGCTGGTCAGCCATAACATAAATATTCACTGAAAATGAGACTTAATTTACTCCAACACATGAAGAACTTTTGTGCTAGTTATACCTTAGTTTCTGTATCATTTGATGACTTTTCCATAGAAGGAATGTACCACTGAATGTTAATTTCCTTATTTGAAGCATTTACTGCCCTACTCTCCATCTGACTTTCTTCTGCAATGACAGAAACTGGAGAAGCTATCCTCACATCTGGCACTTCTGATGTAATTTCTGTCACTTCAAGAGACATCTGAAACACAAAAATTTAAAGTGTATTTTTGTTATTGAAACATGCAAAATCTGTTATAATATAGTGTCTACCAGTATGATTTCCACTTCTGCACAAATATATGCTTATTGATATAAATGAGTGGGTTTAAAAGGGGTTCGTTTCACCAAAGTAAGGCTTTTCAAAGCTCACCTGGTAAGACATTTCTAAAGGTAATGCAAAGTATCTTTGGGCTGCCTTTGAGACACCTATAGTAACAATGATTGTTGCCTTTGACTTATAATCATGGCATTATGGTTTTTGCTCAAATCTATTATTTGACAATACTGATCATGTCATCATCAAAATTTAGTTCTGAAAAAGTAATCTGTCAGCTATGCATATTGGTATGTGAAATAGCATTCTGAATGTTAGAATAATGCTCTATTTATGTTTACCTATCTGTTTTCTCATTAGCTGTGCAACTAACAAAGAGTGATACTTGCTGAAAATTCAGTCACTTAATTTTTGAGGATTTGTTGTATTCACTAAAATACATTGGAGCATTAGCAGGCCATTCATCAAACAATTACTGTTGGCTGTGATTTACCAGGGAAGTAATGGAGGAAAACTGTCAACCAACAATGATTCATGAAAAAAGTTTTCTTTAAAATTGATTTAAAGGCTGAACAGCACCACACCATCTCTACTTTTTAAAGTGTTAGGCAGATCTGCAAAGAACAGCAGCCAAACAGTGGCATTTTGGGGCAATATGGAACCTATTTGAAAAGGCCCTTAATGTCTCCCTCATTGATTCCAAAATGTAGATACTGAAAACAGCTGCCTGGGGAGTTAGCCATTTTCAAATTTTGAATGTTCATTGCTGAAAAAAAGAATTTTACACACTTTATTTTCAGAAAATACAGCTTATGACCAATACAGGGCAGTAAATGCAAGTAAGCAGAAGATGGATTCACAATAACTTAATCTTATGCCATAAAGCCACTTATCATCCCATGTCAAAGTTTAGTAGAAGTGACAATAAAGCTGAATACATGCATGGGAAGCCACGTGTTGGAGCATACAGACATGCCTTCAGTAGGCAGCCATAACAGTGGCCAAGACCCAAGGCATGCCATGGGACGTGCACGGATGGCCCACCTACTACAAGCACCTTTCACATTCCAGACCTTTAGCGCAGTAATGAATCACCCACTATCCTGCTAACACGCAGTGTAAACAAAATTAGGAGAACGCACATATATGGATGTGGGAACAAGCTAATTTATTATGTGCCCCTGAACCAGAGCTCTTAAAATTCCATTTTATGCTGTATCTTTCTTTCTAAAATGTGTGCTGTGTTTTCTTTTTTGCTGAACTGCATCTTTTTGTTTTTACGTCATATTAAATCTCTTTGAGGCAGGATATTACAACTGCTCCTGTCAAACTGGAGGGCTGCTGAATTATGTACATAAATATTTGTCTATTCAACTTTCTCAAAACCCTGAACACAACAAATTGTCTTATCTAAATATTTCCAGTCCTACATACTATCCTGGAGTGGAATCAAAAACCAACCAGGCGATACGTAACAGGACACAGAATTTTAATTATAGATTTAATGTCATTTGGATCCTTTATTCAGTAGACCTGAAAAAAACCCTCAGAATTAAAAAGGCACATTTAAGTGAACATAAAAATCATTCTTTCAAAAACAAAATCTATTTGTACTGTTAAAAATCCCAGTATTAAATTACATATTTAAAATAACTTATACAGCCTTCTGAATAGTATAAGATTCTAAAAATGTTAGGAAAAATGTCAATGAAGCTTAGAATTAAAAAAAGTAAGAGCTTTATGCTTGCTAGCTGTCTACAACAGCGAAGATAACACATGATTATGCAGCTTGCACCCGTCATGAACATGACAGTGAGCTCTGAAGCTTATTATTCCATGACACTGTAATACTAATTATGTCAAAAAAAGAACAGACAGAGTAAAATAATTTTTGATATATGATGGCTGTTATAAATGTCACATACCATATATTTACAATTTATTCAGTGGCACAGTCAGCCCTTTCTTGGGAAATGAGTAATGATATGCTATCCAACACTGAAGAAAGTTCACCAACTCTAGAAGAGCTACTTTCACAAAAGTATTTTTATTCATTTTTTTAAGATACCACGTTCTTCCTCCTCAGTGCACTTCTGTCTCCATCTAATACTGAACATAATAGGTAAAAAATAAACTGTAGAGGCTGACCTTTCATTTTAATTTTTTAGTATTAGGATAATTATTAATGTGAGAAGTAGTTTGGTGAACCTTTGAAGACAATTATTTTTACATTGGACAAATTTCATCCAATGTGCCCTGATAGAATTTCAATTCAAGATTTATCTCAGTGATATATTGAGTTGCCTACATTTGAAAGCTCAAACGGATTGTTCACAAGCCAGAGATCTAAAAAGGTTGATTTTCTAGCCACATGATAATCAGTGAAAAAAATTGGCACACAAGGCCTTCACCAAATTTGGAGAAAACATAACATATATTTTTTGAAAATCATGTTTTCCTTATAGACCACATTAACAATACAGAGACTTGTACATACAGATTACAAAATAAACATCAGGACAATTTTGGTATGAAACATGGAGATCTAAAGCCTCAGTCCTACTGCATAACAGCCAACTAAATTAACTAAAAAAAAAATCTTAAATATCATTCTGTTTAATCTTCTAAGGTCTAAATACACTAGCTATGGGGATGGAGGTAATTTTAAGATGAATGATAACACAGGGATATTTGCATTTGTTAACTACATACTTCCTGCTTGACAGGATTTTGGGTTGGAACTGATCCTCTGCATAATGAATTTCATTCTTCTACAGTGCTCCCAGAAATATCCCCATTGGAACTATCAAGAATCTGAGTGAAGTACTAGTATAATATTTTTGAAAGAAAGAACATAAATACCTCTGAAGAATCAGCTGGCCTATCAAGTGGCAATTCTACGTCATGTAGTTCTTCTGGAAAATTCTCAAGACAACACATTGAATATTCAAACAAATTTTCTTTAAGAAAGGAATGCATTTCTGCTATGCGTAGAACAATTCCTGTGTCAGAAACAAAACTAAGGTGTCCATCTCTTGCAGAAAGTGATCCAGGTCCTGAGTTAGGGGCAGTTTTGAAAAGAGATGTTTTTATTATGTCATTATTTGCCATTAAAATGTAAAGTTTCTACAGCTAATCTATATTCAAAAATTTTGAAAATAGGCCTTACAATTAATGGATTCTTACTCTGTTTGAAAGGTCCTATCTATGTAAACAGATTCAATATCAAATAAATGCATTTCCAACAATTATACTGATTGTCCTTAAATATTACTAGCTTATGCTGTTTGTATTGTAATTTTTCTCCAGTGATCTGATAATCAAAAAAGCTCTGTCTGGACATTATAAAGCAGTATAAAATGGGAGATGTGAGCACCAGTATGTTTACTAGATAGCTAAGCACCTGCTAGAATAAATGCATATTTATTCAATCCAATTAAAATAAGCTTTAAGAACTTTTAAGACTTCAGTTTAGACAATTAGTGGCTGATCAGCTAAATTGTTCTCTAGGCTCCACCACTGGTAACTAAAGCTGAGATACACATGCACATCTTCTTGTAGACACCTTACTATCCTTAAAGTTCTGTTGTGATCCAGAATACTTTCCCTTCACTTGGTGCTGCAAGGAAAAAAACCCAGTCCCATCTGAAAATATTATTTTAAGACTTGCTAGATTTCCCTCTAATCAGCATGTACATGTACAGTCTAGTTCTATTCTCACCTATGAGGTCATCAGTTGTATATCCAGAAGCTGCACATCACATGCAGATGCATAGTGTTAGGGCCTTGTAATTAATGAATTCTCTGTTTGAAAGGTCCTATCTATTATCATCTTCTGTTTACAGTGAAAAAACCCAAGTATGTAGATCACACCTGGGGTTTTAGTCAAAACACATTTAATAATGCTCAACCTTCCTATTTACACTGGACTCAGTTCTCAAAAACAGTGCATCAAACTGAACAGATTTATTTCTGATGTGACTTAAGTTTGATGTATCCAGAACTAAGAATAAATATTGATTATTAATTTTTTAAAAACGGTTCAGCTATAGTAAAAAAACCCCTAAGTTTTGAGAGGGTTTTCCTTGTTTTGTGAAGGCTTATGAATACCTGTGAAAAAGGTAGCAATATCTTCACTCACTATAGCACTTGTAAACTGACATAAATCTTGGTTTCAGTGAAATTTTTTTTGCAAATAGAGAATTTAAAGGAACTCAGAGTTGGGTTGTTTCAGATGATGACCTTTGAATCTGACTTTGTTGGTCCTCAAGAATAGTATCTCACCTATGGCAGTTTTCTAGAAGGAAAAAAAAATACATACCAAATTGAAGGTTTGTGTTATAAAGCCTTTTTAAATAACGATGGTAGCGAATTAGGTGAACCCATGTTATTGTATCTTTTTTCTGGCTGGCCTTGGTGGCAAGACTTTCTGTTCCTTCACTTTCAGTCTGCTTGTCTTCTGTGATTTGTTGGTCTTCAGTAGAAGATGCTTTGGGACTTCCAGGTACAACATTGTATCCATCTGCAATCCAGTAAGAGTTCAAGAACACAAGTAAGTGGTTGGAATCCCGCAGATATTTCTACATTGTGTTGGAATTGACCAATTTGTAACTAAAAGTATAACTTGTGAACCGGGTTATGTTTATCATACGAGGAAAATTCTTTCTATTTTGCTTTAATATTAGTTGAAATAGTAAAGAAATTGTTTCTCAAATCATGGCCAGGAACCTGACTGGTCCTTGCAAGAAGTTAAAAGGAGTAGAAAGCAAGGTGTGTTCTCTCTCTCTGATTTTGAATATAAACCCATTATTTCTATACATTGTTCAATAAAAGATAATTACAAACTGGAAACAATACAAGGAGTCATCAGTCACAACTGCAGCAGTTGAACTTGACAGTTATACTCACTCAAACTCAGTACACTTACATATTCTGAAATGTTTATTGTTGGCTTCAGTCCAGTCCCTTTTAGATATTAAGCACATTTTCCATTAAATGTGTTCTTGATTATGCAATAAAACAAAAAATAATCTTTTCTTTGTGCTGCCTAAAAGTTATACTTATGCAAAAAGAGGAAAAAATACCAGTACAGGTATCACTACATCACTGCTTAAGTTCAATATTTTTTTCACTGCATTAGTACATGCCTCTCTCAAAAGCCTACATAATTCTTGTGCTGTTTCTCACTCCTAATTGAACAAACATTATGTTATAGTAATTCCTAATGGTAAACTTCCAGAAAACAATTGTGAGTGCTTCTACAAAATCTGAATGTCTCTATTATTCCTGTCATTTCCCTGTCAATTCCAAAAGTTAAAATGGCCACAGTGTTTATAGATGAAAACTTAAACAATGTGTTTCACTAAGGGTTTTACAAGAAATATTTAGCATGCTATGCTGATAATTTCCATTTTAATTTACCTTCCTATATTTTAGCCTACTATTGCTTTTCTACATTTTCTATTCTTCTTTGTACTGGCTAACAGAACTATCAGGAAAAAACACCTGCTGCATTTGGTAAAAGAAAAAATGATCTGTAATTATAAACAAATGGAGCTACTATAAAACAATCAGATTGATGGGAAGTCCTAGCATACAACACTTGTTTTCATAAACCAATCAAAACACATATGTTTAAACACTGTACAGTAAGCAGACATTGTTCAGCTTTGCCAGAAGCTATCAGGCAGAGAAATTCAGTCTGTCAGTCACTTGGAATGATTGAAATTAAGCCACTGAACCAAAATTTTATCATTAAATTAGCAGTTCCCAGTTTAAAAATAAATACGGATATTTTGCCTTAGTAGTTTATATAACATCTAGCAATCATTATCCCAGAATTCCTAGTTCCGCTGTTGTTTGGGGGTTTTTTAATCAAAAACTTCCATTTCATCAACTCCATTAGCTGAAAAATAAATGCAGAAGTTGGAAATAAACCAGGCAAAGTTCTACCAAGCTAATGGAAGCACCTCTAAATGGTAATCAACTAGACTGGAAAGACAGTGAAAAATTTATTATACTGACTTTGACTTTTAGAATAAAGTACCCAGGCAGATAATTTGCCAAGAGTTTGGGCTTGTTGGTTTTGTTGTTTGGTTTGTTTTTGGGGGGTTTTGTTTGTTTGTTTGTTTGTTTTTGGTTTTTGTTTGTTTTTTGGGTTTTTTTGTGGGGGGATAATGAGGAAGGAGAAACAAGCTATTTAACACCAATATCTCTTTGCAAAATCAAGAGTAAAACTGCAAATCTCTAAGGGAAAGCTAATATACCTAGGGGAAAAAATTGGTTAAAAGTCAGTGTTCGAAGAGAAAAAGCAGTGATGACTGATATGGGGCCCAAGACCTACTTTAGAAGTCTGGGACGTCCTGTAACAAAGGACCATCTGTGTTTCCAAAAGTATGGCAGTATGTGCACTCTGCCTTGCTGAGCCAAAGTATGCAAACAATGAATTTTTCTTGACAAATTGAACACATGCATAGGCTGATATTTGAACACCCATGAGGTCTCTACTTAATATTTTGTACTGCTATGCAGGATGAGAATTTTGCCTTTACTTTCCAAAACTGAATTATGATTTTTCAAAACTGAAAATTAGATATTAAATGTATTACCAGATAACATAGCATATATAGCTTATTAGTTATTTAATGTTCTGATATTACTAGGTATAAAGGAATACCAGATAAAAAATCTCTGTATGAAGAAAGAAGATCCATAGAAGCAAATTCTGGGATTTTCTGTTGGACTTCCTCCTTCATGCTGTGTTCTTTAACACTCTTCATTCCAATTAACAGCTGAGAAGCAAGCACAGCTTCACTGACCTAAGAATAATATTTATTTTATTCAGAACCAGTTCACTACAATATTTATATAGATTTAAAAATCTTAGGAGTAGAAAGATGATGACAAAAATTTAATTATTAAACATATATTTAAAAGTCAGGGAAATACTCTATTTCTTTCTGACATACAGTACACATTATACTTACATAAATCATTACTTCTGACAGCTTAATTACTACCTAAGTGATTTCAAACCAGATATCCTCATCTGGATGCCACTGATGTCTACCCACATGTCAAATACATGTGCACACATATCAAGTTGTGTGCTGTTTTATTTGCACTGAATCCACATTCAGTTAAACAGAGTCAGATCTGCCCAAGAGAGATTAAACACGCCATTCAGACTTCCATTTTAATTTCCTCAAATAAGAGCTAGGCCAGAAATTTCAGGAAACCTTAACACTTGTTTTGTTTGCACTGTCTTGTTTGCTTGTATAAGTAGTGTAAGATGAAATTTAAAAAACCCCTAAAACCATCACCTCTACAGAACATTTCACCAACCTGTGTAGCAGCTCTTATTGCAATCCAGGCTTGTACTTTGTAGACTTCTGATTTCAAAGCCTGTTCTCCAGAAGAGATCTAAAATTATACACCAGTTCATAATTAGGAGTCTATTATGGGAAAATATATTTTAAACATAGAAAAAAGTCCTTCTACTTAATAAATGTCTTATTTGCAAGTTGTAAGAATTGGCAGTGATTGTAAATCCATGGATTAATTGCTAAAAATCAAAAAAAAAAAAATTATCCAGAGCATACTTATTGGCTTCCCCTGAAAAAATTTTCTCAGAGCAGTTCATACTATGACCACTGCTGTATACAGTTTTGCTACCATTTTCCCCTTTTTGGAATCTTAATTACCTCTTTTCTCTAATATTACATATTTTGCTTTCCATCTATGGCTTGTAGGAACTTAAACATGGTTAAAGACACATATTTCTCATGCTGTCACTCATATTTTTATGGAAAAATTGAAATCTGGTGAAGTACAAATATTAGCTTTTAAAAAAACAAGCCTGAATGTTATGTTCTTTGCAAGGTACAAATTAATTAATGCATAATTGGAAGTGAAAACATTGGTAGTTCTGTGTCTTCTTATCTTATATAGAAAAATATTAAAACATTATCAGTCAGTTCAATAAACATCAAACAAGATCAGACTCTGTGATTTGTTTCTCTGATTTTTCTAGGAGGATTTTCAGCATCAGTATGATTTTAACTCACTGAAAATAATTATATGGCAAGGTGCACAATGTTCTAGCAGAAACACTTATCCTGCTTTGAAGAAACCACAACTCAAAAGATAGAAAACATACATTTGATCTGGAAGGCACCATCTTGTCTGTCTGTGATACATCCTCATTATTTGTGGCAAAATGCAAATATAGTAGTGCTATTTCAAGGTATGACTGTCTTATTAACCTGTAAGAAACAGCACACAGAACAATCAACATTACTCTTAAAGTAAGCATCACAATGATACAAATCTGATTTCTGCATAAGACTAGCCAGGTGGCCTCACCAAATAAATAATTCATTGAGCCTTCATCATCTATTTAAAGTGTATCTTCTTTCAGAAAGCCATGGCATCCTGTTTTAAAGTCATGTGAGTCTAAAACACCCCTACTGTATGATCAACAAACAATATATTGATTTAACAGTATATTAAATATAATTTGCATTATGTGCAACAAACATTCTGTAAATAAATTGCAAATGTTTAGCATTAAAAGCATCATTTTGTAGCAGAAGTGATCTTTCTGTACTGTTCCTCCTCCTTCCTCAAGTTAAGGTATATAACCATTGTCCTGGTTTCCTTGAAATATGGCTGAATTTGGATATAGGTCCTCAGTCAAACTCTTCCAAGAATCAGCAAAAATACCCACAGTGACCAAAACAGTCTCTTGATTTCTCATTGGGCTCAGCCGAGGAACCTTCTTAGTTCTGAATTCTGTACCAGAATACTTTACATTTTCAGACAGCGCTCACTAATTCCTGCTCTTCACCTATGCTTCCTTCTCTTTTTAGTAGTTTTTACAGTACTACTGTAAACCAAGCAAAAGTTAGAGAATCATAGATGGGTTTGGGTTGGAAGGGACCTTTATGTCATCCTGTCCAACTCCCCTGCAATGAACAGGGACATCTTCAACTAGATCAGGTTTCTCAGAGCCCCATCCAACCTGACCTTGAATGTTTTGAGGTACAGGGCATCTACCACCTCTCTGGGCAACCTGTTTCAGTGTCTCACCAGTCATTGTAAAAAATTTCATCCTTGTATCTAGTCTAAATGTACCCTCTTTTGGTTTAAAACAATTACTCATTGTCCTATCACTACAAGCCCTATTAAAAACTCTGTCCCCATCTTATTTATACGCACCCTTCGAGTACAAAAGGCTGCCATAAGGTCTCCCTGGAAACTCTTCTTCTCCAGGGTGAACAATTCCAGCTGTATCAGCCATTTCTCATTGGACAAGTGTTCCAGCCCTGTCATAACTTTCCTGGCCCTTCTCTGGATCTGCTTCAACAGGCCCATGTCTTTCCTCTACTGAGAACTCAGTACACCAGGTGGGATTTCACCAGATTGGAGCAGAGGGGTAGAATTATTTCTCTCAACTTGCTGAAAATCACTGTATCTGGAGTACTTCTACATTTCTATTCCCTATGG
Source organism: Poliocrania exsul (assembly GCA_035041345.1). Taxonomy (NCBI): domain Eukaryota; kingdom Metazoa; phylum Chordata; class Aves; order Passeriformes; family Thamnophilidae; genus Poliocrania; species Poliocrania exsul. The sequence continues at coordinate 45,348,579 of JAWWLZ010000042.1, read as the reverse complement.
TTTTCTAACAGCCTTTTTATGAAAATTCCTCCTGGCTCTGCAGATTCCTCCAGATCTCCCCTGTGAATTAACTTTTCCAAGTATAGCAAAAAACTCCTTCTCATGTAGTTACCATTCTGGACAGAAACATATTGCACAGAGTTGGTTGTTTATACAGTACAATAAATTCTGGCTTTTGTATGACTTGTGTCAAGCAAAATACCAAAGTCAGAGGGTATCGTGCAGCTCAAGAAAGAGCAAACTAAGTTAGAAGATGGCAAATTCTACACTTGTTTGGCATCAATTTAGTTAACTTTCTAGTTTGCTAACAAAAAAGAATTTGGGACATCAAGAAACAATTTTAATTAAGCAATCCCATAGATATCACAGGGCTTGTATAAATGAGACCAGGCTGTTTAGTTCTCTAAAAAAAGAAAGCTGAGGTCCATTGATGTTGCTATACATTCTTTTAGAAAGACAGTAGCAAATTAAATAAGAGTGTAGCAAATTAAACTTGCAAAACATCACCACAGTCCATTTCTGTACTATCTTCCATCATGCTGACTGTGTGTTGAGGTTTATTACTATGCCACTGTTTCTCTGTTCAGAGTTCTGGTTCATTAACTTAAGTAACAGAATAACCAAACAAGCAAGGTAAATTGCTTCCTTTACAGTGTCTGTAACCAGACATGGCACATTATTCATTTAGACTGGTCAAGAAACTAAAAAAAAACCTAAAGTCCAATGTATCAGAGCTGCTTGACAGAATTTATTGGCTGTCTTGGCTCAGCTCTTCAGGCATCTTCTACACTGATAACTAATGCCAAAGTCACTGTCCTGATATCTGTTACAAACACATTTCCTATGCTCCTTCTGCTTCTGCTCTTCTGACTGTTTTTGGCTGCTAACCTTTTCAAGCTGGATTTCTGTTATCTGGAAGGGGGCAGACCACTGCTCATCTTCTAAAATATGAATAAACCCCCTGTTTAATTCATAGCTCTGTTCCTGGTGTTGACAGAGAGGTACAAAACTGGAAACAGAACAGAAAGCTGTAACTTTTCTATAGTGAAAAAAATGCTTTTAAATATTCTCAGCACTTGTTTCAAATAACAGAATAAATATACAGTAGGTTCTATATTGCAATAGAGGATAACTCTCTAAAACATAAAGAATGCTAAATAACAGAAGTCCCAAACCTAGATCTCAAAAAGCTGTTCAAAACCTATATTCATGTATGATTTAAATTATTTTGAAAGTTGTATAGCTAGCTTCTTACTCATATTTTTGATCATGTTGCTGGCTGAGTTTTATAGCTTCCAACAGGGTTTCAACAGCCTGAGATGACTTGTTATCACCTCCTTCGATTATCTGGCATTCCACTTTACCTAAGAAAGAAAGACAGAAAGTGGATTTTTGAGATGGTATTAATTTTTTTTTGTAAGACCCAATCTGCTCTTCCATCCAGGAAAGTTGAACAACACAGACATTATCTATTCTCCTCCTGATAAGCAACATCTTTTCCAGTTTGTTTAAAAGGTAATGCACAACGCTTGTGCAACAACTCCCTTCATAGAGTAAATAAAATAATCAGACTTGGGAATCACAATGACCCCTAACATTTACTGCTCTTAACTAGCAGACCATTGCATGTGCAGGAGTTAATGCACAGGCACAGGTCTGCTCTGTGTTGTGCTGCACATACAGTGTGGCCTTTGAGGCCTGTGTTGTGCTGTGTACATCCCATAGCCACAGGATAAATGTAGCCAGCTTGCTGTAACTGAAGAGCCTGTTGGCAGCATCTTCTCAGTACCAGTGATTACACCACCTGCCCTTTCTGTAAAGGTGAAGCAAGAGGTTCTTATCAGAATAACTTTTTTTTTGACAGTAGAAATGATGAATAGAATTGTTTTCTCTTGAGAAAATCCTCTAACAGCTCAAAAGACCAAAATGAGGCAACTTTTCCACAGATGGGGCATATGGTACGTGCTGCCCTCTGACTGGAAGTGTGTTCAATACTGCACAACTTGGGGTTCTCAGCCTCTGTAGGAATATAAGATTATTGACACTATCTCCTTTTCTTTTATTGGGTTAACTCCAATAAATGGCATTTTAAGATATACATTACAGCATCTTAAATGTCTTTCTTGCCAGGATCCTCACAAACCAACACACCCTGGTGCAAAACAATGTCCTTAATCTCACTGGCAACACCCTTTGATCCCTGATAACATACAGATGACAGAAATTCTACTGCAGTTTTGAAAATATTTGCAGCATAATGCATCCTGACATATGCTGATGAGATACTAAATACAGGAGAGAGATCTGCAGCTAGACAGTGACAAATATCCAGTTCTGTTTTAGATTTAAATGTCTCCATTTTGAGAGGCCACATGCATAACATTGCCTAGGAAGGCAATCACAATGTACTAAGAGGGGTTTATTTACCTATTTGAAAAAGCAGTTCAGCTTCCATATCTATTTTTTTGGTTGCAGATGCTCTGCAAAGTTTCAGTGCTGATTCCAAATGTCTGAGAGCATGTAGCCATTGCAAGGGATCTCCTCTTGCAGCTGTACAAGCTACTTTTTCAGCTAATGTGTTTCCTAAAGAAAAAGAAAAGACAGTTCTTAGTAAATTATTTAATATACAACCAATTTTTGCAAAAAGAAACAAATTCCTTAGAACAAATGCTGTTACATATTTAATGTTACAATCCAATTCCCAAAAATCCAAGTAATTGATGGATATAAATACAGAAGTATAATGTTGTTTCACAACTTTATGATGCCATTAAGGTTTGCTTAGACCATCCAAAAGAAGCCCAAGCTACACAAATCAACCCTTTCACAAACTAAATGGAAAAATAGCAGTAAGCCACTTCATAACTTCATTTGACCTGGCAGTTGTAGCCAAAACCTAAGCCTCTCTGAGCATTTCAAAATTCCCAAATTCCTTTTGTACTAACAATTTCTAAAGGCTCCTTTGATGTATTGCATGCCTCTGACACTGTACTCCCCAATATTCACCTGTGTTCATACTCATATAGGCTATTCCTAAAAATGTGGATTCAGAAACATGAAGTGGTCAAACATGATCATTACTGTGAGTGAGTTTGGTCATGCCTGCACTGACAAGCAGTAAAGCACAACAAAAGAATGGATCTTTAGAGCAAATCAGCTGGTGTTGAAGACCTGACAGTGACAGCAGTTGTATTTCAGAGGGTTTACTTGGGACTACCTCTATTCTAGTCCTAAGGGCTGAATACAAAGTGGTTGGAGTGTGCCAATGCGTTTCTGGATCTTATCTTCCTGAAAAAGAATCCAGAATACACTGAGGATGCTCCTAAATATGTACTAAAGTGCAGTAAATGGATTCTAGAATTTGTAGTCTATTATAAGTCAGATCTACCCCAAATTAAGTATAACAGAAAGAACATGGAGACAATATCCCTTTCCCTATATTTGTTTTACAGCGACAAATCTCAGACACATCTTAAAGGTTATGTTCTGTTAGTATCCAACATATTTCAAAGCTTCAACATAAAGTTATCAAGAAAAGTTGTTAAATTAAAGGATGACAATGATAACAGGCACTATTTATATTAATGGGATAGAGAATTAGCACTATTACTCCACATGACTGGATATCATTAGTTAATCCCCATATAACTGCTTCCAGACAGATGGAATATGTACAGGGAGACAGAAAGAATGCTTAGTACAGAAGTGGAAAAAGTATTATTAGCTTCCACTTAAAAAATTTTAACTTCCCATCAGTTTCATCAAGCTGTCACGTTCATATTTAAGCCTTTGTTGATTATAGTTTCCATAATTGTACCTTGCTTATAAATATTGCATGGAACCAAACCGATGTCTATTGTTGGTTTTCAAAATATTTTATTTGTATGATGAAAACTATGATTTACTACTTTTACTTCTGATGCATCAGTTTATCGGCTGTTGCATAAAATATGAAAGAAAATTAACTAAAACCTAAAATAACAATGACTTGTGTTTTTCTTACCAATTTTCATTTTGACTTGGGCTAGCAAGTTAATATGTGGCAGGTAGATATTTTTTGTAGGTAAGGCCAGGCAAGTCAATGTACTGTCTTCTATTTGCTGTTCAATGGGTTCACCACAAGCAAAAATCTATGAAAAGAGTATGGTAGGTAAAATCAAGTTGCAGACAACAAATTAAATAGTAGTTTGAAAAAGTAACTTAGGCATTGCACAAGTCTGGAACTCAAATGTGTCTTGTAACAGCACCAGAGAAGGACTTGATACGCCTGAACTCCTTTATTTTAGTTTGTACTTGTATTGCAGAGGACTCTGGTGATGCAAATGAAACAATTTCAATGAACTCTTGATTGAATTTAATAATGTTAGGCTTTGGTTTTTAAAAGACAACTCCCTTAAATCAGTCTTTAAGAAATGGATCTCACAATTAACCCAAGCCCTAGAAAGAAACTGTCATGTCTACAAAGAAATCTGACATCCAACAAAGGCCAGAAAAGAAAAAGAAAATAGCATGTATGGACCAGTCAAACTTTTCATTCATGGAGATAAGATGATGGGGATATGCTGTAAAGTGTCAAGCCTCTTGACAGCTAACAAGTCTCACAATTGGAATTTGGAGTCTGAAGTGATTAATATGGTTCTTTATTACTTAAGGAAATAAATATTTCAATGGATAAAATTTCTGTTTTAGGAAACATGAGGAAAGAATTGTATCCAAAAACTTTTCTCTATAAACTGTATCAAGAATAGGTAGAAGTGCATATGTAATTTTGGATTACCAAATAGGTAAATGATTTAGTAGTATACATTCCTCTCACAGATTTCATGTCTTTAATTTTTTTTATTACATTGTCCTAGCTCAGCAGGCGAGACCAATTTATTACTGTGCGGGTGTGACCAAAGCTGTGTATGCTACACCCTCTAAGTTATTTCCTATGAACTGTTAACAATGGACCATTTACAGCAGCTGCCCAGGGCACACCTGACCCCTCAGGCTGTGAGCTGGGTGTGAAAGAAACCTGTGAGATAAGAGCTGTGATAACTCCCCTCCGGGGAGTCTTTAACACCTACACACCCAGTCTGAGGGGTCATGTCTGCTAACGGACCATCATGGATTCCAAAAATATCCCATGACAGAGTTAGATCTCCCATTGTGGCACTCCCCACCCTGGGGGAGGTACTCAGCATACCTGAGGGTATATAATCTTGGGGTTTGGGGACTT
>JAWWLZ010000042.1:45307206-45343258 GCA_035041345.1 Poliocrania exsul | reverse complement strand
CAATTACTCTTTGTGTCATTGCATTTATTGCAATATTTTTATTAAATCATAACTCTGACTTATAATCTCTCTTGAGCTGGGTTCATTTCTCCTGCCAGTTTTCCTTTAAACCAGCACATACATATTTAAATTTTGACATAGAACTTATTTCCTCATACCACTAGTAACAATCTGTCAATCTAAAACATCATGCTACTTTACATAGATTGTCCTGATTCCAATTATTCTAAGATACAAAGCTAAATTCTTAAACTTGGATGCTCAAGAGATAGGAATTTAATGAGATATACATACTCCCTGAGGTATTGAGTATGAATATGGTATCAAATGGGAAAAGTGAGTGTTCTGCATCTCTTTAGAAGTCAAAATACCTATTTCAGTTTTCACATCTGGATGTGCATTTTGCAAATATTCAGTATTTTGTTATTAATTGTGTAAAAATACCAGACTACATACATGAGTATGCATGATGAGTATGGATAAATAAGTGGTAAGATAAATTACTGCTTTAAACTATCCTAATCTGGGTAAAACTGAAGTGATCAGTTAATACAAATAGCCCTTTTTAATAAATTGTTAAAATAACATCCAGAATATATAACTAAGATTGTTGGAAAGGTTTGCAAATGCTGTGTAAATCATCAACATATACTCACTGCTTTAATAGTAAGCTTATGTGCCAAAACAAGTAAGTTTAATGGTTTCACTGCAGAAGAGAAATGTTCTGTATCCTCTGCTGTTTGCTGTGTTAGTATGTCTGCCAGCAGAAGCATACTCTTCACGAGAGTCAAAGAAGCTGGGGGGGAAATAAATGTATCCTCTTGGAGTAAACTGATGATATCCTGTTTGGATATAAACAACATAAACAACATAAACCAAAGTAGTTACTACTTTTCCTGTCTATTTATGAGGATAAATCACCAAGTGGAAAAAAAAAATCTCTTTTAGAGGCACTATTTCAAGCTTATTTAATGCTGCCATCAGCGGTTCTGACTACACAAAAAATGCATCAAAGAAAAGCGAACAGTTTCTCCTCTGTGCTCAAACCTGCAAAAGAAGTTTAATGCCTTCCACAGGACGTTCTTCTTGCAGGTCAAGAAGAGCAGCTTGCACCATCATTTCAGCTTGGATCTCAGTATCACCAAAGGTTTCTGCCTCTAGTATTACTTCTTTTATCACACTTCTGCGCTCAGCCACGTCATTTTCTAAAAAGAATATATGAATAGTAAAAATACAATAGAAAATACTTTATTGTGCCTTCTGCCATTCCTAAGAAGTCATTTCTACACTAAAGTGTTACAGAAAATACAACATTATAGATTCCACAGTTACCATTTCATCAATTCTGTGTTAAATTTACTTTTCAAAGAAAAGTCACTTAGTTTCTAAACTGCACTCAGTTTAAGTTCATTCAAATGTATGCTTTAAATGTAAACCACTAGCATAAATAATAATATATTGTAGATCTATTTTACATATTCAAAAATCTGACTTTAGTTTTAATTCCAAAATAGTAACAGCCTTCAGAGGAATTATGCAGAAGTGGTAAGAGTCCAGCTACAGACTTAGTTTATGACTTTGATACTTGAGTGAGCATCAGAGTTTATTTTGAGTTCAGAGAACTAAGAAATGAAAAACGTGTTATTCATAACCAAACTGCAATAAATGTGTTTTGTAATATGTCACTTAAATTGTTTTAAAAACTAATGTGTAACATTTTTAGAAGCTTTATAGGAACATATCATTTATCAGAGATATCAAAAGTGAAAAAATATAATTTGAGACTTTTAAAATTAGAAGTGCTTAGCAATAGTGTTTTTTTAAAACAAGCATACTTTCTTAATTACACTAGAACATTTGAAACTTTTACACACAATTGATTTATCAAAAGGTGATAACCATTAAATGAAAAATAATATATTTTCTGTTTACAAGGTCTAGGTGAGAGACTGTACTCAGAAATATATTTTTCTTATTGGATTGGATGAATTTAATAAACATAATTGCTCCATGATAATACAGTCCCAGAATTAATGTCAGTATTTTTTATTTTTGAATAAGAATCGTGTCTGAATAGGCTCACTTGTCCATTATAATTCAAAAATCTAAACCAAAAAAGAGTAATACCTTTCATATTACCAACACCATGTATCTGTGATACTAGTGCAGTCACTAACGTTGTACGACACCTTAGCCAAAGACGCACATTCATATGGTCTTGTGCTATTGCACTATGAGGCAGTTGAACATCTTCAATGTTGGAGTCCTAATAATTTCAAAAAGCAAGAAAAATGTTACTTTTTGAGTCACATACTTTACTACAAAGTATCAGGGCAGCATCAATCTAAAATAAATCAAATTAATACAAACATATCACAAATAATAAAAATATTGTAACCAAAAGTTTATTTGAAGGTTAAATACATATTTTAATAACAGGAGGATATTTATACATTTTTATATAAATATATTTTATATAAAATAATTTTAACACTTGAAAATTAAAGCAGTTTTTGTGTGAAATTCCATAAATACTATAAATATATCTATATACTATACCTCTTATGGAGAGTAATTGTATCAGTTTGGATTTTATTCCTCTCATACACCACAGAAACACTACATAAAATTCTAAGGCACATAAAAGTCTAATTGTAGAACACAATCAGTATCAATTTCTGGTACCTCACTAGTGACTACAAAGAAATTTGTAATTTTTGATTTTTATTTTTTTGCGTTTTTGGTGTTTAGAAACAAGTATTAGTGTACTGTAGTACTAGAAGTGTTTGTGAGAATTCCCAGCTAAACTCCCTGTGCCATCTTCACATATTGTAAACAGTCTTTCTACTACTAAAATTCTGCAGTCCATATTCCACAATTTGTTTCAGCAAGCAAGCAAGCAATGGTCAATGCACCACTTACATTTACTTATAGAAAAAATCATCATGATTGACTTGCATTGATGCAAATGAAGAAAAAAAATGTCTATAGCTCAGTTACTGTCTACAGGAATGTCCTAAGAAAATGTAGGAGCAAGTGCAGAGAGAGAGAAGATCCTGATATGCAACACAGATAGGAAATAATTACATTGCATGACACAAAGCCACTCTCATTACACATTACTAATTACAAAATCTGGCCTCACTGCTCAAATGCTCTGTCTATGTGAGTCAGTTTGACTTGCTGTGGTGTCTGACCAACAGGGTTTGCCCAAAGGCTTCCAAAGCACAGGTCAGTATCCCTGAGTGCTGGAAAACAGCAGTTAGCTGAAATCTTGCTCAATGTCAAACACAGCAATGATGTGAACTGGTCAGTCTGGCTCTTTGAAGAATAATCTGAAGTAGGTTCTCAATTAAAAAAACTGAAATACCTTAACTGAATAATACAAGATTTTCACCTGATAGTTTTGGTTTTTTTACTTCCTGGTTATTTGGGGTTTTTGAAACAAAAGAAGATTTTCAGTGCTGTTGTTTGAGAGTATCCAAACAAAAACTGTGATTCCTAACCACATACAAATTGTAATGTTGATTAAAGACACGCTGAGTACACCTTAGGCAAACAGAGATCTGAAGAATAATTCTCTTCCCAGGTTAATGGCAACCATGTAATGCAAATGACTACTATGTTCTAGTATTATGAAAATCACCCAACACTTAATACAAAACTTCATATACTAAGAAAGATGAGTTTAAAACAAATATTCACACATACCAAACACTCCTTTTCATCCTTTTCTTCCTGAAAATGTGTCACTTCCATACTAAAAACTTTTGCATCTTGGAGAAGTTGAATTGCAGAGAAAGCCAAAGCAACACTGTGATACAGAGCAATATTACTTAAAATTATTAATAAAAATTATTATTTAAAAACTTTGTGTTTTTGTTAAAACAGATACTTCATTTTTTACTATGTCAGAGATGCAAATCAGCAGTTATCAATTTTTGCTTCAGTAGAATAAAAAAATTACACAGAGACTATTTTCTGAATTCAAAGGCACTACATTATGAAAGTGACAAAACAGCATTAAGAGAAGTTTTGCCTTAACCCAGCAACAATAGATAAACCAACACATATCGTATTCTGTTTGAGCAATCAAAAGAGAACTCTATTACAACTTTCAGCTACACACAGAATCACTTTGACTGGAAGAGACCTTTAAGATCAAGTCCAGCTGTTAGATCTAGTCCCATCACTAGATCAAGGCCCGTCATGGCATACCTGTCTTCAGAGGTAGGAACCTAGAAATTAGATGTAAAAATACTGAAAATTACAATATATATTAGGAGACTTCTCTTTTGCATCCACAACTAAAAAGGCAAGGTAACACCTTCCTCAAAGCCTTTCCAAGCTATATGTTAATCTCTCTGTTAAATGCCCATGGCCAAATACTCACAGGATCTTAGTAAACACCAAAAATTCAGCTAGGTGCCATCCTGGCAAAACTTCATCAGTAAGCAACCATATGGCAGTAGTCTAGTGACCCCTCCCCCTGCCCCAAATCCTAAATTCTTTTCTGGAGTTCACTCCAAACAGCACCTATAGACACCATTAGAACTGGTGCAGCATTCAATCCCACAGGTCAAAAAATGGTGGGCTGGGAACTCAAAATATTGTCAGGTTTCTTAAAATTTTAACTACTGGGTTTTTTCCTTTTATGCTGTCTTTTTAAAGCTCTTAGATACACTCTTCCGTTTTCATTACATGTATAAAAATGTGTATCTATAACAGCAGACTTTGTGAATATGATTATTTTCATGATCAGAAGACACCCTCAAAGTCAGCATAGTGAGATCTTTTTCATAACAGGATTGTTGTCCAGAGAACACTGTACTCAGAATAGTCTGAGAACTGCCAAAACCAATACCTATTTGACTTGCTTTTCCATCTTAAATTGCACATTTTCCTCTACATCTGTAAATCTCTACTTTCTTACCTCTTCTTTAAAATACTTTTAGTTTGGTTTTGCAGGTTGTTTTTTTGTTTTGTTGAGGGTTTTTTTACAATTGTACTTATTTTCAGCCCACAGAAACATTTTTCTAATAACTCAAAAGTACCAGAGAGTATCTCTACCTCACCATTTAAAAGATTTTTCAACAGGTTAATTGTTAAAAACGTATAACTGTAAGTTTTCATCTATGCTGGGGTTTTTTCATAGAGAGACTATCTTTACATAGAGACTGGCTGTTATGAAGCATATGACAAGAAAAGAAAAAAAAAGGAATTATGAACACCTTAAAGTCCTTTTTACACTGCTGGAACACTGTGAAGAGCTTTTGATGCAAGAGAGATTCGGAGTTTGTGTGAATTTACTGCTCTTGAGGTGTTCTAGACTAAAGGTTGCAAAGGCAATGGTCTTGCACAAAGAAGTCCGAACAAGAGCTGCACTACTTCTAAATTACTCACATTATTCTGTCAACATGTATCTAACCACAGGATGGATAACCTTCAGAGATAACAGGGTAGTTAAACTCTTCCTGTCATTTCTGATTCTGTACTGCTTGCTGTTTTTGTGCTGTAGACCTGGATGGATTACACCAATTCAGCACAAATAGACCCCAAAGTAACAATGAGAAACAAAGCTGTTAATATCTTGCTTTTTACCTCTCAGAATTTAATCCTTATGAATCTCCATCATCCCCATACCTCAGTTTTGTTCAGCAAAATGAAAACAGAATAAATCAGTGTTGAATTTTATTATATGCTTCTCTCTAACAATGGAAAATGCAAAACCAAATTTGCTTATTAAAGTGAACAGACAGTAAGGATAATGCATGAAATAGCCCAACTGCTTTTCTTTCTTTTTTCAAGAGTTCTCTCCTGAAACTAGGCATCAAAGGTAAAATTACAGCAAAGTCTGAATTTTTTCAAAATGTTGTTTGAGATGACATGCTTAGCACATCTCAAATATATTGGGGAAGGTACAGCACCTAAGAGTATATACAGGCTTTTAAGAAATACTAACTTAACTTCCTGAACAACACTGCCTCCAGTTAACTGCTGTTGTTGACAATTAGCAATTCTGAAAATGAGTCTATTTTTACCTACATGCTTATATAAAAATTACATAAGCAAAAGATAGACCACAGGCCAAAAGATGCATATACGTATTGTTTTAAGCAGTAATTTATTCACATAAACAGACCAAGTCATATTTAGGCAATTAGAAAGCTTACATTCTTAGGGCAGGCACCATGTAAGCACTCTCCTTGAGATCAATGGAATTAGTCCTATACATACATACATTTTTTGCAAGACAGAAGCTGTAATGTAGAAGCTTGTCTTGATGAAATTTTTGTGACCCTCTTCTATTGTCAACAAGAATGATGTGTCTATATATTTCTCTTGACAAAATACACATCCTTTTATCAGCTGAATCAGAAAGTGACAAGAAGATCAAAATAGGAAAGCACAGCTGACTATAGCAATTTCACCACTAAGTCATTTTGCCAAACGAAAAAAAAAAAAAAGATGAATTTCTGTAATATCATGCAAAGTTTGATTTCTGGGCTGGCAGACAGAAAACATTCAGCTGTCTGAAGATATGTTTCATTTGTATCTGAAGCACATATATCAGCAGTTGCCATGGATGGCAGTGCAATAAAATTATAAAATACATTTAAAACCCCCAAACCCTTACTTTGTTTTTTGATGGCTTTTTTCCCCACTGTTGACCACTACGAATATATAAGGCCCATTAAACACCCATCAAAAATTTGAGAGTCACAAAAAATGATCCACAAAATACTTGACATCCATTGAAATCCTTGATATTTGACAAAAAGTTTCCTCAACTGGAGACAATTTATAAATCAACAGAGAACCTAGAATACAACTGTATGGCAAAATGAAAGGTCCTGCACTGAAAATGGCTTTCATACTGGAACCAGTTTAGCAGGGTGAGAATGTTGGGGACAGAACTCTACTAATGCAGGTTTTACCAAGCCTAGTATCAAACTAAGGATATGCATGAGATATTTCATCAGTCTGCATACTGCTCCTTGTTTACTAGTATTGAGTTTTATAAAATCCACATCACTCAAAAACATTAAGTCACTGTCCAGGGACTGGTTGATTTCTCTTTGACAACGTATGGTAAATTAATCTAATTCAAAAGGCACTGAAATAGATTTATATTTCACAATGAGAAACATCCACAAATAGCCTACAAGTTCTCACTTTGCATCTTCACCAATGACATTACTACTCAATCACAGAATTGCAGAATATGCTGAGTTGGAAGTGACCCATAAGGATCATTGAGTCCAACCATTACTCCTGCGCAGGATCATCCCCAAGAGTCACACCATGTGCCTGAGAGTATCATCCAAACCCTTCTTGAACTCCAGCAGGCTTGGTGCTGTGATCACGTCCCTGGAGAGCCTGTTCCAGTGCCCAACCATCCTATGGGTGAAGAGCCTTTTACTGATGTCTGACCTAAACCTCCCCTGGCACAATTTCAGGCATTTCCCTCAAGTTCTGTCACTGGTCACCACAGAGAACAGATCAGTGCCTGCCCCTCCTTTCCCCCTCACAAGGAAATTGTAACTGCAATGAGGTCTCCCCTCAGTCTCCTCTTCTCCAGGCTGAACAGACCAAGTGCCCTCAGCCGCTCCTTATACGGCTTCCCCTCAAGGCCCTTCACCATCTTTGCTGCCCTCCTTTGGACACTCTCTAATGGCTTAATAGCTTTCCTTATATTGCAGTGTGCAAAATTGAACACAATATTCAGGGTGAGGCTGCATCAGTGCAGAGCAGGTGGGATAATCCCCTCCCTCAACCAGCTAGCAATGTTTTGCCTGATGCCCCCCAGGACACGGTTGGCCATCCTGGCTGCCAAGGCACAGCTTGACTCATATTCAACTTGCCATCAGCCAGAACTCCCAGGTCCCTTTCCATGGCACTGCTTTCCAGCATTGCATTCCTTATAAGTACATCCAAGGTTGCCCCATCCCAGGTGCAAAATCCGACACTTTCTGTTGTTAAACTTCCTATGGTTGGTGACTGCCCAGTCCTCTAATTTCTTGAGGTCTCTCTGCAGGGCCTCCCTGCCTTTGAGGGAATCAACAACTTCTCTCAGTTTTAGGTCATCTGCAAACTTGCTTAGTGTCCCTTCCAGTCCTATGTCCAAGTCACTTATAAAGATGTTGAAGAGCACAGGGCCTGAGACGGAGCCCTGTGGAACCCCACTAGTGACAGGTCACAAGTCTGATGTCTCTCCATTCACTGTTACCCTCTGTGCTTGACCAATGAGCCAATTGCTCACCTACCACATGGTGTGTTTATCCAGCTGTGCTGGACAGTTTGTCCAGAAGGATCCTGTGAGAGACATTATATTGAAAGCTTTACTGAAATCCAAAAAGATTACACCAACTAGCTTCCCTTGATCACTTAGGTGGGTTACCTTGTCATAAAAGGAAGTCAGGTTTGATAAGCAGGACTTTCCCCTCATGAAGCCGAGCTGGCTGTGATCAGTGACAGTGTTGTCTTTCAAGTGTTTTTCAATAACTCCCAGAATAATCTTCTCTGTAACTTTACCAAGCACTCAAGTGAGACTGACAGGCCTGTAGTTTTCAGGGTCCTCCTTCTTGCCCTTCTTGAAAATCGGGACAGCATTTGCCAGCTTCCAAGTCAGCTGGTACCTCTCTGCATTCCCAAGACTGCTCAAAAATCATTGAGAGAGGTTTGGCAATGACATCAGCCAGCTCTTTGAGGATTCTGGGATAAATTCCATCAGACCCCACAGATTTATAGAGATCCATCTGGATCAGCAGATCCCACACAACTACAGGGTTGACTGAAAACATAGTCATAACTTCCAAACTTTTGGGAAACTGCTCTCTTTTAAAATAATAAACAAAACCTGGGTGAAAGACCATGCTGCACATTGTTACTGTTTCCAGTCCAGTTCACAGCACTGTGAAGTTCCTGTCCTTATTAATTTTAATTTTTTTTTTATTGATGTACAATAGGAATGCGAAAGGAATTGTGCTATTTAAAACTATTGATTTGGACTTTTGTTTATTCACCTAAGAGAGCTGAGAGAAGTAAGGTGGTTTAGTTTGTCATAGAATAAAACATTTTTTCTTAATAGGGTAAAAAGTCCCACTGAGACTAATTTATCTATTGGCCTGCTGAATCACCTACCACTTCATCAGTAGGACTGTTACAGCAATCTTCACCACTATTACAACAATAAAAAAGGTTCATTTTTTCTTTTTATTTGATGCTTACTGTGATATAAGATTTACTGTACATATTCTGGTGTGTTCAGTCAGATTAGACCTAACAAAATTACAAAATTACGTTGCCTAATCTCAGCCTAGTCTGGCAAGCGATAGCACTACACCTCTGTATGCTGCATCTGTAGTTAGACATTTGTACAGTCAAAGATTTTTCCATCTAAAAAAATTAGATAAAAAGAGCTTCACACTAATAAAAATGATGTATTGTTGAACTACTATCCTTCTTACATGGATTAATGTAAAATTACAGGTATGCTAAACAGAAGAATCCTCCTAGCTAAAAGATCAAAACAGTGTTTGGAATTTAACATCTACAAAGAGTTAATATACTTCTGTAATTATATCAAGAAGAAATGTTCTTTAGGACAGTAACACAAGGCATTCTAGAACAAAGTAGAAGGCAATAGTTAAGAGATATCATTAGTTAAGAGATATCTATTGTACACTTCAAAATTGTATGAAAATGCATGACCTAACATACCCAGAATTTTACTTTAACAAAAACAGCGAGCATTGCAACTTTTTATGTGTTTTTATGTAACACTGTATCATAAAAACACCTCACAGAGAAATCATAGGCAAACAACTGATCATTGTTTAAAAAATAAAATAAAGCAATAATGAAAAATGAAATGTCCACATATCTGATATTTTTAAATATATTAATGGAGTCTTTACAGATGACTATTAAGATTTAGAATATTAATATAGAAAGAATTATTTTTTTTAATCTTTGGTAATCGAGGCTGTGCAAGATAAGGTTGTTCATAATATTACTTACCTAAAAGCTGCTTGATGCCTTTGCTGAGAAATACAAGCAAGGTCAAGTTTGGCCTCAATTAGTGTTTCTAAATCTTCTGCAGAATACCGAGATATGTCCCCATTGTACTTTTCCTGTATGTTCTGTGCAAGATGGCTAAGACTTTCTTCAGCTTCTCTCAATAAAATCCCCTAGAGAAGAACACAGTGTTGTATGATTTCAAAAAAATTATTATAGAAATAAAAAATTTCATTTATTTTTTTCTGTTACAGCCTGCTATCACTACACCTTAAATCAACTTAAACTGTCTATAAATAGAGTGGCTGTGTGTGCAATTTTGATTTTCTCACTTTTATAGAATCATTGTGTTCAAAGCAGCAACATCTTAACTGTGCTTGTACTATTGCCTACATATTGTAAGGCTCAGTAATATTACTCACTAATTTCCCATTCTTTATCTAATAGCTATAGTAATTTTAAGCAATAAAATACAATATTAAAAACATTAAAGATGTCACAAGAAGTATTACATTCTTTACTAGCTATACTTTGACAAATCCTTGAGTGCAGTATTTATCCTGAAAGCTCAACTATAATTTACAGTCTTTCTGATAAACAAAGCTGTAAGAAGCTGTGAAAAACAAATCTAAAAAGAAGTTAATTATAAATAAAAGCTCAATTGTGGAGGTTTAAGCAGAATTAAAAATAAATTTAAAGGTTTATATCACCCAATACCTGTTTTTGATCAGTTTCCTCAATGAATTCAGAGCTCTACTTAAAAATAAAAAAACCCCACACAACAAAAACAAACCAAAAAAACCCCAAAAGAACAGTTAAAGAAAAATCTGAAAAGTAAGAAATGTCTCTTAAATAAGCCGTATACAAATTAAATTAATATTTCTATTTTAGTTATTTTCAAGATGCTACTTTCAAGTTATACCAAAACTTTCAAGTTTCTCATGTATGACCTATACCAATAGCCATACAAAATCATCCTCCATTTTCCAGATGTATTTTGTGCATTACTTTGTTTGTAACAATGGACAAAAGTAGATACTTCCAAAGTTGAAGACCTCTTTGAAATAAGACTGTTTCAGCCCTTAATTTTACTCTTTTTGTAATGTGGAACTGCCAAGCGTAGTTTCCAATTAAACAAAAAAAAAAAAATCCAACCAAGTAAAACCCCTTCAAACAAAGAAGTTAATAGGCTGTGCTATGTATCAGAAAGAACAAATGAAAAAATTGAGACATTTCACATACAGTAGAGAATGGATTTCCATTTATTTTTAAAGTATACTGCACCATGAAAGAGACAATGACATTCTACAGGTGGCACCCTCTGAAAGGAGATGATTTTATCTTGAAATCCCATTCAGTCTTTATTTACCCTTTATGCTCTGAGATCTGATTGGGAAAATATTTCCCATAATTTGAAAAACTACACCAGACAATCAACACTTCATGCATGCCTAGTAAAATTACAGTCAAATTAGAAACAGAAATTTCTTGTCACCTTATTCATACCATACTCTCATCATAATTTCTGTTACATTGAAAGCATTAGCAATGGTTTTGGAACAATCTGAAGTTTCCTAATCCTTTTACCCTAAACCCCAAAATTACCTTCAGCATGGCCATATTTAATTCATCTTTACAGGCAACAAGCTTTACCATTGCATCTCTTTGTTCCTTCTGTCTTGAATTCTGATCTTCATCAACTGTCAAATATATTTCAGATACAATTTCAGATAACAGACACAGAACTAAAACATTTTCAGTAATTTGAAGAATATGGCCCTTTTTCTCTACTTACAGTTGGGATTTTCAATATCAAAATAAGTAATAGTGGAATACAGCTCTAATATTAGAGACATTAGCTAAAATCTTGACAAATCTTAATGCTTATTATTTCAATAATGACTGATTTTTTTCAGCAACCGTTAATATGAATATTGTTCATAATATGACATACTGGTTCATATGCAGTTAAAAGTGGAAAAACCATGCTTGAAACAACATGCAGAATAAATGTGCTTTTACACCATTCTTACAATTACCTTTTACTTTTGATGCTGCAACTTTTCTTGGCTTCATCAAGCTGTCGTCATCACCAGAATACACATGTTTTTCAACTTTTTCAGGTATATTATTTATTGTGGCAGAAAGACAAATGATGAAATGCATTTTGGCTAAGGTTAATTTATTCATAATTTGTTGGTTGCACAGTGGCACCATTTTTAAAGACAGACTCCAATTAAATATGTCTTCCAGTACCTACAACAAAGTTAGCAATTGGTTTGAAATTACATATTTTACATTTTTCTTTATTAAGACATATTGTGCTTCTATTAATAATTACACTTATCAACAAGTAACATGAAAAATACTAGTAACATGCTCAGCTCTGAATGAGCTGCTGTTTTTCTTTCCAAACTGCACCCCTTAGTGGCACTTGCTACAGCTTCAGTGATCTGTTTTCCAGCAGAAAGTACATCTGTGAAGCCACAGCTCTTACTCTGTGCGAGTTCTTTCCTGCATTGTAGGTAAATCTTTAGTTCAGAAATCTCAACTCTAAGGAAAGTCTGTTGCTACAATTCATCCTAACTGGAAAGATTAAGCAAGGAAAAAATTATTTTATCAGACTGTTCTATGGAATCTTATTATTATTCATTACAGCATCCTTGTTTTAATTCCAGTTTAATATTCTTACTTCAGACTAATGAATTTAGAAGTTGAAATTCTACACAGATTTGCAAAATCATAAGGAGACCAGTAAGAGCCCCAATATGTGCTGTGCCGTGTTCCAATCAAAAACTCCAGATAATGCACTACTTCAAAATGAATCTGAAAGTAGTAAGATCAAAATCTGTCAAGATAGTCTTATCATTTCTGTCTTCTAATATCAACTGTTGTAAAAGACACACTAGCTTACTGTAAAACAAACAGAGAAAAGTGGAGGGAGGAGTGTGGGAGTTTTAATTTATCAGTTTAATGGTATAACTTTTTCACGGCTAGCTCAATGGATCTGTAACAAGGTTAATAAAAGGAAATTATTAAAATTGAAAAATACAAAATAAGTTATGTAAGAATATGTGATTTTTTAAAAAATGAGAAAATGACTGTTCATCACTTGGTTTACACCATTTTCTATTTTTTATTCCCCAGAAATGGACTTCAATCCCCATCTGAATTAGGACAAGTCTATGAAGGCAGCTCTGGTTGATAGAAATTATAACACTAAATGACTGTGATTCTTAGTATTTAAGCAGGATTAACACCAGACCTTATGTATCACAACAAAATCTGAATAATTCTACTAGTGTTTTGCACAGACAAGTCACATTTGTATATTTTAGGTCTCCCATCTGAAAAATGGTGATAATTGATCTTGCCCCTTCCTTAAGAGGTCAGCCATAAAGTTTCAAATTTAGGAAATAGTAATCCATTTAGAAGAATATGTTTTCTATTTACTGGGGCATTTTATAATAAGAAGTATAGTCTCCTAACTAGATAATCTCTACCTAAAGCCAGAGAAATAAATATTTATGTATAGCACAAAGCTTTTAACTCTTTCAGAATTTTTTTACCTGCAAATTTGTAACAGTCATGAGAGATTTTGAGGAGTTAAATTTCTGTAAGGCCTGTAAAATGAATAAAACTGAAAATAAGCAGTGTGATAAAATACGAGTATAAAATAAAAGTTAGCTAAGCAGTGGACAAGTGTAGTGCATTTCCAACTCTACTCTGAGAACTCTGCAAATACCAGCAATTAATTCAGGTTTTATACTTCTGAACTATAACCTGAAACCCAAAAGTATCCCTACACCTCCAATGGAATTACCCAGGAAAGAGGCATGAACCAATAAAACTCCTTGCAGCACATTAGTGGTTAGATATGGAGAAAATCAACCCCCTGCCCTGGGGTGACGTGACTGTCCAGGCTCTGAGAGCAGTAATAGCTCTCACTGCCGAACACCTCCTGAGGCTCCCCTAGCTTTGCCCAGAACCCACATCAGTCCCTGGGGCTCACAGCCCCTGCCCCAGCGATGCCCCAGCAGGGCTGATCTCCAGCTCCCGACAGCCCTGCTCTACCACAGGCCCTCCCAGCTGTGCCCAGCCAGACCCAGCGGCCCTACCCAGCCATCCTGGGGCCATCTCTGAGCCCAGATCTCCTCCCCATGCCTGACCCTCATCTGCAGGCTGGTGTCCTGGCACAGCCTCAGCCTGTCTCTGGCCCTGGGGAGGTGCCACTGGGGCTGCTCCAGCTCCCCTCAGCTGCCCTGCTCCTGGCTGGGGCAGTGGGAGTTTGGCCAGTAATGGAGCAAGAACTTCATTCACATTTTTCATATCTACATATGAAAGCACATAGTATTTTTTACTGTATTATCTGCAGTACTCACTGTATACAACAGTACATGTTTGAAAACTGAATTTTGTTCCTGCTGTTCAATGAGACAAATTAATGTCATTCAATGCTTACTATTTGACCCATGTATTGAAAAAATTTAGGAATTTCTTAGGGATATGTAATAACTTGCAGATATAGAGTATGTGCAGCTATGGAGTACTTGCATAAAATGGAGTATTTGATGTTATACTTTTCTGATATACCTTCATTTCTCCAGTTGTTCTATATCCTGCAGGTATTTTCCATGGAATTCTCTCTCCACAATTAAGCAAAGACAGTTCATGAAAGGCCTCTGTAAAAAATCCTGCAGCGGTAAGTACTTTAATCTGTGAAAAAAATAACAGAGCCTTTGATTTAAATAATTTTCAATTATTCTTTTTGCTCAAAATAAAATGTATTGACAAGTATTTTTCAAACAGATTTGGCTGCCAGGATAGTACATTATGGAGAATGTTCTTCAATGGGAAGAATCTTTTACACATTATAGCAAATAAGTGAAATTTCAAAGATGGGTCTTTCACTTTTAAAAACAAATTCTTTAAAAACTCACTCCTGACAAAGAAAAAGAACATAATTCATCTGCTAAGAGCTTTGCATGTCCATCCAAGATCCACCCCTTATCAAAATCTGTTTCACAGATTTTACTCATCTTAGTCACGTAGTACTCAGATACTACACCTAACACATATCAGCATTTCCTGAAAATATCTAAAACCAATAATATTTCAACTATTAAAACCAGCGAGATTCCTTAAAAAAAAACAAAAACAAAAATCAAAAACCAAAAAAACTAAACCAAAACAAAAAAACCAACCAATCAAAAAAACCCCACACCAAAAATTATTAAGAAAAAACCCCTAAAACTAAACCAACAAGCGAACATTAGTGAAATGCCAAAAATCTGTTCCCGGATATGGTGGATCCTTGTTCCACCATGATAGTGATAACAAATCTGAAAGCAAACATTTTGAATAAACAATCATTGATGTTTTGCACTTAAGAAAACATTTAAAAGAAAAGAACAAGATAAAAAAAAAGAAAACAAAAACAAGTAAAAAATTGTGGTTGAGGAAGGAAAACCTCCTCCTTATTAAATACAGAGTAGAAAGAAACGATGGAAGCACTCAACAGCCTCTGTAGAAAATTAACAGTAAAACTGTATAAATAACTCTGCATACTACCAAAATTGAGAATATAAATAATAATTGCCTTTAGAAAGTAGCCCTACAATCTGTTCTGCAATGAAATACTAAACGACAGCTGAACTTTAAAGCTTTCTTTTTCATGGTAGTGACATATGAAGATTAAATTGACTACATTTAACAAACAGGTGAAATGTTTATTCAAAATACAATGTGTTGTGAAAACATTTATTTGATTACCTTGAAGATTCTTCCTTCAATACATTTAGCTGTGTCTTTACAAATCTCAGAAACAATATACTGGTACAATGTGAACAATGGTAAAATCTGTAGTAAAATAGTATATCATCTAGTTACAAACATCATCCAGGGTACAACTATGGAAATAAACATGGCAATTACTTATCACAAATATAGAGGTAATACAGTATTACTGCTTTAACTGTCACATATCACCACTACTTCTCTTATGCTCTATGAAAGATGAATGTGCTATAAAGTTCTTCAACTGGCTAAAGCTAACCCCTTATACCACCTTATATGCAATTCAAAATGGAGAAAGTGAAGTTTGTCCAAATATTCTCTGTGCTCAAGGTGTGTTTTTTTACTACATCATTAATGAGTAAACCTACCGGCAGTAAGTTGTTATAAGGGATTTCTAAAACTATCTGCATTTTGATGCCACATTTTCTCCATATAAGTAACAGAATAGAATTCTGTAAGCTTTATAAAATAAACACAATTAAGTGCTGCAACTCTCTAAGTGAAATTATACCAATTGAAAAATATTTAGACCACGACAAGGCTTATTTACAAATTTATTTGTATTCATTTCACATTGAAAGCTTTTGTAGGAGTAACTAAAAAAAAAAAAAAAAAAAAAGAAAAACCAAAACATTTTGAACTGAGTTGTATTAAAGTATACAGACATTGTATATCTTTCAAATATCTGAAGAGGGCCCTACAGGGAAGCTGGAGAGGGACTTGTTGTCAGGAGTTGTAGTGGTAGAACAAGGAATAATGGGTACAAATGGAAAGAAGGGAAAATTAGGTTAGATATTAGGAAGATGTTCTTTACTGTGAGGGTGGTGAGGCACTGGAACAGGTTACCCAGGGAAGCTGTGGATGCCCCAACTCTGGCAGTATTCAAAACCAGGTTGGATAAAGCCTTGAGCAACCTGGTCAAGTGGAGGTGGCCCTAATGGAGGTTGGGGCTAGATGATCTTTAAGGTCCCTTCCAACCCTTAACATGCTATAATTTGTTATATAATATTTCAGAAAAAGCAGATTCTTTCATTAAAGATTTATTTTTTATTGAAAATTAAAGAACTTCCAAAATTTAATTACTGTTCAACTTTTACATTTTTCTCTGCTTTAAAATGCCCCCAAACTTGGAAAATGCTAATAGCACTGTTAGATTTTTGGTAGATTCACTTAAGTTTTCATAACACAGCTTAATAATTCTGAATTTGGATTACAAATGCTTGATGTAAATGTTCTAATTGTACCCTTAGTTTCCTACTGATATTTTGAAGTCATTCAACAAAATTAGTCTTTAAAGTTTTATTTTTAATAAAACTTGAATCTTGATGTATTTTGATTTAAGTGTCAAATAAACTTAGCACCCACCATTCAAAACATTTCCACACAATAAGCATTCAATGGAAATGAAGTTCTCATCCTGCTAAAACTCCAATTGCTTTAACTATGACCTATGACCTGGATCTATATTCTGCTGGTACAAGTGCAGAATCAAAAAATGTGCATGGCCACATGAAGCAAGCAGTCAATTTAAGTGCCCCTGCCTCCAGGTAACGATCTGCTCCTTGATGTCACTTGATCTCCCATAGCGAGTTAGATAAATAAGCTAAATAAGTAAGCTAAATAACAAAGTGAACTCCAGTAAAGGAGGATGGGAAGAAACAACAGTGGGAAGTAAGACAGCCTGAAGTTCCAAAGGAAATCAATCCAACAAATGGCTTGCTGGCAAAAAAAAGGTGTAACATCTTTCTGCCTCCTCCTCTCTAACTCCTGTTCCACCTCTACCTCTTAACCTGTTTTTACTCTCCTGCTGCCAGCCATTCAACCTTTCCCCCTTCCCTGGCACTGGCTCTGCTACTTGCAGGACCTTGCCATAAGTGCATTCAGCTCATTAAAGTAGGAGGAAACTATCTACTTTTTCTGATAGAGAGTTTTCTGTCATGCTTGAAGTTGATTTATAGAGGTATGTAATGCCTAACATGAAATTCTGTTAGAGCATACAGAATTAAACTAGAACAGAGAGAGAATTGCACCTTTTTCAGTCCTAGTAAGCAATTCAATCTATTTATTCTAATGCAGCTTTGAAAGAAGTTAGATTAAAGTGAAAATGGTCAGACATTAAATGGAGGAAATAAGCACACAATCAACATAAGAGGGAAGCTGTAAAAACACTCCAAAGAGAAGAATAACAGAATATAAGTAGGAAAAAGGCAGAGAGAAGTTTTATTTGCTGAATATGAAAGTAAAATTACTGAAAGCACTCTGGACATGCTGCATTTAAGGTAATTCTCAGTACAGTGTATTTTAAATTGTATACAATAGATTTCCTCTAAAATCCCTAAATTAAGTGAACCATGTGTTGTCATCTTCTGGAATAAACAAGTTCTAAAACTTGTACACCTTGCTCTCTCTCAGTGCCACTTAACTCCACAGGTATTTTCCTAGAGGTTCTGAGGTACAAGTACACCCACAGAGAAAAGCAAGACTCAGTGTCTTAAAATTCACTTCCACAGTATAAAAACAATACTTACTATTAAATTTTGTTTTGCACAATGTAGTTCAAACATAAGGAAATCCAGACTTGCAACTACAGTAGAGATATCAGCTCTGTAGCGATCAGAGAACAGGTCAATACCAGGAATAAGCATATTTGCTTCATATTGTATAAAGTCACAGTCAGATGCTGGATGTGGAAGAGAAGCTCTAAACAGGGTCTGAAAGTAAAAATAAGGAACTATTTGTGAAGAGATATACAGGTATTAGTGAAACCCTATTAACTCTAACTCATAAATGACTCCATAAATGAAACTCCAACGATGCCTCAAGTATCCAGCTGTTTCTAGACAAAAACATGAAAAATCTTTTTAGAAAAAATGCTTTATGCATGAACTTGATGGAGAAAAAAACAGGCTGCAAATACTGTAAGGACAGTATCTCTCCCACCATTTCTTGGAGAGTTGCTGACTGTAAGGCCAATTAAAAAAGCTAATTCCATTCTAGTTTCAGCTTTATCTAAGTCAGCTAGTGCAGCTTATCAGCTAGTGCAGCTTAAATCATATAACTAAAAAAAATGATGAAATTTAAGGAAATCATTTAAATGTTTCTCCTTTAAAAATGGAGGCGTGCTCACATTGTATCTGATGTTGGATATTCTTTTCCAATAGTGTTTATTTTAGCATAGTTAGCAATAATATGCTAGAGAAATTTTCATTTACATACTAAAATTTGAGATATTAACAAGCCTAAAGCCTATACCAGAGGTAGAATTTATATAAGGTTTTAAAAACTTTCCAATTCAAGTTAAAAACTATGGGCTTGAACTTCACAAGGTACAGTGACAATAATTGATTATATTTTTCAAGACAATCACCCTGCAAGTTGCTCCTATCCCAATTAATATCAGACCTGCTTCAGTCAAGTCACAATTATTTCTACCATTACACAACTGGAACAAATGCTTACTATTTCTGTCAAAAGGAGGAGTCACCATTGTTCAGCTTTGTAATTGTTCAGCAATTACAATGCTAGCAGTTAGTAAAAATTCTCCTTTACCTTTGTTTCTTCAATTTCTTCTCCCTTTGGTGAACTTAATGAGATTTATATGTAACCTAACACAGGCCACAGCGTTACAATCATGGCACAAAATATTAGAAAGCAGCATTTCTTGGTTTTGGAGCAAGATGGATAACTTCCTGAAGCTGCACTGGGATGAGTAATCATTTATCCCAGTAGAATATGACTAGCAGAACACTTGCAGTTCTTTTTCCCATACTGCTTTTATTACCAGTATCTCTAAACTTCAATTTAAAAGTATATTGAAATGTTTCCTTTCTCTATATTTGTTTCTGAAAGTTTGAAAACTTAATTTAATGATCATAATTTCTTTGTAGGTGAGAGCAAAACTTCTTATAAGTTGAGATTTTAGTATTAAAAACTAATATCTTTCAGTGCTAAAAATGATTCAAAAATTTCATTTTCTAAAGAGTCTGTGCTCTTGGTTGAAAATGTAAGACAATCTGTGAAGACTCTACAGATCTAAAAGAGAGCACTCTGCTGTTGCCAATGACATCCAGCTCTTCCTGAGCAGTATAATTCAAGAGAAGAAAAACATATCTGACTGTCAAATATTTTAGTCATCTTTTCAGTATTTCATTATTTCCCTGAGACACTAGCCTCCTATTGAAGTGGTAATTTTTAAGCTGTAATACAGGAATAATGTTAAAAAATAAATAATAAAAACATCATATCTAACACACATAAATTCTCAACTACCTTTGATCTCCATTTTCTCCTCTACAATCAAAATGAAAAGAGAAATATTTTAACAGAGGGTCATTGAGACTAAAGTTTTAGAAGCAATTCATCAGCCTCATGAATTTGAACTGAAATTACATTCTGTAATAATAAATACATACCTTAAAAAGTACAGCAGAAAAATAGCAGTATTTTGTTCTCAATCTCATCTGTGACATTGTTATATACCTAAAGTACAAAAAATAATAAGAAATATGAATGCATCCATAAATATAAATTACTGAAATTCTTTTTTTTTTAGTCTAATAATGATACTAACACAATCTAGATGTTTTCCCTACTGGAAAACAGCTGCCTGTTCTGTGCTGTGCCATGAAAAGAAAGAAGCATTTGACCAATGATATACCTAAGCAAAAGGGATTTGTCAAGATTCTCTTTAAAGAAGATAACTAGGCAACTAAAGTGAAAAATTCATCTCATACAAAACTAAAAGATAAAGCAGGTTAAGTAACTCACACCTTAAAGTGTATTTCTTTCCATGAAGGAAGCCTAACATAAGTAGCACATGTGAATTTCCACATGGTAGGTGTCGAGCTAAATTTAGTGACTCCCACACCTATTAGAGCTTTAAGCCATCCTGGTAACAGGATACTCCTCCAATCTACAATATTAGAAATCTTTAATTTAATATTAGAATACTTTAATCTGTGTTTTACATCTTGCGACTAAGTTGCTGTAGAAAGAGCAACTCAAGGGAAAGGTGTTGAACAGTCCAAGTCAGATCAGAAGACAAAAGAACCACTTGAGGGAGAAACCAGAAGCATAGTTCCCTTCCAAATCCCACCAGGATTTGAAATGCACATATTAACAGCAAAGAGATAGAATACAGTGCAGCAAATAGATGCCACAAACACCTGTAAAAGCAGCTAGGGATTGGGTCTTGCCTAACTGGACCTGAGACTGAACTACAGCTCAGAATCAGAACAGCTGTGGTTTACAATCAATTTTAACTCACTTCTTTTCCTTTGGGATGCTAATTCTGAGGTGGCAATGCTATTTAATCCTGAAATACCAATGATAATACTTTCAAAGCTATCTTGGTTTACAGATATTTTACTGTGCTATTAATATGATCTGCTCCACAGGTAAGGCAGTTTAGGCAGTTTACTGGGATGAAGTTCTGACCTTTCATGGTTATAATGTTTCTAAGGTCATTTAAAGCCGTCTTGGATATTTCTAGATTTTATATTTTGTATGATACATTCAGGAACAGCTCAAAATTGCATCCATAGTGGTTTACCAGCAGTCAAGAAGTACTGGATAGAAATATTTATTGATGGTAATTCAAAATTCATTTAGTTCTAATTCACCAGGAAACTAGTACTTTAAGCAGTAAATCTGCCCTCAAGATATATTAATATTTAATATGTGCAACGGCTTGGGAGATGTGATATTCTGACTGAAAATGACTGTAAAATCCTATATAAAATGACTTTTTATCATTTTGTTTTATTTCAGTGATCTCTCTGTATAACATACAGCTGCAATTATGATCAAAGATGAGCACTCAAAAAAAGGGAACAAACAATATTCTCCAAAAGAGCAACTTTTGTCCTGAAAGGAAAAATTCCTCTGCTTTTGACAAATCCTTTTTATATCAACTCTTTATCGTTTTTTAATTAATTTCAAGTTGCCTAATGTCCTGGAGGAGCAATTTGTTTAAAATACAAAACAAATACACACATATATAAGATACTTACTGAGCTATCTTAGCCACTAAGACAGCTGCATGTAAACATCCCCAAGCACCAGACTGAGAAAGAAATTTCTGACTCATATCAGTCCATCTTCCAACTGCAAAGCAGTCTGTAGCATCTTTTGGTGAACCTAGTTCTTGCCAGTTGTTAAGAGCATCAGCAATGTTGAGTGTTTCATCAAGGGCTTGACACCAATATTTAAAAGCAGCTCTGTAACATAAAAAACATCATGTTGCTGACATTTTCCAAAGTGGAAGATAAGACTCACTTCATTTTTCCTTTATTGCCTGAAATATAAATAATTCTGATTTGGTCAAAAACTTAAATACAGTTTCTACAGCACAAAAATGATACCATTCCTGGCCAACAGACTTACTGGAACTCAAGTTAAATCATCAAGCAATAGCTACTACTTCTAAAAACCACAGAGATACATTAAGTAAGAAAAATAAACATCATCTAGGAAAAAAAGCCTCTCAAAATATACCTAATAGTGAGTTAGAAGAAAGAAGTTATAAGGACTTGAGGACAGCACAAGAACATAAAAGACAGTTGAGGAGTATAGGACGGCCATATGAAAAAAATTAAACAGTGCACTTTTTAACACAGTAAATGTGTACCTTTTGTTTCCAGCATAAAAGTGAAGATTTCCAAGTTCATGTAGAGCCTGTACCTTGATGTCTCTCTGGTTATTAATTTCAAGGATTCCTGTTAATTATTTTAATCAATTAAAACATATTGTCATATCATTAAACCAGTTATTGAATCTTGAAAAAATTTTGCTTGAGTAGACATGAATTCCCATGTCACTCAATGCACGAATATTTTTTTAAATTTATTTGACTTGTATATTTTATGTTCAAATGCACCATTTCTTATTTCTACTAACTTTGAAAACCAGAGTAGGTTGTATTTATGGACCTAAGTTTTTGTAGTTTTGTGTTTTCAGACCTCAAATTTGGGAGACAAAGTGCAAAGCAGGTCATTCATCCTGCTACACAACACTGTCTGCATACAGCACAGTAGCACTCTCATAGGCTCCTTTTTTAATTCCTTACTTCAAATAAAACCACTTAGAGCATGTGTTGACCTGGTACACTTGACCTGCTTTGCCATATAGCAAAAATAGGTACCAGTCAGGAGCTGTAACTGTATGAGTGAAGTCATAATAAAATGTAACATGGAAGCCAAGTAACTGTCTCATATTCAAATGCACAGAATCTGAAAAGTCTGTTTGCTAGGAAAAAAACTGTCATGGAATTAAAACTAATCTGCTTAACATTATGTCAAATTCTGAATTGGAGATTAATCCGTGTAACACCACTGAAGGAACGCTTGTTCATAACATGAGATAATTGTAGATTATGGACCAACTAGTGGCTACTTTAGCATCTAATTCAGATTTCCTCAAACAAGAAAAAGTGTTGTGTATTCCTGTAAACCACCTTTCAGACAGTTACAGCTCTATGACAGAAGAAAATAACACTGGAATAAACATATATAAACACAGATAGGTAGAATGTTATAACTTCTTAGCCGTAAGCAGAAATTTATGAAAAACATTACCTATTGTTTGTTCATAGGAAGAGATAATTACTGAAAGTTGTGACTGTGGTATTGGTTTACTCTCAACCATACTGGAGAAATTAAATTTTTCTTGAGAAAAGTCACATGGTGTTGGTAGAAATATCAGTTCAGCTCCCACGCTAAATTTCAGCCTTCTCTTTGAAGAGATGTGACTACTGATTGCTCTTCCAGCACTTTCTAGATCAAAAAAGTGATTTATATGATCAGTTTGGAAAGTTATTATTTCTAACACCACAAATATTTCCACACCACATTAGTCAAACAAATGTACAATTCCAGAGTACCTTATTTTCATTTGGTTCCCTATGCTATAATTCTGTGTGTCTCCTGATTAAACTTCTTGGACATAATTCACTGACAGTGTAACCAAATGAAAACATGTGCTCTGCTAGTGAAAATAAATTTGGGAAGATCTGCCAGAGGTATGGCTGCAGACAGACAAGTGACACAGCAGCATGAAAATAAAATCAGGCTTAGAGCTTGTGCTTACAGAACTTCATACAGAACTTCATAGTCTATGCTTTTTCTAGTTGTCAATAACAACTAAAACTTACATTTAGAAAAATCTCTTCCTTTACCTCTCTACTATTTTAAATGCATGTATGTTTTGTTAAGTGAGAAACACTTCCATAAATAACTCACCTTGTGTGTGTGCAAGAAATAATGAAAGTAGTTTTCTGCTGTGTCTCAGTGCTCTGCTGTGATGTTTAGATTTTTGTAGAGTTTCTCTAAAGCATCTCAGTGTCTCATTCACTTCAAGAGGCACACAAACCAGGGCTTTTGTCTGACTGTCATCTAAAAGGAATTAATAGTTATGGGGAACAATTTTGTAATACATAAATAAATATTTTAGTAAATCACCCTGTAAACCACATTTGAACAATTTCACACCCTCAAAACTAAAGTATATTAAAATTGTCACCTTTGTTTCCTGTTGGCTTATGAATTAAAGCAGATTATTAACCTATTAATCACCAAGAACATTGATTCTATTGGTAACAGTGCTGGTTCACACTAACTTCTGGGTATATTGCTGGATACTCAACAATAGCAACAGAACACTGGACCCAGACCACCATATACCATAGTTCACCTGGCATCTGGATGACAACTGCTTTTCTCTGCTTT
The DNA here is from genome assembly GCA_035041345.1 of Poliocrania exsul. NCBI lineage: Eukaryota > Metazoa > Chordata > Aves > Passeriformes > Thamnophilidae > Poliocrania > Poliocrania exsul. The sequence continues at coordinate 45,318,719 of JAWWLZ010000042.1, read as the reverse complement.
CTGGCACAGTCTGAATATATTTTGAAAGATTGTGACATTACTATGCATCCAAAATATCAAGAGCAGTAATTTGAAAAGCGGAGTTTATATTGAAAGAAATGTTATAGGAGCAGTGGCAGAACTAGAATAAGGAGGGGGGAAAAATTTTAAAAATACAGTATGAAACAAAGAAAAGAGTTTGGGAGAAAAGAAAGCACACAATACTGAAATGTGCTCTGACCTGTAGAATCATTTTTCATCTCAGGATAGGAAAAGGATCCAGGAAAAATCCTTCCACTGGCTGAATGAGTAACAGGCAGCTGTAATTTGTGTCCTATGTAGTTTCTGCAACTCATCTGAAAAGCAAGATTTGCTTGATGATAATTGGATAATATTCAGAAAAATCAATGTTTGGTACTTAAAGTTAAGTATCTAAATACTCAGTCATACGACAAAATAAAAAGAGGACTAATTAACAAAGGCACCACTGACACATAACTAGTACTCTTGTCAGTAAGGGGTGAAATATTCACACCACCTAAAAATTGGATTTGTTTTGAAGTTATGGAACTTAATTCATATCTTATTTGGTATTTGCCAAAATCATGAGTGACTCCTTGATATTCAGCAAATATTCCACATTTCTTTCTCCAGATGAATGCATGCTTGTGACTAAGTGTGTCTAAAGGTCATGCTACCTTTAAAACACAGTGTAATGCTGCATAGGGGTATACAAAATAGCTCTAAGCAAGTAACAGAATAAGTTTAAACCTGTTAAAGAAGAAAACTTCCACACTTCTATAAAGGACTAATCCAGAAAAGACTTTTCATTTTGCTAATATAGTTACATCACCTCAGAAGCAGAAGAATCTATTTGGAGCTATTTCTGGACTGTCTCAATGGCACTGCATTATAAAATGTAGCCATCACCTCCAAATTTCTAACTCAATGATGTCCTTTTGGAACAATCCTTATTCATATTAACTAGCACTAGTCTTCATTCTGTAAGTTGTCTTTCAAAGTTATGATTACATTTCCACATTGCTCAGTTATTGGCAGTATGTGGTGGTTTGCCATGGTGCCCTTTTTTAGACCCTGTGCTCTGAACAGCAGGGCCTGGAAGAAGTCAGCATGAAACAGAGAGACAAGACAGAGCACCTCAGCTGCCCTTTATCAGCCAGGAGAGACTCCACAGTCCCTACAAGCCCTGGGCACCACTGTGGTGTCTCTAGACAAGGCAGTGAACCCCATGTCCATGTTCAGAACAAACCTGTGTGGTATTCCAAATCCCAACTTCCCCTCCTCTCCTTGATGTCCTGTCTTTATATTAGTAATAGAAACATATTAAAAATAGCCACAGTGCTACTGATTTTAGCAAACTTCTTAAAATAAACTTTACATGTAAAAAAAAAACAGGAAAATTCTAATTTCTAGTAGCCAATTGGATGAAAAATTTCCAAATGGCATTGTTAACTAAATATACAGAGCCATGGCTTTTAATGAGGGGAACTTGCTGGGCATCCTAATGGATTTTTTTCTTGGTGATTAAGTTTTTTATTGGCATTGTCAATGTTTGGGTTAACTCAACTGTATCATTTTTGTTCTTAGGAGCAGGGTTCCAATGCAGAAACAAAACAATCTTTGTATTTCATTTTAATTACTCACAAAGACTGTGCAATATTGAATAAATATTTTCATATTAAAAGAGCACCATTAAGAACTAACATGAAATTAGATTTAGGCTCATAGACTGGGTATGTTATGCTTGGTAAAAATGTTCTCTGGGTCATCTGCTGCTCTTCAAATTATGTCATATAAGTATTTTCATGCACTTCAATCAATTATGTTCATTAATTTATTATAATTGACTATTTTTGACCATTATGAGAAAACATATTAATCTAATCACTGAAAGTGCTTCTCCATATTTAGTTCATATTAAGATTCAGTGCCCCAAAAAGAAATGTGTGTTTCACCTTATGTGGATCATCAGACAGGTATTTTATGAAAGGAGATTCATGGCTGTCTAGGTCACTGATTTGCTGTATCCTTTCCAGCAGCTGCCTCTGAGCATACACCAGCAGTGGGCTCACTTGTTCTGTGTACCTCTCACTGGAAAAAAAGCAAAGTATAGTAATTAAGCAAAGTAATGGTATATTTAACTACATAATTTAGTTTTTTAGTTTTTATTGGAGTTGGTGTAACTTACTGTGTAAATATATTAAATTGTACAGTTATGTGTACCAGTGCTTCCCACTTCTTCATTTGATACAACAATTCTATTGTTTTAAGAATCAGATTACATATCCATCTCAAGTCAACCACATTCACATCATCCAGGGGAGGCTGTGGATGAAGACTAGAACCACCATGCTCATCCATAATACCTCCTAAACAACTGGGAATGCAGAAGTCTCCTTCAGGATCCACAATCTACAGGAAAAAAAAAATTCTATTTGTTATTTTCAAGTGGGTTTAGGATAAATCAATTACAAAGATTAGAAAGTACTGTAATAATCTAAAAACTTGTTACAGAGAATAACCTGGAGATAGCAGAATATAATGCAAGAAAAACTAGCTCTAGCAAAGATGTGATAATAAAGAGTATAATGTCTTAATAAAAACAATTTCTACCTTAAGAGAACTGCTTGCTTGTAGTTCAGTTATCATATCAATGATCATGTCTGATGCCAAATAAAATGGCAACCAGATGGTATTCCTAAGAAAATCCCAAGTAATGGGAAATGTGTCCGTAAGGGAATGTGAATGGTTAGCAATCAATTGTAATTCTAGAGTATAGTTCCAAACTTCTCGACAAGCATTTTGAAGCAATGTCCAGTGGCGACCACGGTGAGCAAGAACCTATGTATATAACAGAATTAAGATATAATAAACAAAATATAACTTTACTTTGGAAAAGCAAAAATTCAAAGCTTCATTCTTTCAGTGCAAATTTAGGCATAAATAATCTTCAGAATTACAGTTTAAGCATTAAAGAACCTCAAGTTTTAAATTTCATAGAAGCACTAATTTATAATTGAATTAACTGTTGGGTTTGTTGTAAGAGTAAGAAATAAAAATTAATTCACACCACCTAAACACATGTTTTTACTTAGGTTTAGAAGAGTTTACGGAAAGAGTATTTAGTCTGCATTTCCTTTCAATCAGTTTTTTCTGTTTGTAGTCTGATATTCACTAAGACCTGTAAAGGGAAAGGTAAGTCTGCAAGTATTTTCAGAAAAATTTAACAAACGTTACAGGAAAGTTACAAAGATGAAATGAAAAACAGAACAATTACATAAATTATTGTACATTTGATACAAATATTCATTATGATAAGTGACATGGCTGACATTTCATACATTGCACTCAGATATTTTTCAGAATATGTGAAATTGTTATTTCTACCCAATGAAATTTTACTTGAAGTTTATGAAATTTGGGGGTTTTAATGTAGAAAGTAGTAAGTATTCTAGAGTAACAATTAGCAATAAATATTTAATAAGAAATCATATCTTACCACTGCTTTTCTTAAATGCAAGAATATTTCTGTAAAATGCTTCAATACAATGGTATTTGACTGAAGTTGCTTCTGTTCTTTAGAGGAAGGGGAGACGGTTATTTTTGAACCTTTCATTGTTTGAGTTTGAGGAGTTCGACTCTGTTTAGTTTTGCGCTTAGAAGATTTATCTGTACCTGAAAAGTAAAAGTTCACTAGTTAAAAATGAGTTCAAGTTCTAAAAAAATCCCACAAAAAACCAAACAAGCAATCAGTCAGCTAGTGGCAGCTAAATACTACTGAAGTGTTGGGAAATACCAGTGTTAAGGTTATCATATTTGTAAGGTTATGATATTTAAAATACAAGATGCTTTTACTTAAGCATTGGGAGAAGCAGGGATGAAAATAAGTTTGAGCAAAATAAGAGGTACCGAAGAGTTTTCAGCCTCAATGCCAAAACACAACCCTCACAGAAGTTAAGTTTTAGGCAAGAAATCACTTAGCAAACTCCCAAGAATCTTTCTGAAACAGAGGTTTCCTAAAAGAAGATGTTAGAAAGAAAGTAAGATATGTGACAAATTCTGTCGTATGTGTATAATTGCTTCCTTATTTTATTCAATAACAAATATCCCCCATGGGGAAACACAAAAGTTCATGGTAGTAGAACTGAACTACAGGTTTCACGCAGAAGCTGAATTTCAAGCTCTATAGTATCTGAACTGCATGGCAAACTAAACCCATTATGTAGTTCTTTTATTCAGAACTGTTGTTAAGGCTAGGAGATAGCAGACAGGACTTCTATCAGGTTTCAGCAATGTTCAGTGACTTGGTTGTCAGTGACTTGTAGGCATCAATACAAAACTGTTTAACTAAAAGCAGGATGTTGCAAAGAGAACCAGTGAATTCAAGTGCTAGCTTTTGTCACACCTCCTTGGAAAAGGCAAAGAGGACAGTTGATTCTACCTGAAGAAGTCCTACATGGAATGACAGGAGAATTTTGATCTTTATAGCTGTGGCAAGAACATGTCCCTGAAGCGCTATTGAAAAGACCAGGCTTGTGATTTCTTCTTGAACTTACGGTGCCTAGGAAGATTACTTTTGTGTTGACCTGTACATTATCACTAATATCTGAGGAAATCGAGGTCCTACATTTCACAATTACCCACAAACAGGAGCCTTTTGGCTCCTGTTGAAACCTCATAGGATGTAATTCAAAATAGCTGGAATAATAAAACAGTCAAACATGAAAGACAAAAGAATTGAAATGAAAGTGGTTGAAAATAAAAAATTGGTCCTGAGGTATCTTCTTGACACAGAAAACACAGGGGATCAAGCAGTGAATAAGTAAAACTAAATTCTACTCAAAATTTGAAAGATAATAATAAACTTCAGACTATTATTTTAAGAATTACTTAAAAAATGAACCAGGATATTACTGACCTGCTAGGAAATGTAAAGGAAACTACAGACCAATTACAAACCTCAGAAAGGGAAACAAATTACGGATGCAGTCAGAATAATCTGGACTATTATCAGTCTAATAGGTCTAGGTAGTGTGGTACCTGAAGACCTAAAGCTAGCATCATTAATTTTTTAGAACCTACAAACTTGTTACTGAAGTATAGGATAAAGAGTAACCACTTAATAAAATGTAACATTTATCAATACAATTATAAATTCTCAGATTTATTAGACGTGTCCCATCACTGACTATGACTTTTGTTTTACTAGGTATGCCAAAAAATTACTGAGGACAACTGAAATTTAGAAACATCTTCTTTTAACATGGCATGACTGTTTTTCCAAAGGTGATGTGGAGAACTAATGGTAGAGGCCAAGACAGAAATTAAGAGAAAGATAACATTAAGTGGAAATGAATTTCAGTTGTGTGTCCAATAAAAGTTCTTACCAGTCTGGGTTTTGGTAATTTCTGACTGTTCAAGGGCAGGAGGAGTTGATTTTCTCATGTTACTCTCTATGGCTTCTCTCACCATCACAGTGCCAGAATTGTTTAATGAGAATATCTCAGGATCCAAAATATTGTAACTGCAGAATGGGAGAAAGAAGCACAAAAAACCCACCACAGACACAATATCAAAAAGAATTCAAAATACACACAATTCAGTTTCTCAGAGTTGATTACTTTTCAGAAGCTTCAGGAATCAGAAATAACAAATGACAGTCAAAACTAATAAGGAACCAAAAAATAACAAAGTATAATATATTTCAAAGTTGTCATCTGACCAATCAAGTGAGCAACCAAAAATGTGAGTGATGTCCACAAGATGGACAGCAAAACTTGTTACATAGTAAATGAATTTGTATTTGGAAGCTGAACTGTTCATATCTCAAACTTACTGATGATACTGTAATTCAGATCAGTCTACACTAACAGCAATAACACAATAACCTATATCAGTAGCAACAACTGATAAAGCAGTAAGAAATACCTCTCCAGATGGTGTGAACTACAAATTCCAATATTATATTGTTCTTCCAGGTTCTTTTTAAATAAGTGGTAGTGTGCAACTGCCAGATAGATATTCATCTGAGACTTCCAGGGCATCTCTTCAAGACATATGTGACGAAACCTCTTTCTCTTTACATATTTACCCAGCAGTATCGCTAAGGTACAACGAGCTGCTATTTCCAACTTTTCCTTGCCTTTCCTACACCAAAACACAGGAAGTAGCAAAAAATGAAATTGTTTTCCTGAAGTTCTAGAGAAGGAAATTATGGTAAAGATACACAAACATGTCCCATTGCAAAGCCACAGAGTTATGTTAACTGTGAAGTATATGACATTTCTAGCAAAAAGATTTTTGCTTTACTCAGAAAAAGCAATTGTGCTTTCCATCTTTAAGTGCATTTAATACACATTAAATCCTATTTTACAGTTTATCAACTTGTGTGATATTTGTCCTAGTACTTAAGAAATTTTAGCTCTGTGTTTGACGTTATTTGTACCTGAATCATCCAAACAGATTATAGCAAATACAATGTGCTTCACACAGTCTGTTTAGGAGATGGAGGGTCTACTATTATTCTGTGAATTTGCATAATCTTTTTCTTGCTTTGCTTTGGTAGCTAATAATCCTCAGTGTGACAAAAACAAAGTATTTCAAGTTTGGATGCCTGGCTTTAATTTCCAGCCATCATTTTTTTATATTTCTCTGTCAGAGCAAACAATTCTGTATTATCTCACACATATAGATTGCTATATTGAAACAAAGGCACATTTTCCCTTTTTTTTTTTTTTATAAACTGTAAACTGATCCCTTTATTTTTTCCACCTTTAAAATGTGGGCAGAATAGTATACCATGTACAATTATGATTTTATTATACGCTATTACTATTACGAAAGATACAAAAGAGTAGATGAAATAGCAAAACACCCAGGACAAGTTGAACATCTCCAGTGCTGCTAAAAGCCATGAAAATCACTTTAAGTAAGATGGGGTCCTTTCTATAGAGGAGGAAAAAAATGGATGTTTTAGGTGAATATTTAGAAGATTATATTTAAGATATCTTAGGTTATTTGAAACACTTCCAGAATCAGTTACAAGATTGCTTATATGCAAATCTTCTACTTAATAGTGACCAAAATATCATATTCTTTTAGGTCAGAAGGTAGTGTTTTTAATAATATATATGAATGCCTACCAAAAAAAGAGGTGAATGAATATTTGGTTTTATCAGGAAAAAGTTTTATGAAAGCTGCAGAAGAGATAGTCCAAAAAGAGCAGCACAAGTATGACAAAAAGCACCCTGAATCTACCTGAACATCAGAAAATAATAAACATCTTTTTATTAGATTTGTGTCAGGTAAGCTCCCCAACACAGTTTGAAAAACATTAAAATACACAGATAATTTAACTTTTCCACCTTGATGAATCAACCTGCTAACACAATTGTTCTTTGATTACTAATACAAAGACTTGAAAATCTTCAACAATTATCTTCTGAAACAGAAATGAGAAATTCTGTTTTCTTGAGTGGAAACCAATTTTCTACTAAACTAAATCAGAAAAATTACAAGACTGTAGAAATTCATCCCTTTGAGATATATATATATAGATATATATATATAGACAGAGAGATACATATATATATTATATATATATATAAATAGATACATACATACATACACACAATTATTTGTAAAGCAAATTTCAGACAAAATATTTTATTTCTGTATATGAACCTGACAACTCTGTTCATTTACCTTTGTGCTTCTGATGAACTCATTATATCTGGATTTTTCTTTAAAAACTCTCTAAGAGTCTGTTCTTTTCTAGCAGGAGGCTTCGAAGGTTTCTTCAAAGGTGATGCCCTGGGTTTCTTCAAAGGTGAGGTTTCCATTCCATTTAAAAAACAAATCTTCCATGAAAATCTTAAATATATTTCAAATACTTATTTATATCCACATTATCAATTATTTGAGGCATACACCAGTTTGGCTTATGCAAGAACAGAAAAGAACACTAAAAAAAATAAATTCTGGAATTGGTTGTCAAAATAAGACTTCAAAAAAATACTTAAAAATTCCAGAAAGCTTCACATTTTTCTGGAATGTACATATCAAATGCGGGACACTAAGAAGCCAGCCAGGTCCCCAGATAACCGTATTTTCATTGCAAAAATAATGACAGCTCTTTTCTTAGTATTTATAATAAATAATAATAATTTATAATAATAACACTTTGTAATGCAAAAACAGAGAGAAAAATCCTCTCCCTAATGTATCTCAGATGCTACCAGCATTACAACATTACTACATGGTTATGAGGGAGAAAATTCTTCCTCCAAAACAAAACAAATCCATTAGAATTATTGTCACCTTCCAATAAAAACAATAATTTATTTTAAATTAATTCTGAACAAAAAGCCATTGCAGTGCAGTCAGAGTATCTGCACAAGGAGTTAACCATGAACAACCACTCATGAAAAAGTGTCAGTTCAACATATTGTTCAAAAAGGCCTGAGCTGAGCTCCTTAATGTGAGGGTACCCAAGGCATTTCCTATTACCCTAATGTTTTTTTAAAGGGAGCTGAGGAAAGGAAGGAAAGTTTTCACTGATTTTTTTAAAGTATTACTCTGACCCATCTCGAATTCTCACGATTGGTCTTTCAGATGAATCCCATGCCAACTTTTCTTACTGCTTTTAGGAGTGCAGAGGTGAGCTGGGACTAGAGTTTGTGTCCCACAGTTAGCAGTTGTCCATGTGTCTAGTTGAGGTTTTAATGAGACAATTTTTAAACATTTATTTTTGTGTTTATGGTATTAATGCCCAGTAAAAACACATGACTCCTTAAAAATAAAACTCACTTTCTCAACTCCCTTTTGCACAGGGAGAGAACGTGCTTCTTCTGTGGAAATTCCATTACTGCATATGAAGGTGTCATTCCTCCTGACAAACAAATATTCTTAAATCATCATCATCCTAATCACCAAGTTAAACTCCTTTCATAATTAAACATTATCTTTGGGAACATATAGAGCATATGCAATTCCTATTTCATTGGAAGTTTTAAATTCAGTAGATTTTGATTCCTTCATTCCCTTCAGAAAATAAGAAGTGTTCACTTTCAAGGTTTCTCACAGAAATCTGAATTAGAAGTAACACCTATGTCACCTTTGTAGCTCCTAGTAAAACAAAACAGTTTGCTTCACTACCCAAATTATACTACAAATTCTGCAAAGACTTCTTCCTAAAATATGTATCTCCTCTTCATTGATTATTTTCCCTTCAGGTTTTAGAAATACTGGTGTGCATTTTTTAAAAAGTTGAAGTTCTTTGAGATCCTTTTAGGTAAGTTTCTAAAATTTGGTTCCACTTATCTTTTCAGTACAGAATTTTTTTTTTTTTGACACTATAGGCTGGCCCTGATCAGTTTGCTTTTGATTTAACCCAGCATACTTCTTTAATGGCAAATGGCCTTACTAATATGTCTCTATGTATAGTCAGGTCACAACACAGTATTTACTGTAGCTATATAATCCTCTGTGTTCACAGAACTTCTGCAGACTAGAAGTCATGGAAATTACTACAGATGGGTCTTCTACTAGGTATAACTTATAGTTTCTGCTGTAACTTTGGTGATCCTAAGTAGTGGGGTTTTGCTACTACTATAACAGAGATCTACCTTTTCAAGTAATCTTGCACATTGTCTGCCCATTCCAGAACGCACTGAAACTTCTCTTCATTCAGGACTTTGTGCAAAAGTTGAACAAAGAACTCAAGAAAACGTGATTGATTTCTGAATTTAATCACTGCAATAAAGTAACAGATAACACAGGTTTTGTACCTATGCTGTAACAGGATTGCAAACTCAGCTACAATTATGGCTATGTAAGTCTTAATGCACATATTTATATCATGTTGCATGATGATAAAGAAAAGGTATGCTGATACTAAAATCAGAGGTACACAGTAGGAGTTGCTAAATACTTCTTATGGTTGGGCATCCAGAATCACAAGCTCAGTCTCTTTACACTCCTAGAATGACAAACATTCTAGAGATAGAGACTTGTGTGAATTCCTCTTCCAGTAAAATAATTAAATGTGGAAGTGAGGTATCTCAATTTAAAATGAACATTCCACACAAACAGAATCTTTGAAAACTTCACACAATTTTTTTTTTTTTTTACAAAAAATTAGCTCATTTCTAAGGTGACTAGAAAATAAATATCATTCAATTTAGAATATTGGTATTTTATGTACTTAGCATCAAATCCAAAATAATTTGTTGCATACACTGCCATATTTTACTATATTAAGAACTTTTTATAAGTATGTTTCACTTGATTTTGTTTATTTGAGAACCAAATGAAGATAACATTTCCAAGATCTTATTTCAAGCAAGAACAAGACAGCTTTACTGACAACTTTCTGAAGTAAAGATGCCTTTACAATTAAAATTAACACCAATTATCCTACCTTCTTGATAAGCACGATCTGATTGCCAACATGAGATTACAGGGTAGAGGAACAAAGGATATTCCTGTCCTGTAAGCCCTGGTCCAGGAGCTAGATCAATAAACAAATCAAAACCATTATGATAAGCAGTGATACTGTGTAATAGAAACTCTACTAGAAACCATAATTGAAGACTAGAAAAATCCTTTCTTAGCATAGAGTTTGCTTTTAAATCTTTCGCTGTCATCCAGAGACAAATTCAAATGCTTGCTCTTTGCTTCTAACATAAGCAGCTGTGCAACTTGAATAATGAAGAGCTTACAGATGTGACTGATGAACTTCCAGCTACTAGACTAACAAGGAGAATGTCTAGAGTTCACCAGAACAAAGATCCATGAAAATCATATGTGGAGGAAAATGTGCAGAAAGGACATGTCAAAAATGTATTTAAGGCTATACAGCATGAACTGACCATATGATGCTACTAGTGACTAGTGCTTACATATGTGCTCCTCATATGGATAGTGTAAGTAGGCAAAGAATTTTTTCTTAATCTAAATATTTACATAAATATATAAAAATATATTTATATCTTATAATTAATATATTTTATATAGGTATAAATAATATATACAATATGTAGATATAAATAGTATACATAATATATAGGACAATAACTTGGATTCAATCTTCTGAGAGTTAAACACAACTGCATTACCAGCTGATGAGCACTAGAACAGCGTTACATGTGCTAATTATTATTTTGCCTTAATAAAGAAACATGCCCTAGAAATTTTGTGCTTAGGCAAGTCCTGTGGTTGAAAAAAAAAAAATCAGAAAGTCCCTGAGAAAAGCAAGGTTAAAAATGCTCTCTGAAACAAGTTGTAGGTAGTGGCTCAATAGCTACACATTCCAGTGACAGTAGTCATTTTAAGTCTGTTGAATGCAAATGATGTCTTGTTGGGAGAGACCTGGACTTTGTGAAATGGACATAAAACGGATGGATGAAGATGCCGAGGCTGAGGAGCCTGGTCCCAGGAATGTTAATGTTTTGCACCAAATTTAATGTTTCCCCAGTTTGAATGTTATATTCCTAATATGGCCGCCCCAATCA
>JAWWLZ010000042.1:45296963-45307106 GCA_035041345.1 Poliocrania exsul | reverse complement strand
GATTCCCGCTCTCCTATTGGTTCTTCCTCTGTTCCTCCCCTCACCCCTCCTCCTGATTTACATATACCCAATAGGGTACGTGGCCCCTCCCTTTCTCCTCCCAAGTTCTGGAAAGTTCCATGCTCCCCTATATAAGCTGGTGCACCCCAATAAACTTGGCTTTTCCTCGTGGACTCCTGGCTGCTGTGGATTTACTCCGTCCGGGGTGGTCGCTGGGTCGGGAGCGAGAAGAGCCTACCCCAGCTTCTAAGGGGCCTGATCCTAGGGAGCTCCGCTTGCTGCTTTCCTAGCCTTGATCCTGGAAGCAGAAACCTCTCCACTGTATCAGTGGGAAATAACAATCCATTGAGAATGTCTAATTAAATAGGACAGCCAACTGAAAAAGCACACTCTTAAATTTTCTTTTAAGAATAAATCATACCTTTTCTTAGTACTCTCTCCTATTTGACAAGTTCAAAAACATATTGCTTCAAATAACCATTTTCACAAGGAATAACTCCTTCCAAAAAATTTCAATAGAAAAAAGATTTGAAGTGTCAGAATTTAAATTGTACTGTGCATGAAATATTTTGGTTTTCTCTTCTCTTGAAATAGGTAGATGCAGCTCTTTTCCATTTTTCTAGTAGACTGTGTTGTTCTACTTCTAAACATTTCCTATGACAAGTTTGTTTCCAAAATACTTATAGCAGCAAGACCTACAAGAGTGCACATTGTCCTAAACCACTTATACATATTTGTAAGGACAGCTGTAAGCTTTGCATGGCCTCAAAAAAAGGCTCCTTCTCAATTTGTATGCTGAAACTTACTGACAAATAAGCTATTTCAGCAACAGAGCAGACTTCAGAGATCAAGCATTTGCCAACTACTGAAAATGTGTTCTTTTCTAACTGATCAATCCATTAACTTAACTTTCTATTAAGTAACAATGGAACAACATTTTGTGAAGTAATCAATGTCATTTTCAATTAACTAACAGAATTCTTTCATTTCATAGCTTGTTCTGCAGGAATACAGGCATCAATGTCAGCAGCAAAAATGAAGGAACAGTGCAGAGATTAATGGAATTTTTGCATCATTCTTTATCCCATTTATTACAAGAATGCTTTCTCTTCTGAGATAAATGCATATACAAAGATGATGGATGATAACTAGAACATGAGTCATCAGTGTGGTCCTGCAGCAAAGGCCAGTTGCATCCTGGGCTGGGGGAGAAACAGCACAGCCAGGGCTGTAGTACAAGACACTGACACACTGCAGGAAGTCCAGTGAAGGCCAACTAAGATGATAAGGAGCTACAGCACATGGCAAAGCAAGAAGAGGATGAGGGAATTTGGCTTATTGAGCTTAAGAAGGGAAGGCTAAGAGGAACCTACATCTGCCTAATAGGAATGCAGGATGTGGAGACAGACTGTCCTCACTGGTAGCACAACAGGCAATAGAAACAAGCCCGAAATCAGATCATTCCAAACAGATATAAAGAAAACCTTCCTAATCATAAGGTTGGTCAATTATTGAAACAGGTCGCCCATACAGGTTGAAAAATTTCTTCCTTCAGATAAATTCAAAACTTGACAAATACCAGAGCAACCTGATATAATTGGACCTGTTCCAGAAATGCATTCCAACCTCAAGTATTCTACAATTCTACCAAGGCTCCAAGGAATACAAGATGCCATGCAAATATAATGGAAAAAAAAAAACAGTCGTGGCTCTGAGTGGCTCTTTAGTTCTAATCAAATTTTCTTTGTAATATCTACTTGTTAATTCACCTGACTTTAGCAGAATTATTAACCTGAAAATTCTTATGCCTAATGGAGGCTCTAAGATATTTCAAAGTTCATTCCTGAGTTAAAAGGTAATTAAATGCAAGTATACATGCAATTAGTTCACAAAAAGGACAATTTCTGTGAGCTTTCTTCAGGAAGCATTTTCTCTCCTAAAATTTTCTGCAGTGGTCATTACTATTTGCACTGGTAGAGTATTAAGACGTGCTATAAATGTACCGTGGTCTTTGCCACTGCATCTTCTGATTTAGGAAAATGGAGCAAGCCTACATAACATGGAGCCCAATTTACGCAGAATGGGAGAACATCCATATTTGCAGAACAGACCATAAATGAACATTCCTTTGAAAAAAGAAATGAGTGTTCCAGTGAAAATTATAAAAAAATAAGCTTAAAGGTCATTACACACATCACTACCAGGTATAAATAAGATCACTGAAATTATTTTATTTTGGTTCATTTATGGTAGAAGAGATAAGAAATAAAACGATTTCTTAGGTAAATATTTTTTACAATTAAAGCATAGAAAACTCAACAGAAAAAGATATTAAGTGTTTCAAGAGTATACTCACCTGGTTCTGTCAGTCTGAGGAGATCTGATTCAAGAGTGCTTAGATTTTCTGCTGCTTTTGCCATTGCAGCTAAATGGGATTCCTGTGAGGAACTGGCCTGAAACATCCAGTACTTTCTTAAGAAAGCTTAGCTTTAACTTAACTAAAACCAGCATGTCAATAGCAAAATTTAGGTTAGCTCCTAAGACTTCTAAATCTATATATGATCATTTCACCAATATTCTTTTTAAGTGAAATAAAAATGGTATTATTCATGATTTTTGAAGTAAAGCATACTTTGTCAAGCAGCCTGTTCAAATATTTTGTTGTCGTAGCATGTAGGACTTCCTTAAAAATTTATTTGGTAGAAGAGCAACTCCACTTACTGCCTTGAAGATTAATCAAGAATGAATCCTTGCCAGATTTTTGGTTTGACAAAACACACCATTTTCCAGAAAACAATCTTTTCAGTTTATTTACTGCCTACAGAAATCAAAATCCCTTTGGAAAGAAAGTTTTCTCTTTTTTCACTTCAGTGAAAATATAATTTTCAGTCAGCCCTCCTTGGCTGAAGATATTATGTTGTTCCTATGATCTTAGTTACTTCCTCTCTTTTGGTATAAACGTGGGAGCAGCTAATGCAAACTCAGCAATGAACAATAGAGAAAATTTTGCTCTGGATTCTACCAGTGTTCTACAGAGACTCTTCCCTAGAAGCCAAATGACTTTAATACATCTCAATTTCATGCTCCCACTGCTTCCTTTCTTCCTCTCATTTATTCCTACTTTCTTCCTCTCATTTATTCCTACTTTCTTACCTCTTTTTCAAATCTCATCTCCAGTGAAATCTCTTTAAAGATTTTTTAAGAAAAAACAGAACAGTATGCAGAATCAGTATTTTACTCTGATGCTAAGTTACAGGAAATTGTCACAACCTGCTGCATCTCTTTGTAATTTAAGTACTAAGGTCTTTGAGGCTGAAGGTTCTTCCTTCCTTGAGATATATTTTTCAGTCTACACAATTCCTAAGACACTCTTCTATGTGATCCAGTTTCAAGCAGCTTCTGCACAAAGTGAAATGCTACATTTTTACACCATTTGGGATATTTTTGCTCTTCTTTACTTAATCAGTTCTTTAATTGTTCTTCTTCTGTCTAATAAAGCATTCCTGGAAACTATATGTGAGGATCAGTTGGGGATGTTTGTATAAATACCTGCAGGAGCCTCTTGGCTCTGACTTGTAATATTGCTGACCCTGCTCCAGTTCAACAAGATGAGATGCTGTACACACTGCAGTTTACTACTGATCTTAAAGATGGCTACAACTAAATAGAAGCCTTTCAGCTGCACTTTGGGAACTTTTACTCTTCAAGGAAACTCTTCTTCCACACAATCACTTCTGAATTGCATAGGGAGGTTGTGGACTCCCCATCCCTGAAGGTGTTCAAGACCTGGTTGGATGGGGCTTGGAGCAACCTGGTCTACGGGAAGGTTCCCTGACCATAGCAGGGTGGTTGAACTAGATAATCTTTAACATCCCTTCCAACCCAAACCATTCTATGATTCTAAAACAAGAAAATTAATAAATCTAGTCTTCAAAAGAGCAGAATACAGCATTTAGAGAAAATAAAAAGTAAAAAGCAGAGCATTTACTTTTACTTCTTTGACAGCGTGTGTTTCTTCAGTTTTCTTAGCTCCAGAGAGGCAGAGTGAGACTGTTGGTGAGATATCCAACAATTTTTTGCCATAGTTAATGATAATTACTGCAAGTTCGTACTCTTTCCACGAACGTAGTACCTATTAAAGAATCATCTGTTATATATTTTTTTGGTTTACATAACATGCAATGTTTTATTATTGCCTAGTTATAAATGTCAAAATGCATGAATATTAAAAATAGAAATTAATTACTCCATACTCAAGTTTTTTTAATTAAAAAAAAAATCAAAACTGTAGCCCTGTAAAATAATTGGAATTGCAGATATGTTATCTATGTGTTCTACTTCTGCTTAGCCTATCCCTCAGAGAATAGAAAGATTTAACCAGAAGTATCTATTGCTGTGATTGACACTTCCCCTGTTCTCAGGCAGTACTGCTATCAAAGGACATAAAGGGTAACTAAATGATCCCCATTTACCTCTCTGGTATCAAGGGCATATTTTAAAATCCCAACTGTAATAGTGAAAGGAGTGGTGACATTTATTTTAAAATATGAAATTTATAAATTAACAGTATAGGGAATGTTTTTAGATGGCTTTATTTTCTTTAGATAGAGCTCTAAAGGCCCAAGTGCTTCCTACTGTATGCAAGACAACTTCATGTAAGGTAGTTTGCCTTTGCGGTACTAAGTGTATAGATTGCCTTAGGATAAATACAGTACATGACCTGACTGTAACTCAAAAGAAAATCATATACCATGGTTTAATCAAAACATTTGCAATTTACTCATTCTGCTTGCTACTCTGTACGCTATTCTGTTGAAATGCTATCCTTAAGGAAAAAAGATGAGCAATCTAAGTGACAGTCACTTAGCTGAGGAATTCAACAACAAACAAACAATCATGGTTTCAAGGTTCCTAACAGGCTTTATTTGCCTTGATAGCATCCAACTAGGCCCTCCCACTGTGGGGCGAGGAGCTTCCTCTCAGCTCAAGTCTACACCTTAAGTCCCTGCCAGCTCCTGTGTGGCAGCAATGCTAGTCTCCAGCTTGGTCCAAGCCATGCCTGGGCCCGGCAATGGATCCCCTGAACTGGGCACCTGACTCATGGACCAACTTCTTAGCTTTATCTCAGACTGTTTGCATCATGACAGACCAGTCTGCTGGGCTATTTCTGACCCTAGCTACACTTACCAGACCTTATCCTGACCTGTGGACTAACTTTCCAGCTTCAGTTCTGACCTGCCTCATCGCTACAAACTCATCTGATAATCTCCTGGTTGAGCCCGACTACCAGGTGCTGCCCTGCCAGCCATGGCATTGTCCCTGGCTCCTGGTCTCACAGCCATGACATACTTGATTCATACAAAGAAAATGACAACACTAATGCTTAAGAAACTCATCTTTATAGAAAGAAGGCAAACTGGGTCTTCTTGAAGAGCATTTTTAGGGTTATTTGATACTGATCTGGTCTGGTGAGGTGACCACAGAGATTCAGCTCCTATAAAGACTGGGGTGAGGAATTACCAACTCGGGGGAATAATCCCTCAAACTCTTAGCCACAGCTCAGCTCAGTATGAGCTCTTAGTTGAGGTGTACTCAAAGCTAGAGGAAAGCTGTCTTTTTCAGTGTCATATATGTATGATGGCAAGTAATTTAACTGTAGCATGTCTCAATACCTAAGGAAAAAAATCCAGTACCATCTTTCTCCTTATCTCACTAAACAAATTGAGTATCTGAATCATAAATGTCATCTAAAAATATATATTATGGTTGAAAGTCAAGGTGTTTATATTTCTACCAGCATGTGAGAAAAAATAATATAAAGTCTCTTGTATCTGATTTATTTGCTAATGAGATATGTTAATCTAATTTAAAACTACAAATATGGCTTATTTGCAGTAAGAAATCTTTTAAACTTCTATATTACATAGAGGCCTCACTGAAAATAGTACTCCCTTAAAACGTAAAAATACACTCAATGACAAAACATAGATTTGATGTCATGGACTAACAGAGTCTATTTTCTGAACAAATGAATATTAAAAAATGAAAATGTCATTACTATATAAAATGCACTGATATAAATCTACTAATAAATATTTTTATACCTTTACTATTTTCAAATGCTGTTTCTCTAAGATATCATTCTGAAGGCCAGCTTACTAAGTCTCTTTTTTGCTCTAAAGGACAAGGGCTATATCTCAAATTAAGCTCTAAGCACAATAATACATTTCATACCTTTGCTGTATAAAAGGAAGTACAAGCTATCATATGCTGAATACTCTCAAAACATCCTGCCTGTCTCCCCTGCAAAACAGCACTTGGAATTTCTTGGAGGACAGCCAAGCACTTAATGAGAATCTGTAAATACAAGGGTCAAAACAAAGTTTGGAATCTGCACCACACTTAGCTCACACATACCCCTGTACAGCCTATTGTATTTGATGGTGAACTTTAAACATACTTTGAAATCTAATGGATAGAATGAAACATTAGCTCTACAATTGCCAATAATAAAATTTCCACTTAATTTAATAGTGTCGAGATTTCAACCAGAGCCCTTTGGAATAAATGACATGTTGACATAAAATCTCAGATATTAAATTACAGAAACATGATGTATATTTTTGCTGATGTAATTAACATAAAATCCAAGAATGCTTAATTCAGTAAGATGACATACTTCTCCTACTAGAGGACTGCTTAAAAAGATACCAAGGTGGTCAGAATTTCAAAAGAAAGAAAAATATTATCAGTATGCTGTAACAATAAAATAGTTCTTTCCCCCATTTTTGTCTATCAGACACAAAAAGAACATATGACTAAATTATTTTCACATAAATTAGGAAATCTGAAACAGGAGTCATTTTCAGAGGCTAGCTGTACCTTTAGTAGGTCACTGCAGCCTATAACTTCTTAAGAAAGAGGCTATTCCTAATAAAATAGATTATATTTTTCTTCTAAACACTCTTCTAAAAACTTCTCAGGGCTCTCTGTGCATCCTCAATGAAGACCTTCTGTCTCACACTTTCTGCCCAAGAGCCCAAGAGTCCCAATTAAGCTCAGACACAAGCCTTCAGTCACTGCTTGAGCTGTGGTATTAGTGTGCAGGTCATCAGTTTTTTCTCCTGGATGGATCTCGGACCTGTGTTGTACCCTTGTCTTCAATCTCTGGCTCCAACTCGTGCAGGTCCTGACTTTTTCTCCTAAATGGACCTTGGTCCAGCCCAATAATTTCACCTTCTCTGGACTGTCAGTGGATTCTTTTACCAATCCCCTGCTCTGTCTAGTCTGTGCCTTGCCTGCAGTGCAGTCACCTCATCCTTTCCCACAGAGGGAACGTGCTCTTACTGCTGCTCCCTAACAAAGCTACCTAATTACAGGCAAAAAAACTGCACATATCCGTGCTGAATCTAAAGAACACCTCTGCTGCTTCAGAAATGGCAGGAAAGGATTCAGGTACTCTGTTTTCCAAGTGAATGTACTTGCTTCTGGAAAGGAGTACATGCCTGAAAACTAAAGACTGCATTATCAAAACATTGAATAGCTTTCTCTTTTTTAAGAAGAAAATTGCATATGAAGCAAACATTCAAAAAAATAAATAGGCAAATGCTGCTTTTTTTTTGCTCAAAATTGCCATCTGCAGGTAACATTCAAATAAAAGTTACATCGTAGATTCTGGTACAGTTTAAAATACCAACAAATCATCCTGAAGAAACAATAGATATTCTGCAATTACTTTGTCATATCTGAGACCAGAACGTGTGTAGCTTACATGCACTGGGGACACATAAAACTATAAAAGGTTTTTCTTTCTTCAGCTATTAAGAACTCAAAGTCTAGACATTTAGCTCTCCCACTGTACTCTCTATTACAAGTTTAATTTGAATCATTGTAACCGCAGGACAACTGCTTTGTTTTAAAATGCTCTCACCTGAGTTATTGACACTGAAGAAATCTTGTGATAAATAAGTGGAGCAAGGAGACCATAACATTGCACAACAGACTGCAGGGTGTAACTTGCATCATTCAACCAGCTGCTAAGTTCAATAGCCACAGTCATTGCTTCACATTCTGCTAATCTAGCAACCTGTAAAAGAAAAACCCATTTTGATTTAAATATGAATTCTGTTGCCTTAAATAATTTGAAAGTGGAAGAAGACAAATGTTACTGCAGTTTAAAAAGTAGTGAAAGCAGCAACTAAGATAAAAGTTTAAAAATTAATTTACATTGACAGCTGTTAGAAATGTATTAAAAATGTGACATTATTCATGATCCTAAAGGAAAGAATTGCCCTTGATCTAATTGTGCATTCTGAGTTTGCCCATATAATTTACAAAGCCTGGTTAACAACCTCAACCTGTGTGCAGCGGAAATTTCACACGCTAACCTCACAGAGTAGGTAAGGGAAGGATAACAACTTCTTTCTTTCCCTTCAAGTTATCTGCTGAAGTCTGCGCACATGTGAGTAGATCCAGTAAAGTCACTGAGTAATCAATTGCTCACATTTTTTACAAGGCCAGTACTTCAGAAAAGAAAATAAGGGAATAGGAATGTAATAATATTGGAGGCAAAGCTTGACTACCCAAATAAAAAAAAGAGGGGGGGCTGTCATTAATATGCCTTTATACTGTAAAAAAGTCTGAAATAACACAAGATTAATATATTAAAACCATGAAACCCTGTTAGAAGTTAATCTTAATTAAAATACATGTATTAAATAGCAGAAATGTTTAAAATTAAAATTCAAGGTACATCTTAGTAGGAAAAAAATAACAATTATTGTACTTCTTTCTTAAATTATAACATATAATCACTGAAATCAAGGAAAATCCTTTCTCAGTAGGAATCAGTGGGCTTTGAATCAAGCAGCAACTGCTTCAAAAACCGTCATTCCAGCAGGCTACAAATAACCAACAGCTTCTACAATACTTCAGAAAGAAAGACCATATAACTCACAGGAAACTGAGTATTCTGTAAGGTTAGTAGATTGCAACATTTATCTTGTAGTGATGAAACTAAGTTGATCAAAAAGTAAAATCAAATCCAGTATATTATTTTAAACCACACATACTTGCTCCTTATAAAGTATCTCATTGGAAGAGATGGAATCACAGAAGAGTGCTCCTTCCATGACATTAATGTCACAGACAACAAATATACTCCTCAGAAAGAGGTGCAAGGTAGTAGGAGAAGTCTGAGATACAGCTTCAAAACATAACCTACAACATAAGAGCAAAAGAACAGTAAAAACATGTTAATTATGATTTAGATCTCGCATGCCTGAAACCGCATCATATTAAAATGAAGTCTTTATTTTTAACATAATGGACAGAAAGGCTTACTACAGCTTTTTCTGGATATATGAGTTATACATTTAACTAGAATAATAGCTTAAAATTTCTAAAATTAAAAAAAAAAAATTACTCCTTTTCAAATTGTTTTCCACCTCCTACTGTCCTAAGACAATTTTTCCTTATTTCTATCATCTAATCCAGTGAAACTTATTTTGAACTTTCTTTGAAAACTTGGGATTCTACAGCTTATTTATTTTCACTGTCTCCTTTTACACATTATTCTTCTGTTTTCTGAAAATGATACATATAATTGTGAAGTCCATTACTAAAGTATTAGTAACACACCTATTCATGATTGATGTCCTTTGTAACATGAGTTGCAAAAGGATCTCTTCTACCTGCTTCTTTGTTTTTCAGTTGTTTTTATTTCCCTGAGGCTAGGGAGGTATTTGTCCTTCCTGTATAATTTTAATATTTTTGTTACAGTAAAAATCATGTAATTTTGAAGTACAAGAAATAAATTCCTTCTTCTCTGCAATTGTATTTCTTGAGAGACATTGAAATCCGAGGGGGAAGATCAAATAGACTCATTCACATACTTGACATATCACCAACAGGGCGTCTGTCTGGAAACAAGTTTCCTTTCCTTCCAGCTCCCTCTACTGTCTCTTTAAGCCCTGTCTACTTTCAAGCTAGTCCAGTTTCCTACCTACTGATCAGTAAAACTGAAATTGCCTGATATTGCATGTTAATTGAAAAAAAAAGAAAAAAGAAAAAAAAAAGAAAAAAGAAAAAAGAAAAAAGAAAAAAGAAAAAAGAAAAAAGAAAAAAGAAAAAAGAAAAAAGAAA
>JAWWLZ010000042.1:45262256-45296863 GCA_035041345.1 Poliocrania exsul | reverse complement strand
AAAAAGAAAAAAGAAGAAAAAAAAAGAAAAAAGAAGAAAAAAAAAGAAAAAAGAAGAAAAAAAAAGAAAAAAGAAGATGCTTGGCTTAACTGTCACAAAGGCAAAATCCCTGAAAACTGCTTTGCACATCTATTTAAAATTTTCTGTCTTCATTTGATTTATTGTAGGCTCATTCAAATGTTGTCTCTAGAGCTGTATGTGTTCAAAGAAAAAATAATTGCTTATGAAAAAATATTAATGGAAAACAAATGCAAAACCCAGCACAATGACCAGACTTGCACGCCCACTTTGTTGCCTAGGCCAGGGAGAGATTTTTTTTAAAAACATATAATAATGCAATATGATGTCTGGTGATTATCTGCCTTCATCAACGCAGTCTGCAGGCTGCTTGTAAATTCCAAATGGTGCAATGGCATGTTACATCAAGACCCTTGGGCGATTTGTATGCCCAGTACCAGACATATGGCCCTTCAAGGACAGACAGGACATAGACCAGTGGTCTGGCTGAGCCTGGAATAACAAGAATACACTTACACACACTACTGCCTTCCATAACAGGAATCAAAACACGCAAAGTCCACACAATCTGCTTGCAACCAGACAGCATTACCATGAGAAAATCATGGGCTCTGATGCAAGTATAAAAAAAAAATTACGAAAATACTAGCTACATGTCTCAGAATGGCTAATTACTGATTATTCTGTTGGTAAAGTGGAAATGGAAGTGTTCAGACAAATCTTAGAGGAAATTGCCCGAATACCTATTTGTTGAAATACAGATCTTTATTTCTTCTTTAATTCTTGGAACATTCAATAACTATTAATACATGTAATAAAGTTGCTTCTAGACACTATGGTTTCAAGACTAAGCCAGTCTGTGAAACTAAAACAGAGATGCTGTGAAACTTTTCCATACCTCCTCTGCAAGTTTGCCAAAATTTTTCTAAGGAAAGAATTGGTCTAAAAAAGAATTACACACAAGTGAAGATAATGATTTGTGTTCAGGTATATCGGATGTTACTTCATTATCAAATCATAAACAGTTCACTTACAACTAAAAATCTTTTTATTATAATATTTCATGTCTATTACTCAATAAAAATCTCCTTTATCTGGGAGTAAATTAAGTTTTGATGTATTTTTGAATCTGGATCTACTGAATTTCAGTAAACACAACCACAAAATTTCTACGTGGTCTTCGTCATCCTGAAAATCCTGTAATGTTATGGTTGAACATTTGAAATTTATTTATAAAATAACTGATTTTCAATATCTCTTCTAAAACCCTTTAGTACATGCAAAGATTATTGGCAAATTATATAGTCACTCTAAAACAAAATTAGCAAGCATTTGGGTGGTATTCTTGACAAAATTGTCACAGTTTCTGAACTCTATCGCTCCCTTAATTGAAAAGTCAATAACCCAGTGCACTTTATACATTTTGCATATGAAAACACATCACACAGAACTAGCATGCACTTTATATGTTTCCCAATTATCTTAAGAAAACAGTCATTATAAAGAATTAGGGTGTGTATATCTTAGTGGTCCCATAAATAGCAAAAATCCTCTGCTAATCATAAACACATTTCACACTTCTTTTTTCAGCAAGTGTTTCATGTCATAAGCCCTAACAAAATATTACAACCTGGAACTCTTTAAAATAAAATGTGCACATCTATAATTATTATTTTGTTTTTGCCAGTTACCTTTTTTCAGATATACTCAAATTACTACTTGCAGAAATAACAGCTGCATTGGCAGGCAATGGAGAAGAATTTGAAACAAAATAATTCCACATTGGTGAAAATGTTTCTCTGGCTAATCTAAAGTGTCCAGTCTGATAGGCTACCTACAAAGCAAACAAACAAAACTTAGCGAGTTGACATGTTCATCAAATAACCAATCCAGATATGAGGTTTTAAAACTCCACCCAACATGTAAATTTACTATTTCTCTAAGAACACTCTGACCTATTTAAATAAAATACATGTCGTAACAATCTGATTCTACTAATATTAGTTTGGTTCAGATTTAGCATCAGAGAAGGCAAAAGAGTTTCTGGACTGTAAGACCAGGGATCTAACTTCCCTTTGTGGAATACTTTACAGATCTTGTGTCACAGTTCTTGAAAGTATATTATTTCATTTAAGTTCATTTGAGTTTTGATAATACTGCAGAATGCCCTGCTGCTCTGGATAATGGATGTAAATGAAGCCAAACAAGTAGGCATAAATTCTTACTCTGAAATATTTTAAGAAATCTTCTAATCATTCCCTACATTTTACTTATAGGACTACACAATTTCATTTTTCTCCATGTAACAATATGTTCTAAATATCCTTTATTAAGAACACAGAAAATTATCATGAAGGTCTGACAGAGCCTTTGGGTTCTTCCACAAGACATTACAAAACTAACTGCAATATGAAAATGATTGGTTTTGATATCTGGTAAGTCCAATCACGTTTTTCATACCATACTGTAATGACTAAGATGATTTCTAGTACTTGGTCTCAATCACAAAAATGGGAAAAAAAAAAAAAAAGAAAAAAAGAAAAAGAAGAAAGAAGTTAAATGCAGACTGAAAAACAGGGACAGAGGTAACAAAACTAGCTGAGAGTATCCTTTAATGTGGAATTTCTAATAATCTTGAATTAAGAATTTAGTTACTCATATATAATTTCTTATGTTAAAATTGTGATTTGTGCTTATCAAGCTTTTGGCAAGAAAGTCTTGAGTTTTTAACCAAATGCTGTTTTACAGCTACCAGTGAAAATAAGTAATGACAACCAAAATCAAGTATGTTGTTTTTTATCAGACTGACCCTACCTGAATTAGATAGGCTCGAACAGTAGTAGCAGACAGGGGTGGATAAGCAAGGATTGGCTTAGTCATTTCCCCAATGGCATCTCCAATAAGTTTTCCATCAGAAGAATATGCTGCAACTGCAAATACGTATTTCTCATTGGCATCTAAGCCCTGTATTTCCAAGAGGCTCTTTCCATCAGCTGGTATCTACCAATAAAAATATTTTACAGTTATATCCATTGAAATGCTGTTGTGTATACAGAGCACATAATCTAAGAGAACAGTTAAGTATCAGGAGCTGGAGTTTTTCTAAGACACTTTTGTCCATTTGAACATTCACAGTGTGATTATGCATGCTTGCAGTTATTGGGCTGGTAACATTCTGGCCCTGAGCTGTGCTTCCAGAGAAAGAGCACATTGCTCTTCTCCATACATGCCACCTTCTTGTATCAGATATGGGCAGAGGATATCCCAGGACCTTTCAGCATCATTAACAGCATTTTGGAGTTTGTGAAGAAAACATCATACTTTCAAGATCTTCATTTTCACTTCAAGTAATTTTGCACCTGCACTTTAACATCACAGCTCACTCCTAACAGGCTTTTCCACCTTGCCCTCCATAACCAGAACAAGTCACACAAGCAAGGTTTGAAGGTTTCAACGTTTTTGAGATCATCATAATGTAGCATCAATGCAGTGCTCTTAATCAAACACAGTCTGGCCTTCATAAGGAGACTTCTGAACAACTGAAACCCCTTCAAATGCTGGGGCTGAATCCTGAACCAGCAGACCATAAATGAGAGTATGACCGTCCATAGCATGACTTTAGAGCAAGATTTTCCAATGTTGGTAAGTTGATAGATTGTTCCATTCCCAGGAATTTTTCTTGGAGCAGGCAGATAGTGATTTTGTCTGCAGGTCGCTATTTTGCAAAAGCATGTCCTAAAGCAAACAGAAGCTCCATTGCTGAGGCATACAATTAACCTCAGGTCTGTGCATCTCCAGTGCCTGCCACAGATAAGACAGTCAGTGGCCTGGATGGATTGCAGCAAATTCACAGAAAGAACACCTGGCAGTTGGGTGAAAGTCACCAATGAAACACTTAATTCACCTGGAGAGGATATTGAAACTAACTCAGTAAACATCATAGAAAGCATGATTCTCTGGATTTGATGATCAGAGCATCAGGAAAAACAACAAAGCCTCTATTGCTGGTACCTACACACATCTCTTTTCATACACCTTCCTTTTAGGGCAGGAGCTGGGAGAACAGGTAAAGGGAAAGATTTCCTCTCCATCATCAAAAACAAATCCATCTGTGTTAGTATGGAGCTTGCTTATGAAGCTAGGAAAGCTTGAAACATCAAGCAAAAGAGGCTGAGGTCAGTCTTTTGTCACAGAACAAAACAAAGAAGAGAACTCTTCATGAAGATTTCCAGATTTAAAAATGATTACTCAGGTCTGAGACTACAGAAAAATCAGCTGAAGAGGAGATGTTGAAGCTTTTTTGGCCCTTTCTAGAATCACAGTCATCATTCGGGAGGACCATCTAATAGCATGCACAAGTGAATGAAAATCAGAACTCTCTCAACCTGTGCAGAAACATCAAAATGTGATCCAAAGGAAAAAAACCTACACAAATGCAAACCAAAACAAAACCCACAAACAACAACAAAACAAAAGTTTCAAAAACATTTTCAAAAAATTATAAGTCAAATTATAATGAATAAGTAACATAAGACTACCAATATAGTCAACACAATCAGTAGTAAGTAATCAAAGATGTGTGGGATGATTCACCATCCCACATGCTAACAGCATGATAGAGCATGAACCTGTGTTACACACCAGATCAGTTATTATTGAGTCAGTATCACTTTGTGGGGCGTGTATTTTTGAGTCAGTACCACCTTGTGAGTGGTGTGTGGGTGGGTGAGTGGAGGGGCAGGGATGGGTTGAACCTCACAGAGGTGGGGTTGCATTGTGTCCCTCATGGCACGGCCCTGGAGCAGTTGTGAGTCACAAACAGCTCAGGAAAACTGTAACACCCCACAGCTCCTGGAGCCCTGACCCAGCTCAGATTTGCAGAGACAGTGAGAACACTGCCCCTCACCTGGCCTGGGACCCAGAGTGGCTGGTGGGTCAGAGGCTCCACCTGGGGGAGGTTAGCTATAGAGACCAGAGCAGAGGTTTGTCAAATGCTTGGCCAGTTACATGATTAAAAAAAATCTGTCAGATATACAGATTTAGAAAGTTGGTGATTTTTTAGAGGAAGAGAGTATGACCTAAACAAGTTTTACCTCTCTCTGTCTTACCTGTTCTCCTGAATTTGGAAGTCTATTGTTATTTAACCTTACTTTCATGTTACTTCCTCCTGCTACAGAGCCAAAAATACTATACCATGAAACCTTTGAAGAAAAGGAGAATAAAATTAGTTGATACACCATACTATTTCCAACTTTTGCATAGTGGGAAATTGTAAAAATTTTGTGAAGACAGTCTCTGCAAAAAAACCCACCTTATAAAAAAGTATAGTCAACTGCACTAGAAACATCAGTTAATTTATTTAGCTGAACAACTTGATATACTACAGTGGCAATAAAAGCAAATGACTCTCCATTATTCTATCCCCTACCCTGAGCTACCCTATTCCTCAAAGCTATCCCAAAGCACAAACTGTAGGTCATCCTGTGGATTTAAAGTCACCTAGATACATTATTTGATGGAGAAGAATGGTATTCTAATAAAGTTGGCATCAGGTTCTGATTCAGCAAACTACTTGCCAACAGATCCTTAAAAATCAGGCAGAAGAAATGCTGATATGAAGCAATGCAGTAAAATTTTCCAGACAAGCCATGTTCTTAGCTCCTATTGAAATCAATGTCTTTTAATGTCTTTGAGCTGCTGATAAGCTCATTGGGTGTATCATCTACACTTTCCAATCTTTAACCACGGAAGAATATGAGCACACAGTCCTGGATTGGTGTTCAGTTGTGTTCTGTGAGACCAAACATGGAAATGAATTTTAATTTCATGTCTGCAAAACTAGGCAGATGGATTTCACTAAGTTATGTATCTGATTATTCTCTTGCATTAAACTTCTAAAAATGGTAGTAAGTCTATTTTCTTTCTGTAAACATTTAAACAGACCTGAGGTTTAGCAGATGAGGTGATTCTTCAACACATAAAAAGTCTTTAGAGATAAAATGTTCATTTTTCTTGTAACAAATATGATTTAGAATCCTAAAACAAATAATAGAAAGCTTTGGGTTGGAAGGGACCTTAAAAATCATCTAGTTCCAACCCCTCTGTCATGGGCAGGGATGCCATTGAACACTTCCAGGGATGGAGTATTCACAACTTCTCTGAAGAACTTGTTCCCAGAGAACTCACCACCTTCCCAGTAAAGAATTTCTTCCTAGCATCTAATCTCAACCTGCTCTCTTTCAGTTTAAAATCATTGCTACTTGTCCTACCTGCAGGTACAAGAATTCCCTCTCCCTCCTTTTTGTAAGCCCCTTTAAGTTACTGGAATGTTGCAAAGAGATCTCCCTGAAGACTGGCTGAGGGTGCACTTGATCTCACTGCCTGCGTCCCTGATGAAGATACTGAAGAGCATCAGTCCCAAGACAGAGTCCTGAGGGACACCACTCACCACCCAGACATAGAGCCATTGACTACAACTCTCTGGCTGCATTCATCCAGCCAATTCCTTATCCACTGAATAGCCCATCCATCAAATCCATGTATTTCCAGTCTGGTGATAAGGATGTCATGTAGGACCATACCAAAGGCCTTACAGAATTCTATATAGATGACATCAGTTGGTCTTCCCTTGTTAACCATTGCCATCACTCCATCACAGAAGGGCAGCCGATTGGTCAGGCACCATGTGCCCATAGTAAAGCTGTGCTGGCTATCTTGGATCACCTTCTTGTCTTTTATGGGCTTTAGCACATCTTCTAGGAGGATCTGCTCCATGATCTTCCCAGGCACAGAGATGAGGCTTACCAGTCTGTAGTTTCATGGATCATCCTTTCTCCCCTTTTTAAAAACAGCAGTGATGTTTCCCTTTTTCCAGTCACAGTTGCCTTGGGACTGTGGAATGCACGTCATCAAGTCCCACAGAATTGAGGCTACTCAGTTTCATCAAGTCATCCCAAACCTGCTCTTTTCTTACAGTGGGAGGGACTTCACACCCCCTACACCAGCCCAGAGGATCAGCAACTTGAGAGAAGCAGGAAGTCTGACTGCCAGTGAAGACTGAGCCAAAGAACTCATTGAGTACCTCAGTCTTCTCTAAGTCAGTCACCACCAGTTTATGCTCCTGATTATCAAGGGAGTAAACTCTTCTTGGCCTTTGTTTTCTGACCTATGTACTTATAGAATCCCTCCTTCTTATTCTTCACATCCCTTGCCAAGTCCTGCTCCAGTTTTGTCTTGGCTTTTCTGATCTTATTCTTACACATTCAAACCATATTCTTTTTCTCTCCCCAGGTCACCTGTCCCTGGTGCCACTGGCTGTGCATTTTTTTCCTTACTCCTCAGTTTGAGAAGCAGATCCTTACTCAGCCATGCTGGTTTCCAGCCTGTCTTGCTTGATTTCCACACCTGTAAAGGGAGCTCTTGTGCTCTAAGAAAATTTGTCTCTCAGTTAGCAGACTATTTTTCAGAAGGAGTTATTGAAATTGAGAAATTATTTTCAGTAAATGAGCTTTAATATCAGAAAATTTTAGAGATATTTTGACTCCTAGTACAAGAAGTATGTATATCTAATTAAGACCTGAGCATACATTTATCCTAAGAGTCTAGTCATCCTAAGTACCCAGTTAACAACTACATTAAAATATGTTTCATGTCTGCTCTACAGCTATGTATAACTTTAGAAAAAAAATTCTTCTAGACTGTCTGGATATAAGAATTACAGGAATAATAATAAATAAGAACAATATAGTATAAGAATAGTAATCATTTTTCGCCATCTAGTGGCCCAATGTGTTGCATTCAGTCTCCCATATCAAAATGAAGTTTGAAAACTTAATAAAACAAATGAATTCTAAAGATTTTTTAAAAAGTTTTATTTCACACTTATTAAGGCTAAAAAGGATTAACTTTTCCTTAATTAATTATTTTGAAATTCACTTATAAAATTGCAATAACACTGAAAGTCACAAAACAAGTGTTCAGAGAAGTACTCTTACCACTATTAGTAAGATTTTACTATAGCTAGTGTATTTTTCATACTTCAGCCTTTTTGAACCCTTTCTCAACATGGGAAGAAGAATAAGGTGGAAGAGTCAGCATGAACTTACCAAAGGCAAATCATGTCTGATCACCAGGACTGGCCTCTGTAACAAAATTACTTGATTGGCAGAGGAAGGGAGAGGAGTAGATGCCACTTATTTTTCACAATAGTGCATGATAGGAGGATGAAAAACAACAGACACACATTGAAGCAAGGGAGATTCCAAAGTTTTCCCTATGAACATGTTGCTCTGTTGGAACACATTGCCCAGAGAAGCTGTTCAGTCTCTGTTCTTGGAAGTTTTCATAACTGACTACATAAAGCCCTGAGCAACCTGGTCTAATCTCACAACTAACCCTACTTTGAGCGGAAGGTTGCACTAGAGATCTCTCCTAAAATCCCTTACGATCTGCATAGTTCTGTGACTCCAGATGTTCAACAGAAAGTAGATTTTTCTACTTGAATTATGTCACTTCAGCATTTCATTGATGGAGAATTCAGTGTGGTACTTTCTTGCATCACATGATGCAACAGTCTGGTATTTCTTCAGAGGGTAACTAGGAGTGTGTCAGCCCCTAAGCAAGAAAATGAGCTTTTGATATGTGTTAGACAACAGAAGCACCAAGGAACATTATGCATGAGATTTACAAAGTTTCATGCAAATGTGAAGATCAAAACAGTGAGTCACAGCTGACTCACAGAGAGGAAAAAAAAAGATAAAGGAAAAAAAAAG
The DNA here is from genome assembly GCA_035041345.1 of Poliocrania exsul. NCBI lineage: Eukaryota > Metazoa > Chordata > Aves > Passeriformes > Thamnophilidae > Poliocrania > Poliocrania exsul. The sequence continues at coordinate 45,288,074 of JAWWLZ010000042.1, read as the reverse complement.
ATAATTAAGTCAGAATATCATAATCTTTGCAAGAACAGACAAAAATGTGATGGTACAGCACTGTTGGAACAACTTTTTCTCTCGTGTATTGTTTAGTTACTTCTTACGCAGTCATGATGAAAAACATTACCTGAATATCTGAAGAGAATGGGGCTGGTTTAAATGTCATGGAGCAATGGGATCTAGAAAGTAACAGAGGAGGAGGTGGAGTTCTGCTTTCTTTCTTGCTGATCATAGCTTCTTTGAGACTGTTAAACAATGCCCTTTGTTCAGCTTCAACTTGCTGAATTAAAGTTAGTGCTGCCTATGATTTAAATTAAAACAAAAGGGAGAAACTATTAAAATATAATAGACAGATTTAACACTTTAAATGATTTTCAAATTATCATAGAAAATTTCAACTGCTATGTAGAAAACTTTCATAGATTTTACTATCATCTTACATCCTAAATTAGGATAAACTGTACTTTGTGCAGACATACACATGTAGATTAATTTCACAACCAGGGAATGCAGGGTTGCATATGAAAGAGATAGGGCTGAGGCATATCCAATTTTGGAAGAACTTTTGGGAAAAAAAAGAGAATTATTACAAATAATGTTTATAAGCAATTTGTGCCAACCACTACTTAACTCCAACAAGACACAAAAAAGACATCAATTCTTATTTAGGAGACAGCTGGAAACCTATGGAATTCCTGAAGGAGCTGTGGAAGTAGTTAGACTGATTTTCTGCACTTTAAAAACAGGGGAAAGAAATAAAGTCTAGAAATTAAAAAAAGGAGAAGAATGTGAGTCTTGAAAAAGTAGGGCTAGGCCACTTTTCCTTTGGTTAGCTGGAGACAGCTGAAAGCTGACTGACAGTCTGTTAGTGTCTTTCAAAAATGTGGAGGCCCCCTGCACATAGTGATTGTGGCCATTTGCTTGGAGAACAGGACACATTTTTTTCTTACTGGAGTGAACAGAAAATTGGTAGGCTTCCTCACCTTGAATCCATTGTTAGGTTACAAGAAACTTAACTTGGAAACTGTTCATTTATTAAGTCCATGTCATCATCACCAGCCAAAGTATTCTAAGACAATTTATAAATGTTGGGAAAAGAACAATGTTGATGGTTACAATAAGGAAACCTGCATGACATTTTGGCAAGGCATTCATTCATAACTGCAAGTCTGGGTGATTAAGCAGAGAAAGAAAGAGCATAACTTCTTTCAGGTTTCCTTCAATCTCCATGTTTGCACAAAATTTGGGGATGTGCTCTTTCCTTGTTCTAAGGTCACTTCATTCTTTTATCATAATGAATCTTCTCAGGAAAAAAATTGACAATAGAAGTTAAAAACACACACTGTCCCTCAAGTTCCTTCCATTTTTTTGCTTTCTTTTTTTTTTTTTTTAAGAAGGAGTAATCCCTGACATAATTACAGAGAATATGAAAAACTGTGACTATGATAAAGACTTTCTATCATAAGATATTTCTTATTACCTCCAGTAGCTGCCTTTGGGAAGTAGTAGTTAAATCTTCAGGAAACTTCAGTGCAGCTTTTTGCATCAAAAAGATTGCTTTGGATAGCTTATTCCTTTTTATTTTTTTCATTATAAGTGCCTCTATAAAACAGATATTTAAAGACATCTATAAAGCAGCAGCAATCATTTATTATACTTCTAAAATCTTAATTAATAGGCCTTACCTGTTAAATACTGGGAATCTTTAATATTCTTCACAACAGACTTACTAGACTTAAGATTTCTGCCATCCAATTCAGCACCTGTGTGGGAAGAAAATACTGAGTTATTTTGATAGTGCTATTTTGAAAAATTCAGTGCGAGGGGCTAATATGTAACGTTATAGTAAACCTCTTTTCTTTGGTAGAAGTAGAATTTCTTGGACAAATCATCCCACTAAAAATATTCCATCCTCCTGTTCTAACATCTTTAACAGTTACAGTAACCTCACAGAAAAAGAGTGCTTTAGTTTCATAGTAGGGAGCAGAGCACAGGGGAGCTCTACAGTGTCAAACTAATACTAGCTTTTAATTTAATTTAAAAAAAACCACCAAAACAACACCAAGAATGAGAGAACAAGTAGAGTTTTTTCAGAAGGCATTTGGCAAGATACCTGTTAACTGGAAAGATATAAAGACAACTTCACAGGAGTAGAAATTCAAATTACCAAGAGCATTGAATAAAATATTTCTCTAGAGAGAAAATCAGCTTTACAGAAAAAAAATCTGCAGAACATCCTCCAATTTTTCTTCACTGGCACTGTAACAGTTAATAGTTAAAATACAACAACAAACTGTCTAGGAATGAAATACTCTACTTTTAGCAAAGTTTAACTCCCATTAGTTGAGTAGAGGTTAGAGACCAGTATGCAAATCTAAATTCTGCAAATTCAGTACATTATTTCTGGCTATCCATGGCATACAAAGTGACTAAACATCAGCTCCTCTGCAGAATGTAGATATTCCTTTATTTCGTAGTACTACAAAATATATTAATAAAAGAATTCTAATGGAGCTATGAAGATTGTTTACTTTACTGAAACCTACCCTGTGTAATTTTAAGAAGTTTCACAGCTACTCGATGTTGGGCCTGAATGAGCTCCAAATGTAAATCTGCTGCAAAACCATTGTCTGTTCCTGTTTTATCATCATCATATCCCAATACAGAATTCAAATTTTGATCATTTGAGTCCACCTAATAAATAGGAAGTGGCAATGAAGCACATGGAAACCTTTATAACTTAGCATTTTTCTTAACATTACTATTATTTCAATAAATTAAAAAACACTGGAATTGGTTACATCTGTGTAATATTTGACCAATCAAGAAAGCATGGAAGAAGAATGACCAAACAGAGACAGTATAGATAATGTAGGAAGAAAACTAGACAAAATCTTAATGATCAATAATAAAGATGAAACTGAAGAAAAAGACATTTTGTGTTACCAGTCCACAAATAAGTATTATATTGTTGCAGAATGATAATATTTAGAAAATCTGAACTCTCATCAACAGCAAAAATTTCAATAATACACAGTTGCAAGCAATAAATACTAAAAGGATTTCTGTTCTTAATCTACAGAATAAATCTATACATTACAATTATTTCAAAAGGAAATTGTAAAGAAAACAAAAAGGAGTTCATAATTTATGACTGAAAGACAAAAAAGCTATTTCAACTTGTGCTGGTGTTGGCTGAGGTAGAGTTAATTTTCTTCATAGTACCTGGTGTGGGACTGTTTTGGATTTGTGCTGGAAACAGCATTGATAATGTCAGGGATATTTTCATTATTGCTGAGCAGTGCTTACACAACATCAACACCTCTTCTGCTTCTTGGACCACCCAACCAGTAAACAGGCTGAGGATGCTCAAGAAGGTGGGAGAGGACACAACCAGGACAGCTGACCCCAGGGATAGCCCATACCATACAAAGTCATGATCAGCATATAAATCTGGGGGAAGATGGAATGGAGGATGGTCATGGCATGTCTTCCCAAGTCACTGATATGAGTAGTGGAGCTTTGCCTTCCAGGAGATGGCTGAACACCTGCCTGCCCATGGGAAGCAGTGAATAAATTCCTTGTCTTGTTCTGCTTCTGCTTTACCTATTAAACTGTCTTTATCTCAACCTACGAGTTTTCTCAGTTTTACCCTTCCCCCCGACCCTGTGAGGGATTGAACAAGCAGCTGTGTGGGGGTCAGTTGCCAGCTGGGGTCAAACCAGAACACTGAAAAAAGAGATTTTTTTTTTTTTTTCTATTCTCTTCTTACCCGGGGCAGGAAAACAAGGTACCTTTGATAGTGCTAAGATTTCTAAGTATAAAGAAAATATGAGGTCTGTGCCATCAAAATGCAATTTATATTAATTTATTTATAGATAGTGTAGCTTTTTGTAAACTTTACCTTTGTACAGCAGTTGTCAAATATTGACTTTCCATCTGGTAGAAGGGTCATTAAACGAGATGTGTTCATTCTATTAATTGCTTTTTCAAGACTTTCATAAGCAATTTGTAATTGTTCTGCAGGAGTTTTCTGAAATGAAAAAACATATAAACACATTTCATTAGAGAACAGCATTAAAAATCATAATATGAACTATTGAAAGTAAATTGCTATTCTTTTCAGCTGTTGCAATTTAAAATTTGTCATATAATCTTTACATAGGCACTGCACCCCATGCTTTCATACACTCAATGTTTTAAATTTCAACTAGGACTGATTTTCCTTCAGCTCTAATAAACCCCATATTTACTAACTCAAAGTTAGCTTATAGCAGAACAAAAAAGACCTTAAGGAATCGAGTTGAAAACACAGTATGTTTGATAAGCAGTTTTTCAATGTTCCATTGGACGTTATAAAGAAAACGCTGGTTTTTTTCAGAAAACACCACCTTAAGTAGACTGTCGCTGAATTAATACTTCTCCATGTGTGTAAGCATTAGACATATCATTGACAAAACTCATGAATCCTCAGAGTAATGCATATCTTTCCTTCTTAATGTGTTTTAGTAAGTCATTTGACTGGACAATTTGCAAAGTGCTGAGCACTTAACACACTGAACAAAGTAAGGACACTCAGGATGTTTCACGTGACACTTACAAAAACAAATAAGCAAAACTACAACCCAACATATTTTCCTAAATGAAGCAATGACTAAAATTTCTACCATCTTAAAATATGTGAATTAAACCATAAAGCTGGTACTACACACTGGCATAAAAGAGAGTGTACAGTGGAAATCAGTATAACCATGCTGTAAAAGTTTCAAATAAACCTTTCTCCATATAAAGGATTGATTAAAAAAAAAAAAAACTTAGGGAAAATTTTCAAATTTTATTTCATTTGAAAAAATATCTTTGCTTTTTTCTCTGCATTAGCAAGATTGTGTAAAATGTTTCATCTCTGTAAAACTAAATACAAAATTGTATGAAAAGCTTCAAGCAGAAATATTCTTATGCTGTTCAAAATAATTGTATTAATGAAGATAAATTAGACATTACCATCAGTATTTCAGGCATATCACATGTTTCATCTTGTGAAAGAGAGGCACTCCTTTTTCCTTTTTTTATAGGAAGAAAAACAAAAGTGAAAATGAAGCAAACTTAGAAAATTTTAGTACCATTTAATTAGCTCCACTACTAATTCAAGAGTCTGGCAATAACTCAATTCTTCAGTGCTTGACTAAGAGTGGTAATTATATTCATTCTTGAAAAGCTTTCTGGTATTTAGACACACAGCTACAATATGTACAGTTACACTAATACAGAACATGATTATCCAATATTTTTGTATTTTTAAATTTATCCTGTATTTCATAGCAACATTATATCCAAGCCAAAGAAACTTGGACTCATTTTATAGTCCTCACTTTGTTGTAGTATTCATATCCATTCTTCATTTTGAAAGAAATTCAAGTCTAATATTATCTAATTCATAGTGGCTTTAATGGTACTTTTACGTCCAGGAGGATTTTTCAGTATAGGAAGTCATGTTTTAATGATATATACCATTTCAATTTACTATTTCTTTAATTGGTGTTATCAACTTTTAATGTTTACTTCAACATTTTAAATTATTTCCACTTATAAAGAATTCATCCAGACCTTTGTTTTCCTTTTCATAGCAAGAGGAAGCAATTTATTAGTTCTTGGTTACAGCCCTCTGATTTCATTTCCTGACTGAAATAAATCAATTTTTCGCCTTTGCAGAGGGACAACCTTCTAGTCGCTTCTCAGGCCACTTTTGTCAGTTTATTTCTGCTTGTTCATCATCTCTTTCTCATAAATAAGAAAATCTATATTCACTTAGTACTCATTTAGTAAATAGACTCTTTTCATCATAGAAATGTGCTTGCCTGGCTCTTTACCAGCCTGTTTTGACCAGTGGCTCCTATCTATTCAGCTTTTTTCCTCCAAAAAGACATATTTAAACTGAATGAAAAAGAATAGAATTCTTTCTATAAGGAGGTAGAACTAGTATCCCTGAGAATAGTATGATTTTCATAACACCACCAAAACCAATACCTACTCTACCTTTATAATGCATAGTAGTTTTCCAAGACTTACTTTCAAAAGGGCAAAACTATTGCCATTCCTTTCTGTTTCTAGATATGGTCCAAAAGGATCCTTAACATTCACTCTCTACTTACCATAAAACATTTATGAGAACTATAATCACACTCCAAAATAAACAATAACAGAGGACTTCTAAAAGTATGTCTAAATATTCATATATTACAACATTAGTGATATTTTGGAAGGAAATTGGTTTAATGTGATTTTGATGGCATTATTTCCCAATAGTGTCAGCCAAGTTCATTTTCAAAGACAATTGAATTCCTACACAAAAATCGAGACTATGTAGACAAGAAAACCAAACTGAGGACTCGGTAAAAGCAAAAGCTTTAGTATGACCTCAACATTTTTTCTCTTTTTTAAGCCTGACACTAGTCAGACAGCGTTTGAATGCTACAAATGAGCCATAGCATGTACTACCTTCTGCCTAGTCAATCTTCAGAGAACATATGAGTGATATGAAACTACTCTGAAGGGGCTGAGAGACATGTAGAAGACCTGTGGGGAGGGCCAGTAATAAGAGATGTAATTCAAAATGGGGTTATTCTGGTAGAATTGGAAAGGTAAGGAAATAAGGCATAAATCTTATGAAAATCAGGTTTCATTATTTCCAATTATGGATGAAATTCTGTGGGGAAAAAAAAGCAACCATTCTACTCTCAGAAATCTCTTTACAATATTTTTTGAAAAAGTTTTCAACTCAGAAAAGTTCTTACTTGAAAGTCATTCTTGAAAGAAAAATAAATGTTTGTTGAAAACTTTACCTTCATTTTTCTTAGATTCCCTCACAGAATCAGCCACATTTTCCAATACTGCAGTTAGACATAAGGTTATCTCTGCAAACATTACATTAGTGTCTGCTATGCCGCTCTTCTCAATTACTTCATTTATTATCCAGAGTATATGAACCCACTAAAAAATGAGGAGAAGGGAAAGAGAAAGAGTCAAGACAGAGTTAAAACAAATTTTGGGAAGATATTTATGTGTTACAGATGTAGATAGGGGGTTGCACTCAAAATAGTTTTAAAATATTCATAAGTATGCACACAACTCCTTTCTTGGATTTGGCTTCTTTTTTTGAATGGCTCCAGACTAGGATGCTGAATTGATGCTGCTCTATGTTCCGTTGCTTCAAATAGCAGACTTTTTTATATTTTAGAATATTTTTCTTACAGCTATTCCTTTGAGAAAGGTTTATGAATGTTCTACAGCCACACTTTCAAACCTTGCTATGGTATAGTGAGTCTTCCAGTAGATTTGATCATGTGTTTTTCATTTATCCCCATATCTTTCTACTTAAACAGTATAAAAGAGACCTGAACACTACTGTTGTACACAGAGAGGAAAGTAACTGTACACTACCTTCTGGTGAATCTCTAAACAATTTTACTACAGGGATCAGGGTCACAAAGTTAACTCCAATCAACTGGCAGCCCAGAGAAACAAGTGTGAATCATCTTCAGAAGACTGCATTTCACCAAGAGCCTCTCAGTCTCAGGAAAAGTTCAAGGTAAGGCTGTCACACTGTCCAGTGGGCCAAATACTATTGACCCTCATCTGCCTTGTCTTAAGCTGTAAGGTTTTGCCACTTTCTTTAACTGATCCAGAGAACTTCCTTGAAATATATTGATATTTTCTGCCACAACACACAAAACGCTTCTTCTTCTATCAAGCCAAAATGCTTCCACTATTTTCGCTTCTTAGCGCCATGGCAGAGAATGGGTTATTTTACTGTAAAAAGACTGAGATATTTTGATGCTGATATATAGGAGCACAGTGTGCTCAAAGCATATATGCAATTCCTATTTTCATTGAAGACAACTATCTGCATTTTATCATAAGAAAATATGCTATGGCTGGATACCAGTATTTTATCTTGGCTTAACTATAACAGACTGCATTCTTATTAACAGAAATACATTATAATGAAGGAGTACTTGGTAAGCTTTGTATTTGTGAATATATTCGAAGTAGTCACTTCCACTTGTTTGGATTTGCTGAAGTTCCGTTTTACACTTCTGCCACAGAAACATTATTACATCAAAAAGTATTTCTTTGTCAGGATGGACATCCTGGAAAGAAAAAACAATATAATTGTGGAAACATGTAGGCTTATAAACACACAAATAACCCAGTATATCGACACTCTTAATATTTTTCAACATAAGTAAACAAACCATTCTCATATGTAACTCTCTTCCAAGAAATGGCAACACTTTGAAAGCTTAAGAAATACTTTAAAAGACTAATTTCTGGTAGTCTACTCAAGCTTTTCTTCTCCCAACAATACAAATGGGTTTAGAGGTTTAGTGGCTTTATTTCTTTTTCTTTATTATTGACAAGATCTTAAAAGTAACACAGACAAGGGAAAAAGTAAAATGAAAATTACCTGAGGAAGCAAATTATCCATGAAATGTTATAATTATATACACCTTCTGGAGAACCTTTACTTTTTTTTTTAATTACAGTATTTAAATATTTGCAGAATAAAGTCTAAATTAATAGTTTAATTTTGCATTGACAAAGTACTTCCATGGGTTGTTGGTGTATCTCAGATGATAGAGCAGTGAAGAACAACTTAAAAACTTAGAAGAAAAAATACTTAGAGTGAAATATCTAACAACTGAAAGAAGTGTTAAACCACATCTGCATCTTGTGAAGAGAATAATTAACAAATTCAAAGCTCTATTTAATTATCCTCATAATTAACATGTTTTAAAAGGCAGTAGAGTCTGTCTACACTGTGTTAAACACATTCTGAGCAGTGGGTAAGGATCAGTACACATCTTTATCATCATTTATACCAGAGTTGGACTAGTATCTCAGGTGCAGCGAAACCTGATATATCCAACTAACTATACACTTAAACATGTTTGAGAGTAAGACTTCAGAGATATTGATAATGAAAGTGGGGGGAGACAAAGACTGGAAAAGAAGTAAATCAGAATTACTTTTCCCCCAGTTTGGTAGCAGCAAGCTGTCAGAGTGCCTCACATAACTTTACCATCAGTGCATGTTCAGTTAATTAGGGGAGAATTTGTCTTTCTTCCTTGGATAGATTAGGTATCACAGAGATTTGTGGGAAAGTGTAGAACAACCAGAGGAGTTTAAATTTAGATAACTGCCTCCATATACAGTGGTCATGTTTAAAAGCTGACAAATCATGCTATCTAAAGGTATAGCTACCTCACAAGCAAGGTGTTTTGTCTGAATATACTACATTAACACTAAAAATGTGTGTCCCCCACTTGTATTCAAATTTTGGCAATATTCAAATTACATCAAAAATAAATTTTGCAGTTAAGACATATGCCATGTTAGCAGAACAGGTTTTTTATAAGGAAAATTTTTCATTAGTCTTTTGGATCACAAACTATTTTAATGTCAATGCTAGTAGTGGAGACACTATATATACAAGTATATATACAACACTAGACTATTTTCCCCTCTCAGTAGCACATTAAGGGGAGTTTGAGCAAGTAATGTAAAAGTGGTTACTCTGGGAATAAATCATTAGATGTATAATGAGATTAATTCTGTATCAGAGACTTCAGCACAGAAGGTCCCACTCTCACTAGTTTTGTTGTTGCTGCTGCTTGTTTGAGTTTTTTGCAGTGAGAATTCATGTTAAATTGCAGACATACTGCTGCCATAAAGATATCATTCCTTAGGGTAACTGCCCCTATTTCTATAAACATTACACAAGTGTTTTCTATAGCTGACCATATTTGCCTACCTAAATCTAACATATGTAAAGAAATTTGATCTCTGCTTGGTTAGCTGAAACATGCAATCAGCTCTATGGTCTTCCAAACAGATTTAATATCTATTAAACAATTTTTAAGTAATCTGATTACATAGCACCAACTTTAGAAAACTAAACTATTTTTAATCACAAATTGATCACATTTCCTAAGTACATTTTTTTTCATCTTTTATATTCTTTCAGTTTGTTAGCAATTGCTTACTTTGGTCTTCAATTATATGCATTCATCACAGATTAACTGGTACACTGAAAAGGAATGTCTCTAATTCTGTTATTACCTGTTGAGATGTGGAGACACAGGAAAGGACTGTTGTTGCCAAAACAGTAAGATCATGATAAGGGTCTTCATGCTTTAAGGAACCCTCTGCATCCAGTGTTTATAAAAAAGGAAGAAAAGAAAAGGAAAGTAAAGATATTATATCTAATTACAAACCTATGTTTGAGAACCTCTCAGTGATTTGACTTACCAAAATATTCCAGTAGATGATATGGTCTAAAAAATAGTAAATACAGAGGGCAAAGGTATTCTCAGGTTTACTCCCTTCTGTTTTTAGGTAACAAAGTTTTCAAGAAATTTGTGGGGTTTTTTGATAGTCATAAAATTAAACTGCAGTTACTTTAACAAGTTTTTCTTGTTTACATGTAGGGAAATTTTGCATAGATTTAGTACAAAAGCAAAAAAACCCCTCAAATATGTCTCTCTCACTTTTTTTCTAAAAACATCCATTCATTTTACACCTTTGCTTGTAACTTGATTCATGTTTAACACCCATCATACATTACATACCTGAGGGAAATAGTATAGTCATATTCTGGCAAATGAAAACCAGGCAAAATTCAGTAGGTGGCAGTTTTCAATTGCTACTTTTTCTCATAGAATATTGTATGCATCATATTACATAGTTTTAAAATAATTAACAAAATCTCTTCCTACAAAAATATTTGAAATTGAAACGCAACTATAACTGAAAAATACTCACTTCTAAATGTCTGTGTCTTTTCAGAACCTTGAGGTGTGCTAGCTTCCTTGCTATTATCTTCACTAACAGAAAGAGCAGGTTCAAATTCTCTTGGAAATAGTAGAGGTTGCATCAGTGTAAGAAGTTTGAGTTCCATTTCAGCTTTCTTCCATGTTGGGTCATCTTGAGCCTAATTGAGAGGAAAAAAAAACCCCACAGAAACTGGCCTTTAAGATATCTACTTTGAATACTCTTCCTTACCCTCATAGAAAAAGACTACATAAAGAATGTCTAAATAGCATCCAGATTACCTGAAGAAAATTAACAACAAATTCCATAGCAGAATCAAACACGTCCCACTTTTCATAGCTGAAAGCTAATTTTACGAATTTCACAGCAGCATCTCCAGACACCCCCTTTTCTCCTGCAGTGACAACAAAAATATTTTCTCTGTTTTATATATATATATATTTTTTTTTCAGAGGTTTATTTAAAGTTTAATTTAACAATTTGGGTATTGATAAACACAAAGATAAAACTCCGCATATCTCATTGAACAATCAACATAATCTTGAAGGGTGTTTTAATAGCTCTACAAGAAACAACAACATTATTATTTTGTGATAATGCCTATACGTGCATCATACTTCAATGATTTATCTGCACTCATAGAAGTATAAAGATCTGAAAAGACCTCCAAGATCTTCAAATCCAACCTTTAACCAAATACCACCATGCCCACTTAACCACATCACAATCTCCTATTACACTCCAAAGAGGCTGTACTATTATTGACATTAACATACCCATGTAGACAATACCAAGGATCTAGTCCTTTCTGTTGCAGAAAGAGCCTAAATCTGGGATTACCCAGTAATGATCCTTAGAGCCAGAAATTGAGATTAAAAATTGCACAGAAACACATACGACTTCTTGCAAGATAGCAAAACATTTCTCATTACTGCATTAGAAAATGTTCTTGTACACATAGGGAGCCTATTTTCTCTCTGTTCAAGTTTATCCAAAGCCCAGCAAGACGGAAAAGGAAATTCCCAGTCCTCCAACCTCTAAGCAAATGTCTTAGCTAATATATTCAGCAGTGTTCTGCAGTCCTAGCAATATGCCACATTCTCTGTCATTTCTCCTGGGCATGTGGTCACTCAGTTAAAGATGCTAGCAATATTAACTTAGTAATGTAACTTAGTTGTTACTTTCCAAAGCAGCACAGTGACTGGTCCAAGTATCTCAACAAGATTACAACAATCCTTGTGTTATGGCATCCCACTTATCCTCTGTAAGAAGGTACCAGGATATCATTGCAGAATTTGGCCTTTGAATGATTGTTTAGAGGCTTTAACATATCTAGATGAACTGCTGTACTGAACAGTATGTGATTACTATATGTTATTTTAATAAATCTTGTGTTAATAAAATTGCAATGATTTGTGTACATAAACCCTTTTCAATGCCTTAACATTATATGTATAAACAAACATATCTCACAGAATCATACAATATCCTGAGCTGGAAGGGAACCACAAGGATCATCAAAGTCCAGCTCCTGGCCCAGCACACAACCACTCCAAGGGGACACTATTCTGGAATTCCTTTATGCACAGAACTACTACTAACATGAAAATTAATTCTGCTTACTGGACATTCGCATTACTGGGAACAGAACAATTTGAAATTCAAAGCTACCTTACCTGTTAGTACCAATTGCAGAAGGGTTGATGATGGATTAATTATAGCAAAATGACTGGTGTCACTGCTTGCTCCACCTTCAATATAGACAATTCATCAAATCAATTTATAATGTCTTTGATTTGTTGCATTCTAATTAGCCAGTAAAAATATCAAGAAAATATCATTCTGAAGTGTATTTAGTCTCTATATAATCTTTTATTGACAAAATACTTCTAAACTTATGGCTATATTCAGCCCAGAGGCCAGCAAAAAAAGACATGGAAGGAACCATCTAGTCCAGTGTTCTTCTCAAGTTTCTAAACCTAATTTGAGCGATTCTTTTAGTAAGTAAATAAATAAATGGTATTTAAACAATGGTATTTTAACCTCACCTGGCTTCTAAGACCCTCACTCAACTATTCTCTCAATCCCACTCCATGACAGAACAGAGGGAAAAAATAAGATTGAGAGCTTATGGGTTGAGATAAAATACAATTTAATAAGAAAACAAAGCTGTGACTGCAAGCAAAGTAAGAAAAGGAATTTACTTATTGCTTCCCATAGGTGGACAGGTATTCAGTCACCTGTTAGAAAGGAGGGCTTGAGGATGTGCAGCAGTTGCTTGGGAAGTGCCCTCATCCTCTCCCTTAGCCACAGGTGTTACTGCTGAACATGATGTTTTATGGAACAGCCATTTGGTGAATTCAGGTCAGCTGTGCCAGCTATGCCCTCTGTCAGCCTCCTGCCCACCCCCAACCTACTGGCCTCTGGCAACAGGAGGGTTGGATACACAGCCTTGATGCTGTGCAAACATGCTCAGCAATAGTAAAAACACTTGTATGTTAAGAACTCTGGTTTAGCCATAAATGCACAGCACAGCACTGTAAAGGTTACTACAAAGAAAGTGAACTCCAGTTTACTTAGAAAATATATGCATAAACTACTGTAGATTTTTACTGATATATAGACTATAGAAATCAACCCCGATTTGTATCTCAAATTTTACGAAGCTAAGAAAGATTACTTGCTTTTACAGATGCTATTGTTACAAATTAAATATATGCCTCCAGAAAAAAAAATAAAGCAGAGGTCCAGGCTCCTCACCAACACCGTTTTTGCTTATTCAAGCTGTTACCTGAGAGGATTTCTAGGCCTGCACAAAAAAGCTCTGAAATGACATCACGAATTTCAATTTCATCAGGAACAGGTGGATGAGAGTACAACACATTCCTGTTACTATCAGATAGTGCTTCCAGGATGGCAAGGAACTGAGCTGCAGCACCATCGAACATTTCCACCAGCAGCCGCTCAGTAGTAGTGTGAGACCATGGCAACTAAGTAAGAGAAGATAATTTAAGCCTTGTGACATCTAAACCGATGTACAATAAAGCAAAATTTCTTTCAAAACAGTTCTCCATCAAAAAGTAAGTACACATTTAAAATAGAAAATAATATACTGTAAAGTACATTGTTGTTAGTAATTTCATGCTTCCAAGGCATAGCAAAGCCCCATGCTAAGTGTGTACAGTACTTAAGAAGGGTAATAATTTCATAGCAACCAGACACATTGCTGCATGGTATTTTACTTCAAAAATAATACGACAGAAATTATGAGTGAGAGTATTAAGGCCATATAGTTTAAAACCTTGAAGATCTCTCCTTGTCACTTTCTAAAGTAGTAATAACTACATCTTCCCTTTCAAGTTTGTTCTGGGTTTTATTAATAAATTCTGTTAACTATGAAACTGAAAGAATAAGACTTTCTGTTTGTGTATAGCACCACCTCTACTTAGAAGAATTAGATTACATATTCATCACATGCAAATAGTAACAAAGAGAAGGATTATACACATTGTCAGACTTACATTTAGTGCTTTTTTGGGGCTAAGCTTTGAGTCACGTTGAGTGCTTTTCAACTTTCTTCTGGATTCATATACTGCTCTCTTGAAAATCATTACTGACATCTGACACAAAGAAAAAAGGAAGCAAACAACCATGTTATGTGTTCTGCTTATAGAGATTGCAACTACTCTACCTGTTTATAATGAATTGCAGGATGATACCTTTAGAGTGGCCTCTTTAAAAATCTTTTCTGTCTCTGCATTTTCCAGAGAAGAACCAATATTTTCTAATTGCTTCAGTTCATCCATTTTAATCAGACCCCGACGAGCAAATATCTGTCCAAAGAATTAAAAAACAAAAAAATTATATTCTACATTCATCTTCTGTATGTTGGTATTTAATTTTAGAACATTCTTGAATTCAAACAATTGCAAAGAACTACAACGAAAGTCAGGTCATGAACAACAACTGAAAAGGAAAACAAAACCTTGGCAGAATACCTTTTGTATATATGCATGGGAGTTGGACACTGCTTAATGCTAAAACTCTGTAACTGTGAGTATATTACAAAGTACCATTGCATTTAACTTTGAGTTGATTGCTCATTTACACGTGGAAACACATCTCCACTTTCAGGTAAAATTTGGAATATGAGCAGAACTCTAAATGCATACAATCTGATAATAAACAGGAATATTTAAATAAATATTTCTCATTTGATTGCATCTGAAATGCTACGTAAGGTAAATCAGGATACCTCTCCATGAATGCCAGCTTGACAATCAAAGTAACACTGAGAAACTGCAGTATATAGGGTAGCTCTCCATGTCAAATAATGTACAGATAAGAGTGGAATGGATGATTCCATACATATACTGGCCCACAGTAAGTATTCCAGGACCTGTATTGAAAAAATTCAATTTCAAAATGAATGCATTTTAACCTACATAAATATACTTTCTATTAATAAAAGAGAGATATAAAGTCTTATCCTCATCTGGTAAGACAAATTAAAGGACGGGGCGGGGGGGGGAACACCACAGAAATTGTATTAATTTTTAACATGTTTTATTGACTTCAGGCATTCTTCCTGCATAGTATTCCTCCTTTCCATCTGAAACTGCAGTCAAGCATTATATTTTAGCCTTCACACTACCTTAACCACTCCAGTTCACTACAGCGTTGCCACCAGACACAGGTCCTGCTCTTTTCTCTCCTCTGCTCTTATCTTGAGAGTTGTCCCTCTCCTTTCTGGCAGTTCTAGTGAGCAGTTTTCAACAAGACCAGCAAGCTTATTTGGGATGCAACGGAGTCTGTCTTTTTTGGTGACAGCCTGTGCTTAGGTTAATTTATAACCATGCAACTAGACTCTTGCCTCTTAACTTGTGGGGCAACATAGTCATTGTAGCAGTCTTATTTTAAGAACTAGTCCTACTAAACTGATTGAACAATATCTTGCCCTATTTTCTTTGGGTCAGCTGTTCCCTGAGGTACATAAAATGTGCACAACCTTAATCTTAAATTAAGTCAATACCTACCTACATCAATTCCTCTGTTTCCTGTATAGTAGAAACTTGAATATGTTAAAGGAGGTGTTAAATCACTTGTGATTTCAATAAAAGTTGGGTGTATACATATATATATATATATTTATGTATATTCTGTATTAGGGCTGGGTCAGATTCTGTTCATGTTTTAGGGAAAAGAGTAAAGCTAAGACAAACAAAAATTACATTCAGTCAAAAAGAAAAAAGGCAAGGAGGAAAGGCCCGGTCGTTTTTATCAAGTATTTACAACTGAAAACCCAGCCACCAGGTGTCAGTGCGCTTCCGTACTTTATGAAACAAAAGACCCATTCTTGGGACACGGTATATTTGTCCAAAACAAAACACCAAGAACCCTCTCAAACATATGCCATCTCAATGTCCAGCAAGACATTGCTCTGGGCTCCACTCAACAGCTGAGGAAGGAGCAGACTCATGAAGGCACGAGGGCTTAGAAATCGGCACTTGGCAATCTGGACATTTTATTTCCTTGGGAAAAAGTGCTACAAATGACAATGACAATGAAATAGATCAGGGTACAGTGTTACGCAAAATACAGGTGCATTTTCCAAACTATTGTAAATTTTTCAACCTTTTCAATTTATTTTGCCATACCTTAGCAGACTGACCTATCACCATCAAATGTCTGCATATGGTGTAAATATGAATAGTACCTGCAAAAATAAATTAAAATAAATTTAAAAAACAGGTAAGTTCTAAATTCCTATATGAAATTTGTTGTGTTAACCAACCAAATCTTTTTCCTCTTATTTGGTTTGTATTTCCAGAGAAAAATAATGACTTTTCATTTAAAAAAATTGTGAAAAAATAAACTAATGATTTTTCTATAAAAACTTTTAAATAGAGAAGATAGAACCATTAAATTCTTGGGCGATATTACCTTCAAAAATGTCTACATAATGAAGTAGTATAATAAAAGAATGAAATCTTAAAAATTTATTGTATCGAAATTTTAGTAAGTAATTGATGGAGAGAAAAATCTTATTTTCATACCCAAATGCCAAGGTCTTTAAAACAAAATACTATCTCTCATCACACACCTTACCTTACATGATTCTTTTAATCTGTCATGGCACTGTCCTGACAGACACCACCACTGTTACATGACACTAAGTATATTAAGTGACATGAAAAAAATTGATAGCAAGTAGAGTTTTCAAGAGCATCAAAGTGACTTACAAATAAAAACCTGTCAAAAATTTACTTAAGCTATGTCATAAAATTGCTTTTCAAAAATTAGTCAGAGAAGTTCAAAAGACACTGCAGTTCTGTGGGGGGAAAAAAGCCTATTCTGTCTGTATGAATGTTCAGAAAGGGACACCTGTGGCAGCGAAGGCAGCACCATGTCACCTGTCATAGCTAGAAGGGTGTTATTATGCCAATAAGCTCGAATGCAGCAAGCACTAGGAAGATTTCTTTTTGTCAGTCAAATGTGTAATGAGGCACAAAATCTATTGTCTGAAATTGCAGAAAAATACTTAGGAACTGGAGGAAATCTGAGTTACTGCCTAATTCTAATTAGAGTAGATTGTTGCCTTGGATTGGTACAGAGACCTGTCCCGCACAGGTAGCGGGATGTAAGAATGGTAGGTGAGTATATTTTAATTTTAATTCTTTTCCCATAGAAACACACAATAAAGCACACGTACTGATGGCAAAGGCAGTCCCAGTAAAACAAAAGGATAAGAATTTTGACCAGTTATAGCTCAGAGAAAGTAAATTTTTCAAAATTAAATTAAAAACCATAATTATCTCCTGAATTTATATTGCGACAATTGACCATAGTACAACAATTTCATAACAGTCTTTTGACTCTTGATTAAATAACATTGACTTTGAAAGTAAAAATATACTGTTGTTGTTCCTGAAATTAAAATCTTGATACACTTTTCTCTTTTTATCGAGTCTGCAAAAGGTCCATTCTTTCCTCAATTTCTCCTAATTCAAGCATTTACAAGCAGCACATTAAAAGCTTATACAGAAATTAAAATTCTTAAATGTCCTATGGTATTTTTTAGTATAGTTTTATTACTAACTCTAGCCTTCAAGGTACTTTTTAAAATACAAAGGTGTGATGGCAGACAATCATTTTCTACTCTTAGATCTGCAATCCTCATTTCACAAAAACCAAACAAACCAAAACAACAAAAAAACCCAAACAAACCAAACCAAAACAAAGCAAAACAAAACAAACTCATTAGCTGAAACATTTTATTGATAAAAAAAATCTTGAGGTATTTTGTTAATCAAGATTCACTCAAAAAATGTCCTTACTGTGCTGTACATTTTATTAGTATACTGTAAACAGTTACCATGAAAAAGCTGTTGCTTTTACAACAGTCCACCTGAAAAAGGCACACTACGTAGAAACTTCAAAAACAAAACAAAAAAACAAACAAACCTACTGTGAGTGAAGACTAACTAGAAGACTAACTAGAGATTTAGTCATGACCCTTAGGTTGACCTGAAAGAATATATATAAAAGTTTCCCTCCACAGCTTTGCTTGGCAAAGAAATGTAAATGGCAAGCCTGAGATACCGTTGTAAATAAGCCAAGACAAATTCTCCTGAGGTAGAGCCACTTGCATACTGAGCCGTAATGAGGTCAAGACATTGAAACAAGTCTGCAGGGACTCTTGATTCTGGAGATTTCTGTCACTGCTGCAAACCATCTGATAAATGCAAACATTTCTTGCTTGCAAAGCATGGAACTAAAACACACAGAAACATATATAAAATTAATTAAAATACAAGCTTATGTCAGTTCACATCAGCAAAGGACAATGAAATGGTGAGTTGCAAAAGATCAAGCATACCATAAAAAAAATCAGCATGACATTGAAATGAGCATTAGAATACAGAAAAAGTGCTAAAGTTTCTGGGTTGCTGTACCATTAACATAAATCAGTTTCCACTGCATCACAGAATGAAAATGCACATAGTGAACTAGGGCTGCTGAAAGGAGCATAGACAGAATGAGGCACTGAACTGCTATTCAAAGAATCCAGACTTTAACTCTTGGCTTCTCTGTAGATGTCTTCTGTAAACTAAGGGAAGTCTTAACTTTTCTGGACTTCTCCATCTCTATTTCTCTACCAATATCTTATTTCTCACTCTCATCCATTACTTTTCTTTTCTACAGGTGGGTTGTTCCTTCTCTTCCTTGTAATACCTAACATAACATGATCGCAGTCTTCTCTGGAGTACAGTGTCATCTGAACAAACCAACACATGAGAAAATGAGCTAAGTGGGACATGGCCAGTCAGTATCCATCAAACTCTCAGAAGACTACTAACCTGATAATGTTTGAATTTTTTTATTTTAGTTAATTCACTGAAACTGGAAGTTTCAAGCCCTGAAACTCCATTTCAGTGATTTTCTTAGTGTTACCGTAAAAAAAAAAAAAAAAGCTAGCTGCAGGAAGCTGGCAAAAAAAAAATTATCCCTAAAGCCTTTAGATGTAATCATTTGACAGATTATCATTCTCCATTTTCAATTGTAGGGATCATTGTCAAACTAGATTCCATAACTGAAAATTCTTTCTAGGAAGTTGAGCCACGTTTGAAAAACAAAAAAAGAATAGGAACAGAGTATCTCTTCTATCGTGACATCTGCTTCTAGCTTTTAAGCAGACTGTCCACTTCTTTCTCTTCACCTGTTTGCACTCTGACTAGAGGAATATGAATTTGATCTGCTCAATGCACAGGAGATGTCTACCATTTTTGTTCATTGTTCTTGATCACAGAGTGACTTGCATTAGTTAATTCAAAATAGCCACCATGTATGAAGATAGATCTTCTCAGTAAAGAACTGCTTAAGGTAAAATCTAACACCTTTTTAGCACTCCTCCTCTACTGAAACACTTTCTTCTGTGGATAATAAAGATATACTGCAAGTACCTACCTTGCTAAACTATTAACAAAAAAGGATGCCAACACACTCTTGAGGTCACTCGGCTTCCCAGAGCATAAAGCACTTAAAAGCTATTCAGCATTCTGCCTTTTTGTTCATAAAAAAGCCACAGGTAGTAATGCAATGCTGCTTTGCTTACTGTCATGAGGTTTTTCTACATGCAGTATTTTTGAACTTTAATGGTACAGATTACAGGACAATGTTTTAATTGTCTTGCACTCTGATCATACTGTACAGAAATTTCTACAGCTGCAGGACATTTATCAAAATTTGCCCATACCCTGATTCTGACTAGATAATAGCAACTATTTCAGAGCAAAAACTGCTGTAAACAGTTATAGAATAACCAGTTCAGAGAAAACTGCCTTTTTTAACATTAAGTTGATAGTGGTTGGCTTATGTCACAAAAGCATAAAGCACTCTTAAAAATATGCACCAACTCCAGATGTTCATATGACACAGATGACCACTAAATCTCAATCCAATTTATAGCAACAAACTACTAAAGATTAGTTAATCTTAATACATAATTAATATGAAGTACAATTGTGAAGGATAAAATAAGCTACTTACTTTGAATCTATTAATGTCTTTGACTAAAAAAATCAAAAAAACCACAACCTACCGTAAGTGCTGCATTTTTGCCTCTGAAACCATTTGGAAAAAAGGTGGATTTAAAAGCATGCACATCAGTCATGATATCATCAAGGTTTACAGAAACGAACTGCTGAAGGTATCTTTCATAGCAGTACAGAAGTGCCAACTTATATTCCTGAAAAATGAATAGTATGTTTTTATAGTTTGTATATTGTTTGTATTTCTATAAAATGTTATTTTTTTATTATTATTATGTTAAAAAGTCAAAATGTAAAAGAGTAACTGGGAATAAAACTACAGTTTCATATAAATACTCAGCAATGCAGTGTGAATGCAGCATATGAAAGGCTGAAATACTTAAAAGAATGGCTTGTGCTTAGTGAGTTTTTGTAAGTTTCTGTTCATTTTAATAATAAATATGAGCTACCAAAGAACAACTGTAAAGTAAGGTCCTGGGTTAATGTAATAAACTCAAATCATTCCTGGAACATCCTGCAGCTTTGCACCAGTAATGACAATGGCACTACAATTCTGAGAGAAATATTTCATAATGTAGAACTTTCTAAACAATATACAGACATCAATATTTTTCTCTTTCTTATTTCCCTGTTGTCAAAGTCCTTTTTTTCAATAATAGCAGAGAGGAAGATTAAGTTGCACTAAAAAAGAATTAGACAAATGTCAACTGGAATTTACACATGGCCAAGAAATCAGCATTAATAGACAAGAAATTGCCACTGGGTCTTTAAGAACTGTTAACAAACAGGATGTTGAGCTTTACATCTCATTCAGAACAGAGCTCTCCAGCAGCATGTTCACCCACTCTACCATCATGCTGAGACTATGGTTTAGATCTGACTCAGAAGTGGAAGTGTCATTTACTGAATCACCACCACCACTTCCTGCAGCAAAGATTACAGACAGGTTTCTCTACCAACTTCACTAATTCTAGCACACACACTAAACAAATGCTCAAGGAAAAAGTAACAACTCTCTTCATAAAAATGATCCTTTCATGTTTAATCATGAAAAATTCTTACATATTTCCTTGCACTTACTTTATTTTTTTTTCCAATATAAATTTTTACCACCTCAGTAACACTTGCTGTGAATTTTTAATCATCTGAGGAGTCTAACTCACACGGTGCTATTGTCCTCTTTGCTGTGTGACAGCACCACCCCCACACAGAAACTCTGGCTTTCCATGGACAGCTGTGGGCAGTCAGTCATATGTGTAACTTAATACATGGCTGTGATAACACTTAGAATCCAAAGCCATGGATCAGAATACCACTAAGGTAGTTACTGATGCATAATAAAAAGGTAATTTCTCTCCTAAAAAGTTTTAAATTTGGGTGGTATGATCAGAGATAACAGGCAAATACAGTCAGAGAGGGAGGCAGGGAGAAAAATGAGTCAGTACTGATCAGTATGATGACTAAGGGACTAAGTAATTTCTAGATATATGACTTTCTGAATTTAGGTGCGTCCTAAAAAATACAAAGCAGATGCATAATAGGAAGGAATCTAACATGAGAAGACATTAAACAAATAGAAGGACAGAAAGCTAAGTGGGTGCTTACCCACTGACTACCCTGTAGTCAGTGTCTTCAATTAGAATGATTTCACAGTTATGGGCTCTTCTATATTCCTTTCTTCAACATACCAGTGAGTGCTGAGTGCTGCTGAAGCTCAGCTTCAGCTTGCTAGTCTGTATTCAGGAGGCAGGCCACTTTTGCAGAATTCTTTAGGGCAAATGCAATGAAGGATGTATAAGACTCCATAATATCTATATGATACTCATACCTTTCCCTTGGTCTATGAAAAAGCTCACCTAGCAGGCTCATGTATACCCTTTTCATAAGCAGCACAAATAGCATTTATCCTTGCTGTATTCCATAAGGGAAGGATATAATAGTGAAAGAACAGCTTCACTAGAAACGTTCCTCAAATGTTTGCTTTCAGGGCAGGAGGTAGGGGGGAGTTAAAATTTAATATTCTTGTTCTGAAACAATATGAACTTTGCTCAGCCTTGATGGATTTTTTTTCCCAGAGAACAATAAGGACAAATAGTATATAATAATATATTTGCCTTACTGAGTCAGATCAACAGTTACTAGCCTGGTATCCCATCCTGAACAGTAGCTGGTGACAGATGACTAGGTAAGAGTATAAAAATAGAGGTATCACATAGTGAAACATCTGCCAAATACTGTCAATCTTCAACAATCTAGCTCCTTGTTTTAGCTGTGATCTACCTTTTTTGAGGAGACCAGAAATACACACATAATTCAAGATCCAGGAGCATCATAGATACATGCAATCTGTAATTGCACTCTGGTTCTTCTTCTCTGTTCCTCTCCTGACAATTCTTTTCATTCACATTTGGTTAACTGAGCACTAAGTTGAGTCAGTGGAACTGTTCTATCATTATCAATTTGTACTTAAACAGCATCTAAAGGCACAGTCAGATATTGTACTCTACCATGCTGAAACATCAAATAAATACTAAAGAAAGATTTTGGGGATGTTTAAAAAGGCAGTGGTTGAACAGAAAATACAGATAGAGAAAACATACAAAAAATCAAGGCAATTTTACGAAAATAACCAAGAGATACAAACCACCAAGTCTCACTGGAATAATTTTGTAAAAGTTTTTACTACTTTCTAAATAGCTGCCAGTAAAATATGATTAAAAATTAAAGTAGCATAGAAACATAATGAAAAAAAGACCTTTTCTGATTTCATATGACTTACTTTGATCTGAGCAAGGGAATCACCAACTTCCACAAGTCTTTCATTGTAATACCACTCTGGCAGTTGTGACTTATATTTGATCCAAATGTTAAACAAAGTATTTGCTCTAAAAAAGATACAGGAGAGAAGGTTTAAGATTAAACTGGCAGCAGACCTGTCATAACAAGTAAACAAATCAGGAGAACTTGAAACTGTGAAAACTCCTTTCTTTCAAATCTATTTGAACTTCTACATATTTCAAAACAAGTCATCATTAAAACTAGATTTAACAGTCAGACAAGGACATTTCTGGGTTTCATTTCTGTCACCAGTTTTTTATCACCCATTTTAAATAGCATGAATTTTCGCCTCTGTAAATTCTTAATAAAATGTCTTAGTATTAATCCCCTTGCACTGTTCTAACATGGTCACAAGTGGAAAATCTGTCAGTGGAAAACCTTTCAGCTAGTATTTGAGATATTCTATTTGAAGAATCCATTTGATATTTTAAACTCAATTAATTACAGCTCACAGCAATTACTGGACTGGAAACTACAGATGCCATGACCACGAAAAAAGACACCAAAATAACAATGTATGTCAGGTAGCTGCAACCTTGGGAACTGGTAGCCATGGAATAAACCTCTGAGCTATAGAATATATGAAGCTATGGTACATAGAGCTATGGTATATAGAGATACACCATGAAACATGAAAGAAGAAATGTTCAGGAATTTTAAACTGTAAGGTGTAGGATTCAGAGAGAATAAAATGAAACACTTGTTAAAATAAACAGGATTTTTTGGCAATAGTTGCACTGTCTGTTTTTCTAGCCACAGTTGCCATCAAGGACTCCTCTGTGTAACAAACGGCTCACTCTGCTGAACTAGCAAGCCTCCCATCAGTGGGAACTGACTCTAAGCAGTTTGCCTGCACTGCAGAGGCACTGACTACATCATGCCAACACTACAGTCCCTGCTGACTGTGGTTCGATGGCCCAGTGCCCTCATGTGTACATCCTCCCCACACTACACTTCCTTAACAAAGCTACATTCAAACTGGAAAACAATAACTGGTCAGACAGACCGGCAATAAGCACTGGACTTTCAGAAAAGAATCCTGTTACCAAATCATTAACAGTATTGACAGTGTTCACAATGCCAGGCATCTCCTACATCTATTCTCTTAACAAATCAATTGTACAGAAGCCTTAGCAAAGACTGCCCTGTGAAACCACAACAGCTAAATTAGTCCTATATTGCAATTTATAAGGAAAAAAACAACTGAAAAAAAAGAGAAATTAATATTTGAAGAGAATACCCCTGTAGCTGAATTGTCATGTGGAAACCTTACGCTTATTGGTGTGAGGTGGCTGGAACTTTTCAATTTCTTAACCTTTCAATCTCCCTGGACAGTAGGCTAGAATGCAAGAAACTTTCTTAAGCTGTTTTCTGACATTCAGGAACTTGGAATCCATTCTCACAGTGTCTCAGACAGCTCTTCATTTCAGCTTATAGGAACACTCCCAACAAATAAAAGCACAATGCGTAACATTTTTTCCACACCGAAAGCTGTGAGCCACCTTCACATTTCAAGGTGAAACAGATGGCTTTATGAGAAACTTGTCAAAATGATCTTTACAACAAAGAATAGCAACAATCATAATCTTTTTTTTCCCCACAAGTATCATCTCAGCACAATCCTCAGTTCTTGAAAGTAAGCAGTAAAGAAATAAGTAGGACATTCTAGAGGTGTATCCTAAAGGAAAAATGCAGTCACAGCACAAACCAGGCCAAAAGCAACAACATGAATAAAATCTCCTAAGGCATTTTTAAGAAGAATTTTTTTAAAGGAAACCACAGCCCAATCTAATGAAGGGCACCTTCCAAATGGAAATGAGTCCCTCATGGTCCATCCTTAACAATTAACAGCCTGCATGGCTACTGACTTCTCATACTGAAAGAAGAATTCCACACCAGTTACTACCCGCAAAGAGGCTCCAAACAAAAGCAATCTGTCAGGCATCTGAGCAAAGTTCACTTGGACTATCAAAGAAACAAGCTTAGGAAAAGAGATTTGATGACTCTTCTAGAGGTGGAGAGAGGGGTGGGAAGAAGTGGGGATAAAGGGTAGTAAGAATGACTGTGGATAAAGCTCTGGAAAGGTGAAACCGATACATTTCTTTAAGACTGATCTGCTGGAAAGTCCCCAGTGAAGGTCATCTTCATTTTTGGTTTTGAATGCTCATGAGATTCTTTGGCACAATAAGCGAGTAACAAATTGTAAGAAACCACTTTGTCAAAGTAGTGACAAACCTGATCAGACTTTCAACTTCAATGGGAAGATTAAGGTAAACAGATTCACTACACCCGAGTTCATGACACAAGAATGTTTCTTTGACACAAAGGAGACGAGTGAGACACTTCTCAAACAGCTCATCAGCCTTTCCTTTAAAACAGGCTGGAGGACATCTGAGTAACAAGTTAAGCGTTTGAATCCTTAAAAAAAAATACTGACCTGTTGGAGCTTGGAGGTGAAATTTCTTTATTCCCAGCCATTCTATGAATAATAGAAAAAATTTCCCTAAGATACACCTGCGAAAGTGTGCACAGGGTAAGGCCCACATGCCTAATATCTTTATTACAAGGATTCTCTGGTACTGATCAAAAGGGTGGC
>JAWWLZ010000042.1:45236921-45262156 GCA_035041345.1 Poliocrania exsul | reverse complement strand
TTTGATCCCAACTCAGGCCAGGAAAGGTGGACTGACAAATGATGCAGCAAGAGGTCTTTAGAGCATTAAGGAAAGCAGCTGTAATAGCCATTACCTTCAGAAGTTTTTAGTAACTTCAGAAGTTTTAAGGCTGGTTCTGCAAGCAGCGCATGCTAAAATTTTGAGTTATCAAACAACAAGAGTCTAAGGAGAAGCAAGCCTGAAATTTCACAATCAAATAAAAAGTCATGATTTTGCTAGCTGCCTGAACATGTGTTATTAATCATAATTCCAGTTTTCTACCTCTGTGCTGTCCCTATACAAATGAAGAACACCTGAGGATGCAGAGTTACTGGGAGCTTCATTATTACACAACATTCTCAGTGCCCTGGAATTTTGATAGGGATCATCACCAGTGATTCTTGGGATCAAGACCTTGGCAGCGTTACCTCTCCTCTCCATGATGAACACTGCAGATTTCTTCAGATATGAAAATGCCCTCTTGCCAGCTGAGTTACGCATGGTCATGGGTCACATTCACAAAATACCAGTTTGAATAAGACAAAGCCTACTTAGGTCAAAATATTTGAGAGGGTAAAGAAAGGCTTGGAGACACTGTTTACAAAAAGTGATAATTTGGCATTCCACTGCAAACCTGGAAGATTCAGCATAACTGCTCAAGCAAAAGTTACAAAGAATGCATAGAAAATTCATTAATGGCAATTTTGATGGTGTCTGAAACACCCAAGTGGTGTTCCTTCTTCTAAGGAGGCCTAGAGAGGACAACTTTCAAAATAATAATACAGATTAGCTAAAGCAAAAAAAAAAGGCCTGGAACCACAGAAAGGCTTTAAAATAGCAAACCACTGAAAACAGCTGTTGAAGCAATATAAAAAGATACTGAGATTCAGAATACTAGAGGCAAAAACCTGGAGACTGGTACCTGCATGATACATCTTGGGCCTATATCTTACAATGAACATGCCACATAAACAAATGAGAAATCCAGATAGCTTAGAAAATGAAAGATCTCCAGTTCAGACAAATGCCAGGCTGCAGGATCTTAGTACCTTCTGAAAATGCACACAGCTACTTTAGAGAAGGGTCATTTGTGGACTACGTCCAGGGAAATTACTGAGTGAAATATGCAAGGGTAGAAGCTGCACCTAAGTGATAAGATCACCTAACTCCTGTGCTTTTTTTCCTTCTGATATCCTGGGAAATTTGTGAGGTTTATGTTAAAGACCTGCACATTTAGAATACAGCACTGTTTGGACGATAGAAAATGAACTATTTACCTTAAAAGAAGTAGTTGAGCTCTTATATCACAATGTCCCTAAAAGCTACATGAGAAATGCACAGTCCCTAAAAGACATATGCATGCACTATGAATCACACACCAATTACAGTTGCTCTGTCTTCACTGCAGTACGAAATGTAGACTTATGCATACCCACAGATACGCATGTATGCGGGCAAACAAATATGCACTATTATACTTGCCATATGCTCTGCCTGCACATATGTGTGTAAAAATATACAATGTAGACAGAGACATATGCATGAAAAGAGCTGTGTGGTGTTATCCTCATGCACCCCGACTGCAAGAGCATCTTTGGAAGGCATGTACGTGCCCACGAGTGTTCCCCATCGCACGCCCCGCACACGTCGCTGGACTGCAGCTGCTTCAGCACTGCCGAGGCATCTTCCTACCAGAGAGCTCAGGCAGCTCTGACGGTGGTGGCTGCCAACTTTCTCGCCACCTTGTGCTTTTTCCATAAAGCACTGACTTTTAGGAACTGCTGAAAAAAAGAGCGGCTTTCAGATTTTGGAGGGTTTTACTTAAAATCGAAGGTAAAAAAAAAAAAAAAGGAACGGATTGCCGGTGCTTTGGCACTCTGCTGGAGAAGCGGAGCAGGTGAACAAACTCCTGGCTTGCTCCCCGCCCGGAGGGAACATGAGAGCAGGGTCTGCCCGCGGGATGCGGCGCGAGCAGGGAGCGGGGAGAGGCGCGGCGGCGCCCTGGCCGTGCCCGGGGGCCGGGAAGAGCCGCCCGAGAGCCGCGGGGAAGCCGAGGGGCTGGGGCGGGAGCAAGACAGCGAAGGAAGAGCGGTGCGGCCGATGAAGGGGCTTTGCGGTCGGAGAGGCAGCGGGAACGGCGAGCGGCTCCCGAGGCGGGCGGCGACACGAGAACCAGGGGGTGGCGGGGCAGCCCTACCCTCGGCGAGGCAGCCCTACCCGGGGCAATGCAGCCCTACCTGGGGCAATGCAGCCCTACCCGGGGCGGGGCAGCCCTACCCAGGGCGGGGCAGCCCTACCCTCGGTGCTGCAGCCCTACCTGGGGGGCTGCAGCCCTATCGTCGGTGCTGCAGCCGTACCCGCGGCGGCGCAGCCCTACCCGCGGCGGTGCAGGTCGTGCTGCGCCGGCGTGGCCTCCCCCGCGCCTCTCAGCCGCCGCAGCATGCCCAGCGCGCCCCGCAGCTCGGCCTCGAAGCTGTCCATGGCCTGGCTGACCCGCGGCACGGCCCCGAAGGGAGCGGCGGGGCCCGCCATGCCTCGGGCGGCCCGGCGGGGACGCGCAGCCGTCGCCGGGCAACGGGCGCGGGCAGGGAGGGACCGGGGCAGGGAGTACCGCGAGCGGGGAGGAACCCGCGAGCATCATCGAGCCCAGCACGGTGCCGTCCCCAAGAGTAACAACAGCGCCTTTCCCCAAGGATGTCGCTTTGAACTTACTGTGTCACTGAGCCTGCCCACTGCACGGCTACGGAAAAAGGAACAAAGTGTGCTTACCCTTCTAATGGTCATCTTTGTCTAATTAAAAAAAAAAAAAAAAAAGGTGGCAAACTAGGAAACAACCAGGCTGTATTTGTGTTCTAGGAAGTGGCTGTAGCAACCTTTTTGTTTCGAAGTTCATTGCAGACACCATGGTAAAGAGGTTTGGGAGGGATGTGAAGGAAACCAGCTCCGTTGCCAAGTCCTTCATCATGATGAGCAAGGGACAGCCTAAATGAGAACATGAAAGGGAATGCTTAGAAATGTGAGTGAGCAATGAGTCCTGGCAGTCAGGGCCAACTGGGGGCAGTTTCTTGAAACTGAATGGAAAAGGATCAATAGAGAGGGCTAAGGCAAAGGATACTTGAAAATCACGTTCAAGTAATTCATAAGTGACAGTAAAGAACTACCCTTTGAACAACTGGGGAGATGCAGCATGGGCATGCTGAGTGATTGGAAACAGAAAATACTACATTAGCAAGGGTACAGGAATCATCTACATGTTACAATAAAGATGCAAAAATTTTAATTATCTTCTGACTTCAACGTGTCTGACTCATTTTACACACTGATTTTGTATTGTATCCCTCTTGCTGGGAGTTGTGTGGATCCATTGCCCAACAGGTATTGGGTATTGTGTGACTATGGGAAGATATCAGCAGGAATCATTACGGACAATTCATATGTATGGAGTTAATTCCAGTGAAAATGGCTATGCATTTAGGTGGGAGTAATTTAGGCTGAGTGCAAGAGGGAGTGGGTTCCTCAGTTTTCTATGTGAGCAGTAGAAAAGGAAGCCTTCAATGAAAAGATGTGGCAAAAAGGTGTAGATGCAGGAATTTAGAAATCACTGGGTACAGAGACAAATTTTACAGGACAAATTAAATATGAGATCTTGGCTTGGAGAGCAATTACTGTTACATCTAAGAATTTTGTCTGTGCTTTGCCATGCTAACCAAAGAGCTCCCTGTGATGTATTCCAGATGACTAATAAACGCTGGCCTCTTGTGAAAGGCAGCTTGTGAGAACTGCTGGTGGCATCCAAGTCCCTATGAAGTTCTGAGCTCGTTTCCCTCACTAGATGGTGCTGCATCCCAAAGGGCTGATCTCCACATTCACGGGACGCGGATAGTACTTCACAGCAGTCCCTAGAAGCTTCAAGGAGGACTTGAGAGTCTGGAAATGAGACTACTCAGTGAAACTTTGCATATCTCTAATATTTTGTTAGCAGATGACGGAATGAGTGTAACATTTGCAATTTGGAACAGCGTTTCAACCATAGAAACAAACTGAGTCAAAGAAAACAATGAGAGAGATGGAATATAGCCATTCTCCAAAGGGCGAGGTTACAGAACTACGTAAAGATAAAGCTTTAACCACTGGGAGATTACCCAGTGCGTTGCTGCTCAGCCAGCTCATGAATAGTGTTCAGTCTAAAATTCCTGTATCAGAGCTCAACAGGGTCAAAGTATGCATTCCCTACTAGGTGGAGGTTTAGTGTAAGAAGGGTAGTTCTGACCCTCTCAGCACCCAGGGAGAATCAGAGCAACAACTACATGACAGCAAACACTATGGTGTGCATGCCATTTCAATCCTGGATGCTTGCAATTTTGATTCCTTTTACAGTGCTGGAGAAGACTCAAATTTATACTTCCGTAGTCTCTATATCATATAACATTTAAAGGGTCAAACATTTAATGGGTCCAAAAGTCAAAAAAAGCTTATAGATAAATGAATAGAACTTTTTAACCTCAGAAAGAGTATAAAGTCTTCAGAAGCTTTCAGCTTGTATAATCTGATATTTACAGAGAAAAGCTTGGGGGACACAAAACAGTAAGAGAGTGATGGCTACTGAAGTTGCAACAATGATAAAGTAATTTCCTCAAAAACTTAAGTATACGTATCAATACCTGTATGACTTGGAAGGTTTATAGCAATTCTTTCAACTACATACATCCCTACACCCCAAAAAATGTGATCTCTTGATTGGAAGGCCAATGATTTATTCATCACTGATAGGTGAACATTTATATAGTAATTTGAATTCCAGTAACATTAGGGAGAAAGTAGGTGAAATTATGCAGCATTGGCACAAATAGGGTCCCAAGAAATGAAATTTAGGTAAATCCAATAAGCCAGGCTGAGCAGTTATTGTAACCTGTGATTTAATACCACCAGGTGAGATAGGAGGAAGCTACCTCAGAAACAGAAGGACTCACAAAGGGTTAACTTAGTAAAAACCCATATAGGAAGTGTCTGTTCTCATGGCTATAGGGCCAAGGGTATGCTTGAGTTGGAAAGGGGAAAACTTTGCTGTAAACTCATCAAGCTGCCTGCTTACTTTTGTTGTGTCAGTTCCACTTGTGTGAACAGCAGTGGTTACTAAGAGCAAACAAAGGGGGGAAACACTGTATGGTCACAGCAGATTTGGGCAGGAAGAGTGTCCAGTGATATCTAGGTACAGGAGCTGAGGTAATGTCTGCTGAACCCTACTTAGTGCATCAGTAGAGGTTTGTTTCCTATAAACAATTCTGAGATGCATGTTCAGATCCCTTCCTAGGGTGTTTGTAGCAAATGTACACCTGAATTATGGTGCTTACAGATTTTGCTGTGTGATCTTCAGAGACAAAAGGCAGTCATGGATGGTGTATTATCAGGCTTCTGCAGGGTAGCTTAACAGTCCCCAGAGATTTGAAAGAGCTACATTCATGTCATATCTTTCTTGATGCTTTCAGAAAAAAAGCGCCTGAATTTAAGTGATTCTGGGCCATCATTTAACATCTTCAGGCTATTAGGCTAATGAAGACATGAGACTTTAAAATAATCCTTAATATATTTATGTATTAGCATATTCAAAACTGGGATCTGCATTTACTCTGCTTGCAGTATGCCTGCCTGGTCCTAAGTGCCGGTGGGAATCCACTTTCAGTGGGGAAGCCTCCCTTTTAGTAGGAGTGTATTGTTGGATTTAAAAAATAGTAGTAAATTTAGAGAAAGAAGCAGTGGCAAGTGTGTGCTGATTCTTACGGAGAAACTCAGTTTGTGAGTTAGTCAAGGAAAAGAAGGTCAAGGAAACACAATGTCTTCTATGACAGTACAGCACTTGCTATTCAGACGGTATAGGGGAATCAGATATGATACAAAAGAATAGCTCTAAGTTACCTGATAAAGGTCCTTAAAAAGCCATTAGATCACTAGAAGAGGTGAACTAAATTGCTGAATGCCAGGAGTACCTGGCACTTTATAAATGTGATGATCTGGTCCCATGGGAGGGGGAAAAGGAAGAACTTGTAATGAGCTTACAAGAGGCAAAATGTGCACTGGAATCAATGTACCTTTAAATAACTACTTTACAGGAAGCAAAGAGGTGCAGCAGACCTGCAAGTCTATTGCTATTGCAACCTGTCACACTTGTCTATACCTACAGTTTATGAGACAGGTATGGGAATAGAGGGCTTTTACAGCTATGAGAGATTATACTGGCATCATCTCCTTTTCACCTTCATGTTTTAGGGCTGTTTGGTAGAGCTGCTTGTGGCAGCTGATAGTGAGTGTCTTCAGACTGAGATGCCTTACTTAAATCTGCCTCTACATTCAATCAGAATTTGTGGATTCCTGACCCTATCTAAGGGTCACTGCTACCTTCCAATGGAAGAGTTAGTAAGGAGATAAGAGTACTGTCATGTTCTGACAGCATTTGTGTATTTTTTGCTGTACCATAAAAAAACATGTCCTCAATTAAGAAGGTACATGTCTGATTGCAAAGGTAGGGAAATGTGAAAAGATGGTGGAAATCACTTACTTACCACACAATATAGATAACTTTTCAAAAAAGCAGCAGTTCAAGTACTTTACCAAGACAGTGACACATATTTGTAAAATATTCCAGTACCGATCCCATCAATGAGCAGTATACAAAATTTGTCAGACAGCAGAATGGCCTCTGAACTCTGGAACACAGATGAACAAAGTAACTGAGTCTTGGTGTCTATGGACAAGCAATTGGTAGTCATTTAAGGTATATTGAAAGAAGATTTGGGAGAGTGTTAATGCAAGTGAATGCTAAAGAAGGAAAATGCTAAATTTTTCCTTGAAAACACTTGTTAACTTCTCTTCTGATCTAGTTCCTTGGTGTTGTAAGAGGAAGGGAAAAGAGTGATCAACATGAGGAAGAATTGCAATGACCGAGCACTGTGCAAGTGCCAGATTCTTATGGAGCTGCATTCAAGTTTGGGGTGACAGTTGTCACTGTGTTTTGGTTGTATCATATGAAGGGTTTCAGTGCCAAACTCTAAAGATGAAATGTGAGCTTTCAAGGTTATAATATAGCAGTAATTTATTTTTTTTCCTGTGAATGTGAATGCTCACAAAAAGGTTTTCTCAATTTCCTTTTATCATTAGGGAAATATTCTTAGGCATAGAGATGAATCTCAGTTGACTTGCAGAAAATGTGTTATCTGGAAGAAGTGATCTTGTTCAGTTGAATCCCCACACACACACACAAAGAAAGTGTAGGAGTGTGTAATATTTGTGTGAACAATCTGAGAGATTTGACTCACCCACTCGGGTTGTATTGTAATGCATTGAGTGGGTTAACCAGTCCCTGCGGAGGGAGATGCAGTAGGATTTTTATATAGCTGCCTGAGTTTGTCAGAGATTTAAATTGAAACCTAACAGATTCACAGATCTGCTTTATAGACTTAAGTACCAAAGGTAGCAGTTGGATATATCAAAGTCCATTAGTGACTTTCCAAAAATGGAAATATTTCTTCAATGAAAGAGCTTGCCTACAGTTCATGTTATTTTCTGTATTTGTTTAAGGTACACTTTATTCCAGTTTATGAGTAAATTTTACTCAAGTAGACATCAATTGATATAGTTTATTTTGTAGGGACTTCCAGGAACTTGCAAATATTTTGTCTAAGGATGCACTAATTTCAGTTCACTAGACAGACCATGGAGGAAAGTTCTTGTCTCATTCAAAGATCTTGCCTTAAATCTCAGGAAACTGTAGGGGTTCTTCTAATGAAAAATCTGCGCCTAAGGCTAGTTAGAGCAATAGTAAAGTCTTGTGCAAAAGCCCTTCCAATAATGAAAGAGGTAAAGCCTGAACAAGATTTTTATTGATGTGCATGGAAGCTGCATCTTAGAAACCCAGGAAAATAGTGGAACACTTAGCTATCTGTAGACAAACCTAGAGAGAAGCCTGAGCTAAAGACAACATCCAATTTATTGAGCAGAGAGACAGGAAAGATAATTTCTATGGAATGTAAACAAAGAAGTAGCAGAGATGGACTGTGGAAATTATTTCTATTTTAACTACATTCAGCTTAAGCTAGGTAGGCATCCATTGGTTAGATTAGATTTTGGAAAAAACGTGGTGACATGTTTTGTTTAAAATTAAATTTCTTCATTTCATAAATATTCTAAAGACAGACTTTAAATGAGAAGTAGAGCCTATTGCAAGAAATAAATAAGTTCTGAAGATCTCAAACTCTCCTGAAGCAAAGTATGACTGTGCATTTTTATTCATATTCTCCTGATGCACATTTGCTGTTTATAATTCTGAGCTGTAAATGCTGCAGATAAAAATCATCTTGGGAAATAACACTATTGTTTGTGTATATAACTCCTGAGTAGCCAAATGCATCCTTATCATAACACTTTCTCTGTTGTGCATTTGGTCTGGGAGCACTCACAGGATCAAAATAGACTCTTCTAGGAATTATCTATTGGCAACAAACAAAGGGTCACCTAAAATAACCTGGTGATGGCCTCCACTATTTTTAGATCAACGCGTCTCTCTTTAGGCCATTTCTTACTGTGTCACAGCATGAATTCTGAAACTTTTTGGCATCATTGCTTCCATTTTCCATTCTTACTAGTTTTGCACTCACTTGCAAGAATATTTCACTCCAAGGTCAAAGTATCTGCTGATTGAGGTTTTTTCAAGCAGCTGACAGAAATTGTTTGGGGCAATAGCCTGACCTTGAACTAGGAGATTTAGAAGCCTGGAAGTCAGCAGTCAAAAATGACACAAAGTGGAAGAGTATTTGTTGATTATTAAGCATTGCTTATTCGTGGAAGTAGAAAAAATACCTTTGTTTTCGCATAGTTATTTTGTATTTTTCAATAATATTTTATTTTTGTAATATTCTATGTAATTATATTTTCTAATTTGTTCTTTCTAGTAATATAAACCATTCTGAGCTTTTGATATATATTATTTCTAATAATGATATATGTAATTGTGTAATTGTGAGCTTTTATCTTAATATTTTAGAATTTTAGAAAATTAGTGTTTAAGAACAAGTAATTGTTTTGCATTCTACATACATGTGAAAAGATTAAATAAAAATTAAATTGTAGGCTTTACCCTTTTCCCTCTCAGAATTTCAAATTAGCAAAATTGAACTATTGCCTTTTCTCTACATGATGACACTTCAGGAAAAACAGAAATTGCTATCAGCACTTCACCATGTTTAATTGAATCAATAATAAAAAGTGGTTAGACATTGGCCTCACAAATATAGATTAAATTTTGGTAGCTGGTTTTGAAAATTTTCCTAAAATGCTTGACATATGGCTCTTCCTTTATTAGATATGGATATATTGATTTTTTTAACTCAGTAGATCTACTTCATATACCCCAGCATAGTTATTATATTTAGAGACAAAAACATGGTATTTGCCTTTGTAGAATCAAAGAAATTGAGCTAGATTGTATTCTTCTCTGTATTGTTAGCAATGGAGTTGCTTAATAAATTATCCTTAAAGCAGTAAATTTTATTACGTTGTATGTGTAATTCCATTATAAGACTGACAAAATGGTTCCTTAAAGATGGCAGACAGAGCTTCCCTGAAGTAAAGCATTATACATCCATCTGAGTTAGCATAAACGTAAGTTAAGGATAATTTTTACATCAGAAACATAATCACTAGGTATCAAACATGAATTAAAAAATCCATGATAATTGGTAGGTCTGAGATTGCATCTACATTAGCAATTTGGTTGTGATCAGGAGTACACTTTAGAAGTATCCCCAGTTCTGCACTTAAAGAATGATCTTGACTGCAGGAGTTGGAGTGCCTCTGAATGGACCTAAGCTGAAATGTGCACTCCATGAGTACATACAATATCCCCTAACAGGTACTGGAGATTCAGTCTCTAGGAACAGACGGAAAGAAGTTCAAAGTAAAATGCCCAAAATGTGCGTTATGTGAACATTTGGTTCCTGGGACTAGTTGTTTCACAGTACAGATCTGCTCTGATTACACTGTTTTCCTTGTTAATATAGCCATAGACTACTTTGCTAGACTACTTTGAGAAACACAATTTTTTTCAAGCAGGATGAAAAACCATTATGCTACTTTGGGAGAGTTGTTTTTAAAAATATCTCTACTTGAAAACAGCCTTCTAAGACACCACTGCTACCTCCACTTCTCTTTGCAGAAAGTAGAGGGGAATGCTTACAAACTGTATGTCAAAAGTTAAGCATTTTGTACTTGTCAGAGACCTACATCTTCTGTCTGTCTTAAGAGCTAAAGAGAAGATTTTCAGGGTCTCCTCAGTGCCATTAACACAGAGGACAACACTGCAGTGATTATAAATACCTAACTAAACATGTCAGCGCGTTGTGTATGGTATCGTACCAGTTTCAAGGTTAAAGTTTACAAATAGGGTCTATGACCCTGGTCTGTAGTTTGTCTTTGACTTAGTTAAGAAAAATAGATCTTGTCATTAAGCTCTGCTACAGAAAGTCCTCTCCAGCTCCTTTTCTTTATATCTTTGGTTTATTTCCTTAAAATACCACACAATGCATCATGTCCTTTCCTAGGAGCCTCCATTTTCTCCAGGCTACTCTCCATAGGCCATCTACATACAAATGCTGTCCGTAAGCCAGAGACCACTGTGTCTGGGCAGCTCAGAGGGTAGGCAGCAGATCAGTTTCAGACTGTAAGACTCAGTGTGACAGCTCTGTTTCGCTACCATCATTTGTGGGGACTGAGAGAACAGAGAGCCTGCCCTTACCATGCTGCAGGTATGCATGGTTCCTCCAGAGAACCCATAATAATTTCCTTAAAACGCTTACTAAGAAGCATGTCTGAGGATAATGTTTATCCTACTGTAATAGTGCTCCTGCTGTTGATTCAGCTATCCCAACAATACCCACTCAGCCACATGCACACTCCAAGGAATGTGCTTCTCCTCTGTGATTTTCACCATTTATAGTTCACAGGAGCCTAATCATTCAGACAGAGTGAAAATTGGCATGTGTTCAGACAAGTGTAAGAAGGAAATGAGGGGACCAGTGCCATAATGCCAAATCCCCATTTCTGTGAGAGGTCAGATGACTCTGTTGCCAGTTCAGATCTGACATCACATGCAGTATCTGAGCCAGCTCTAATCAGGCTTAGCCACTTGGCATAGTGCTGAACTGTGTGGAAATACCAAAACAATGTAATTACAGCAGAAGGACATACCAGAACAGTCTGTCTCTGAAGTCAGTGTAGCTGGGATCATGTTGTGTAGTTCCGCTGGAGTGCTACTTTGCATAGTTTGGGTGCACATTTAATGGCCAGTATTCATAGTACCACAGGTGCACAAAGTGAAGGATCTGGTAACATAAAAGTATGGAGATGACAAGATGGGAGAGGCCTGACAATGAGATGCAGAAACTGTGATTTGACTTGGAAAGCTCAAGGCCTCTGTAAGGTGCAGCATCTGGCATACAGGGAGAAGTGCAGTAGATGGTAGTACAACTTCTGTTATAGTTTTTTAGGATGGAAAAGAGCATGCCAGTGGTATTCCCTTTTGAGGAAGAAGAGGAGGGAGCCCAGAGGGAATATAGGTATTCACAGAAAGCACTGGACAAGAAGACAAAACAAAGGGATGAAGGGGAGAAATCACAAGGGACATCAGAGGAAAGGAAAATGGTCTGCAGCACCCTAAGTGCCTATGATGTTTAAGAGTAGAGACCCCAGGAGGACAGTCTTCCCTTAAGAGAAAAGAAATCATGCCTTGAACACTGCTGGAAATACATCTCTCAGCTACAGCTCCAGCAGCTGCTCAGGAGAATAGTGAGAGACAGTCTGGACAGAAGAGAGAATTACATGAAAAAGAAAAAAATACCTTCTTCAGAATCCTTACTGAAAGAGATACTTTCACTTTTGTCTTTTGGGCAAAGAACAGGATGAATTTAGCTGTGGCAGTCCCTGGCCTCTATTTCTCAGATCTAAAATTGGGCAAACTTCCCTTTGATAACAGCAACACTGGCTACTATCTAGCTCCAGCTCCATACATCATAGTGATGCTGGCTGCCTTCAGACATGAAAAGGGAAAAAGGGGAAGTTCCAGGCTCATTTCATGGGGGAAAGGATCTTAATTTCTGAGGTGGGTTTTGGTTTTATTTGGTTTGCCTTTTTTTTTTGTTGGTTCATTTTTGGGGGGTTTTCATTTGTTTTGGTTTGGATTGGGGTTTGGGTTTGGGGATTTCTTTGTTGTTTTTGTTTGTTTGTGTTTGTTTGTTTTTTAAAGCTTTTGCACTGTTTAAAAATAAAAATTAAGATTTCTAGCAGAGGCAAAGGTGAGGCCTACAGTTTCCATTATCTGAGATGTTCTTTGGAGAAGCAGCTGGAGTAGAAGTCAGAAAGTGGGAGTGCTGAATGGGAAGGTGAGGGGGTCTGGCAGATCTCCAAAGAGCAGGTAGAGCTCCCTCAAGCCTCTGACTTACATTTTCAGAGTCAGAAAATTCAGGGTTGATGGTGCCAATTATGTGTGCTGGATACAGCAGAGATCTGAGATAAAGAGATAATGGTCTTTATAGTAAGAGAAAGGCAGTGGCTGAGAGCAATAGAAGAAGAAAGCAGGAAGAAAGGAAAAACATTTAGTGGGAGTAGGTCAAGGCTTATGTTTTAGCAATGGTGCTGGAATTTCAGGTCTTTAAACCTCTTCAACAGGTGATACTTCCTCTCTAGGGCTCTGTAGCTATTAATATGGAAGCGAGACATTACAATGTAGAGAGACAGTCTGGCGCTTAGTCCCTGGGAAGTTTGCAGGCAGGGAGCTACCTGTGGGAAATGTCCTCAAGGAAACATGTTTTGCCCTGAGGCTACAAATGGTGGAACATATTTTCAGCATTGCTCCTAAGCAAAGTGGCCTAGGGAGGTTCAGACCAAAATGATCCTCTCTCCATTAGCGAGCTGTAAGAGGTCCCACTGTGTTTGAGAGGGCTTGATGATTTTGCTGTGCATAAGCGTCATGAGATGACTCTTCAGGTTCACCCTGTTGTAGCCTGAATGATTTCCTAATGCCTACACTACATGTCCCTTACAGCCTGGGGATGTCAGAATGTCTCTGTACTTCATTAACTTTCTTGGTAATACTTTTTTTACCCAGCTTTGGTCTGGTGACTGCATTTTGTATGTTTATTTATTTAATTTCATTTTATTTTACTTTTTTTTTTTAAATATTGCCATCTAGTGTAAGGTGATAATAACTTTAATAACTGAAATTACTGCAGCATTTTGGAAGCAAACAGTTGATCAGTAGTTAGGCTGAATCCAATTCTCTTTAAAAGGCCAGTTAACCAATGACAGGTCACCTGTGAAGTCAAGAGTATCAACAGCAGCCTGAAGCTATTCTACACTGTACTATTCACTGAGTAGATAAATTTGTTAGATTTCAATACTAATAGTTCCTCAAGCATCATTACTATATATGAATTTATCCCTCTTTCTTTTTTTTCTTCTGTGCATTTCTATAGCACCTCGATCATCATACTTTAGTAAATCTCTATCATTTCCTTTGACTGTTATTTTCAATAGATAATACCTCAAAAGTAGACACAATTGATTACTGAATAATGCAAACCACAAGAGACATTTGCAGAGAGAAAAAAAGAAAATGCAAGCTAATGGATAGCTCAACCCTCATTAAATACAAAATGTAACATTTATGGTAAGGTTTCCAATTCATTAAGAGCCCTATATAGCCTAAGGCCTTTGGTTCAACCTTAGAGCTGTGCAGCCCTTCCATTTAATGTGCACAATAACTGTTCAGGGGAAAGGAGATTTTTGCATTTGCAGATGCACATGCATTCAGTAAAACAGTCTTCAGCAATTGGTGAGTACAATTCTCCAGATCATTTCTACCTCAGTAGGATCTGCAGGACTTAGAAACACATTGATTTCTGAGTCCCCTTCTAAAAGTCACTCTGATGGCAGAGATGTTTTTATTTTATCCTAACTCAGTTTATCCTGGTCAGCACCTCAGGCATCTGCTCTGTTGCAGTTATTTGACATCCATCATCCGTGCACACTACCAGGATGTTCAATTGCAAAGCAGTAAAAATCATCACGGTAAATGCTTGTTTCCCTCCAGAAGATAATATCGTTTAAAAAACTCACAGTGCAAGCCACATGAGTATGTTTTAACAGGATAAATTGAAGCAAGACAAATATCTTAATTTTACTTTAGTTTTTGAGAGAAACAGGAAATACAAAAGGAAAGTAATACATCCAGCACCCTTGGGTAATAATTATAGGCATTTGAAAAGCAGTCACATAGAGAAGAATATGTGCAGAGTCAGAGACTGCAGTGACCTCCCACACTGCAAAGTTCTTTAGAATTACTGAAATTATAAACAAAGTAAAAGCTCTTCTTTCCAAACAGCCGCCTCGATGTCACTCGTTTCCACATTCCTGCTTCTGTCGCTGCATCCCACACTCTCTCTGTTGCTAAGTGCTTTAGGCTTCTGCAATATGTTCCAGCAGCTCCCTGTTTCTCTCAGATCTCAAAATGTGCTATCATCTGAGACCAGAATGTCTAGGTTTATCTGACATGGTAAGAAAAAAAGATTAAACTGTACCAATTACAGTTTCCTAAAGAACACTAGAATTTTCCATATGAAAAATGTCTTTGCAATCTTGCATGTCCTTTCAAAACATTTTGTTAGGACACGTTTTCAATTCAAAGTAGGATCTGTGAGGGACTGGAGCACGTTATGGCTCCTGGGAGCAGCTGTAACTAAATCTTGATGGTGACAATAGCAGCACAGAGCACCAGGTACACACAGAAGCTTAGATCAGTGCTGCCACTGAGCAAGGCAAGTAAGATAGCTCACAAATAAATGAAAATAATGGGAAAAGTGAAAAAAGAGAAATACAACAGTTAAGAATTTACATAATTTTGTAATAGTATTAGTAAATACAGATTGTTACATCTATTCATCATCCTGACTTAAACAATTGTTTGGTTTCTTCTGCCCTCGTAGCAGGTACAATAGTAGCTTCCATATAAGAGTGAATGTCACAGTTATTCACCCAGCTATGTCTGCCTTTTTTTTCTTGGTGAGTAGGCATCTTATCCAGTGCAGTTTTCAGCCTGTACCCCATCCTGGGGTACAATTCACAGCTCTCCCTGTATCCTTGGCTACGGTACCAGCATATCTACTATTGTGATTGCTGGCAGGTTTTGCTGTATCTTTTCTATTCAATTAAAGATGAGCAACATCAACTCTTTAATAGTGATTAAAGAGCAAGTTTTAGTGATTAAAGAGCCAACATATGTAATTAAATTGTGTGGGCATCCCACCATCAGATTTAAGAAACATTCTAGGTACATTTTTAGGTTAGACTTGGCATTTCCCAAAGTCAGCTCAAGGTACAGGCAAAGTAGGAAGCATTTTCATGAGAAAGTAATTAAGCACATAAGGAATGGATTGGTAGAACAAAACAGTTCAACTCATTTTCCATGATATGTGTTTTGGGGCTTTATTCTGGATTATATTTAGCCTGGTCACCAGAGCCAAAC
Source organism: Poliocrania exsul (assembly GCA_035041345.1). Taxonomy (NCBI): domain Eukaryota; kingdom Metazoa; phylum Chordata; class Aves; order Passeriformes; family Thamnophilidae; genus Poliocrania; species Poliocrania exsul. The sequence goes on along the minus strand of JAWWLZ010000042.1, from coordinate 45,246,591 downwards.
ACCTCCACTACATGTGTTTCAAAGCTTTCTGAGAAGAAGTGTTAGGTATGTGCTAGAGGACCTTGTGATGATGCAGCTCACACACTATTTTAGAACCTCTTGTCCCCATTAGCACTAGGGTGCATGTGGAGCAGATTTGAAGCATTTCTGTTTTCATTTCCTCCTTAAAGAATTTAGTTTGTATGCACCAAACCCACTTTGAGAAGTGAAACACCACATGGTAAGTTGAGTCAATGCACTATTGCTTTGAAACAATTGCTAATGTAGATGCAACCTTTGACAGCTGCTGAGGGAGCAATCTGCTGGTTCTGCTAGGGCCTAGCAGAGGAGATCAGCTGCTTTAGGCTGAATCTCTTCTCTCTGTATAGACCACCTTTCAAAATCACTGCAGGCTTTCCTGTTCTTCTGTTGGTGCTCTGCCTTATTTCTTTTCCCAAGGTCCATTCTCACATGGAAAAGGTCCTGCCCCATCTGAGTGGAAGGTAAAGGTAAAGGAAGTGAACTGTGGCTGCTGAAATTTGGTGCAGGCTGTAGACTGAGGACCAACAGCTGCATGAGACCGGAGCATAAGAGATGCCACAGCCAAAGAGAACTGAGAGAAGAGTATTTCTTATTCTGAAATAGCTCAGTTGCTATTGCTGCAAATTTAGATTAAGAACACAAATATAAATTTTTTTAAACCATGTTTCAGCAAGATACTTTCTTTCTTCCTCATGCTCCCCACATGACGGGTAAGAAAATTTCTTGTTAAATTTGTCTAGTTTCTCCTGGTTCCTGAGCCTCTTCTTTGCCTCCAGATATGTTCTTTTAATAACTGTGTGCTGAGATTAGAGATATTTTGCCTCTATTCCTGCAGTTAGCCTGAGCCTGAGACCAAAGCTCACTCTTTCCTTAATCAAAACCCACGATGAGATGTTCTGTTGCTTGACATCTTAAAAGCTTCTGTGGAGGGCTAGGATTGGCACCCTCTGCCTTACCCTAGTGTTAAACAGCCTGGGCTATTCTGAAGCAGAGAAGAATACCAGCCAAGGCAGGCAATATGCAGCAAATAACGAGTACAATGCAGTGTAAGAATCAGCTGAAAAGCATGTTTCATCCCTTTCTACCTGGACAAAGTAACTGCATGGTACATATAAGGGACATGTAAGGGATACACAACCCCTGTACCACTCTACTTTCTGCTTCTTCTCCCTGGAAGCACTGGTTAACCTAAGCAGATTTTACAGTGTAGACATATGCCCAACTTGCTAATAATCAGTTCAGTGTAAATATCGACACAGTGCTACAGAGAAGCCCAAATGTCATCGCAACCATTCCCTTGGATCACTTCAGTGTGGGGAGGAACAGAGAGAACAAAGATGCCAGAGAACAAACAGGTTTTCTACAGCAAGCATGAAAGAGCAAAAAGGAGAGAGGCCAAGCTGTGACAGAGCTGGTAAAGCTAGGGTCACCTGGAGTCACCTAGCTGGACTGATATGGTGGAAAAGTAATGCCCTACAGAGCAACTACAGATCCACAAGAGGTGACAGCAGCAACACAATTTTCAAGATTTTCTATGTAGAAAGATTGGGATGAAAACAAATCAGGGGCGTAGTCAAAACAGTTTTGAATTCAGTAGACAAGGGCCAAAAGCAGTAAGTGTTTATGTAGTTCATCAGCTAGCACCCAATTAAAATAAAACTAAAAAATAAAATGCCAGCTGTAAGGGACAGCAGTTTGACATCTTTGCTGATATGCTCCTGTGAAGGGCAAGGAATAATGTAGGTAGAATGGCACATATCTCATGCATAAGATCAACCTAAGAAGCACCGTGACATTGTATTGCAGTGCTGTGCCTGCTACAATTGCAGAAAGACAATTCTCATATTCTCTTATAACAACTACAAATGTCTCTTTTAGGGCAGTATACACAATTGCAGTGTATTCCCTGAACTCTATTCTTGGTATGTTACTAAGATACGCCTGTTTCTATGGAGCGCTTATTGGTGGGCAAAATAAACTGTTTTGATGAATTATAAAAAAGGTAAATTAATTTTTCAAAGGAAAATATTGCATGAGAATGCTAATGATATGGAATCACATTAACACAGAATTTCACACACGTAGTTGCCTCCTCTATTATTTTTCTTTTTAATTTCTAGTAGACCTTTATCCCAAATTCTGTATAGTCTATAAACTGATATAAATTACTATCTGTCCTGCAAAATAGCTAACTAACTGTAAGAGCCACCTACGTAGTGGCTAGAAAAGCTCCAACTGAATATTTCTTTGTTTTTAAAAGGTAAGTATAGTTGTACAGCAATTTACTGTGGATTATAAGTATCTGCATGACCATGAATATGCCATGTTGAGAAGTGAAAAAAAGAGCTTTGAAATATGAACAGTAAAAGCAAAGAAGGAGAGAACAAATAACTACGTTAAATAAAGCTCAGCATTTAATTTTAACATGCTTCTGTGGTAACAGCTAGACTCTGCAGATGACAAGTAATAGATACGTGGGGGGTTGTGGCATTCCTGCTCCATTTTTGTTTATAGCTCTAATTATTTTATTCTGTCCTGAAACAGACCTTGAAAAATGCTTTTCTTGACTTAAAGCACAGTTTAGTTGATCTATCAATGACTTGGCAGAGTAAGAAGCTACATAAAAAGAAATCTGTGAGAAATTTCACAATTAAATCAACTGGAATTTATGAGTGACCTCTTTATTATCTTTATATCTGTGGAAAGTATTCATCCCATTTGAAGGTGACCTTTGGTATTTTCAGTGTCAGAAATATTCTATAGATTACATATAAGTTTAATCAATTGTCTTATTCAACCTTAAATGCATATGTGGATATGTAGTTCCTCACTGGCACCTAAGAAGAAGCATTTCTTTCCATGAGCAGATAGAAGCTGCCATCTATATCCTTCTGGTTTTATGCCAATCTTTTTTCTCTCTCACTTGGTTGAAGTCTTCCAAATCTAGAACCAACATATGAATATACACATGGCTGCCTAAAGCAGGATTCATAGGACAGTAAAAATTAGTTAAGAGAAGCCTGACTGATCTGGCTGTGCTGATTTAAAAAAGTTACAGACCTCACTGCTTTGTCCCTCCCATGTGCCAGAGGGTACTATCCCTGTAGGGGGTGTGGCAGAAGAAACTACAGGCATCTGACTCACCTGCCTCAGTGTCCTCATTGGTGGTTAAAGCTAATTGCCACACTACACAGGGAAATAGGTTTGGTTCTGTCTCCTCTCCCTCAGGGTGTAACAGCTGGCAGCGGAAGGGTAGGGCAACTAGTTGGGGCAGTAACGCATTAAAAAGTACCATCTTAGTCCTGCCTATCTCCCCTGCATAGCTTGCGTTTGTAAGGCAGTAAAAGCCTTTGGCCTGGAATGCCAGATGAAGCCCTACATCTACATACCTCCTAATTTCCTGCATCCCTTTTCCATATTTTCTCTCTTGCATTCTGTTTCATCCATCTCACCTCTCTTCCTATTCCCCTTCTCTTACTTTAGTGCTTGTTTTGCAAAGGCTATTTCCCACTGACATCTCAAAAGCTACCATTATAAATTTGAAAGCAGTCTGACAGCCAGCTTCCCGTGTACAAAAAACTCCAAAATGTAGTTGATTTGAGAATGCACAGGGATCTCTAGACTATATAAGAAATTCTCTGCACATCTACAACATATTGTATACCCTTGACTTGTGGCACACAAAACAATGTGCAGTACTCAGTCCTCAGTGAATTAGCCTGTGTTTCCCTCAGCCCACTTCATTCTGTCCCAAGATTTTTCTGCACCTCATTTTATCTCCAACGTTTACTATGCACACTGGTTCCATTTTCATGTACCTTTTTCATATTCTTCATATTCTCCCCATCATATTTTAGTTCCAGTCCCACTTCTTTTTTTCCCATGTCTCTCTACACCCTCCTGTCTAGCCTAAAAAAGATAAATTTGAGAATGATCTGGTTTCGTCTTTGCTGGAACAGATACCATCTTTGCTACAACAAACTTAGGTTTTATGTAGCAGGATTACAGGGAATTAACCAGCTGTCATAACTGAAAGCAATTTCACTTAACTCCTAAAACGCTCTGGACAGAACAACCACCACAATAAGGAAAAACCAAGAAGTTTGACACCTATAGTCTTGTAACTGCAGGAGTCTCTGTATTTTGTACTTTAATTTCAAATCCACTAGGTACTTTGAATTGGCAATGGTACAAATGTTCTGAGACTCACTGATGGCATTTCTAATCAATTCAGTGAATAATGACTGCAAATTTCTATGCAGCAATTTACTTGCAATGAAGAAGAAAAAGAGATGCTTGCTATTCTGTCTAAGACCCTGAACCTGCATAAAGGACCAGAGGAGAATAGGAGTCTCTTCCCCTGCCATTTCAGATTTCTGTTTCATAAAGGGAGAAGTATATCCATGAATGGTACTTGAAAAGGAGAAGCAGCAAAGGTGTGCATTTACGAGTGACCAGTTTTCATTACCGACAGATCTTCATTGCTTTGCTCAAATTCTTTTCACCAGTTTTAGTCTCCAACACAAAATGTAAACAAAATACATATAAAAAAATTTCTTTCACTAGGCTAGAGTTTTATAATGACAAACCTCATTTATAGACAATCTACAGAAAGTACTAAACCACTTCCTGTCTGAGTATGATAATTGCACTGGGTTGAGGTAGGCCTAATACCTTTTGTTTTGAAAAGCAGGATGTCCTGCCTTTCAGAGCAGTAGTAGAGAAATAAAGGAGTGCCTAGTGTTTGTTTGCAAACCCAGGTAGAACTGTACACGAAGTCTCTCTCCGTGCTATTAACTTCCTTCTACGAGGATTAAGCTGACTCTTGCTGAATTCAATAGAAAGACTTCATTTGCATTAGCTGGAGGAATCTCCAACTGGAGAAAAAAATAATCAAGAAAAAGCAAGAAATGAAACTAGACTTTCCACTAAACCAATGCTCCAGATCCAAAAAATATGCACAACTGGTAGACATTTTGTAAGTTCAAGTCCCAGAAATGCCAGATATAAATAAAAGCATCCAGTCAGTTATTGTAAAGATACAAAAATTATTATCTAGAAGAATGATAAATATTCTTCAAAATGTAAACATACAAGGTGTAAGGAAATAAGAAACAATATTTAAGAAGCATTCTGATAAGATAGTGTGAAGTTACATATGGGAACTAAAGGTTAAGAAACAGGAAGAAAACAGTGACAATGATATGTTGTATGTATGTCATGTCATAGATTACAAATATTTCTATGCTAATAAATGACAAAATAGAGATGGGGATAAGCATAGGATGACACAGACCTTCCAATAATAGTAATTTCTCCAGCAGCTGACCAGTCTCCAAACACCTGTATTGCTACATAAATTAAAATCTCAAGTGTAGATAATGAATACCCCACCATTTGCACTTTAAGAACTCTTTGCTGCTTGCCCAAAAGCAAGGTTTACAACAACAAATAGTAGCTTTCCCTGTTTCTATGTGAAATATACAGTGCAACTAAATTAAAGTCCTAATAAGAGTTATCAGTTACTGAAATCATGGTAGAAATGGTTACAGCTCTTGTTAACAGAAGAAATAGACCACTTTTTTCTTGCAAGGGTGACCTCCTTCTTGTTGCTACTTCCTGCTTCCATTCAATCAAAGGGAAAGGGGTTTGGTCTTCCACTGAGGAAGAGAATTTTACTTTTTTTTTTAGCCTAGAGGCCCTGTACCAAATTCAAGTAACCTGGAAAACACTGTATGAATACCAACTTGCTATAAGCAAGAAATCTTAATTTGATTATTTTAAATGGATTAGAGTTTTGTGTAGGTGGAAGACAATCATTACAGAAAGGAGTGCTACACTAATATAAAAATAGCTCCTGCTGTGAGGAGAACAATAGCTCTGTTTCTTTTCTCAGAGAACAGACACAATTAGTTAGAGGATATTGCATTTTTTAGAAATTTTTGGCATCCAATAGAAAAAAACAATTGCATTTCAAAACAGAATATTGTATTTGACAATCATTTCCTCTTTTAATAACCTGCCAAGACTTTCAGTTTTTCCCCTGCAAATTAACACATCCCTTGTAGTTTGGCACAATGCTTTCCCACACTGCTTGCTGATTGCGAGGTTCCTGACTCCTGATGCTATGACACAGAATCCTGAGCTTGGCTCTTGGCAGGAAAGTAGCTGCTTTCCACATAGATTGTGTTAAAAATGCATACAGTTCTGTAAGGTTTCCATCTACCATTATGTGAACTCCCCTGATTTAACTCCTATGCTTTTACTGTCACAGAAAAACTATGTACTTTTGTTCAATAAACGCAGAGGCAAAGCCAGTATGTTCATTTTCAAAGCAGGAAATCTCAGTCCCCTGACAACACTGTATTCCTACTGCAGGATTTATATTCTAATGGCTGATGTAGATTTCATCAGATTGTCCAGTGGCAATAATTCATTCCATGGAACCTGAGTGTATTCCATTCTTGCTGGCTTAGAGAGCAGACCTATTGCACTCACCAGCCAATCCATCTTAAAACTACTTTAAAATATTAATAATCTTGGTTAGCTAGATGGAAATATGATTGATTGCTACATAATCCACTAAATAATAAAACAAATCAATAGATATAGTTATAAAACCAGACCCATGAGAAAAATGAATCAAAATCAGTGCCTACATTTCAAATTTATGTCTGTCACTCTGTCTTGCTTTTATACTGTCTTTTGCCCAGATGTGAAAATCTTTGTCTGAGGGCATGAAGCAGTGGCAGGTACAATGGCCAAATGTATGTCAAGTGTTATGCTGTTACAAACTCTTCCCTCTTAACAACTCACTGTTCTCCCCGTTACAAGTGGAAGACCTTAAAATACTCTTGTTACACTGCAATCAGTGTTGACCCCTTATTTGTTGGGTGACTCATCCTAACTGCTCATTTTTTTGGTTTCTTCTTTTGTTTGCTGTAATTACTTTTCCTGTCATAACAGAAGTATCAACAGCAGACATGAATATGTATCAAGTAAAGCAAGCATATTTTACTGATATTTTTAACACTTAAAAACATGGCTTCATAAATTTCCACCTTCTCTTTGTATCTCATATATGAAACAGCATTTACTTGGATGTGCTGCAATAAATGCACTCATTGCTGTGCTGTCTCAAGAACTTGTTTAACAAATCATGTATATACTAACAAACTTAAACACTATGATTTACATTACTTACCCAAAATAGCCTTCAAATTGAATAAGATAAAACAAAACACACATCATGTTAGCATTCAAAGATTAGGAGAACTGGTAGGTCTGGCTAGAACTGGTAGGTCCTGCGCTTTAAAGGAGATCCATAAGTGATATCTTTGCATTACCAGGAAGTTCAAAGCTTTAAGTGTCTGCTTTCCCTGTGTTATTAAAAATCCCACAAGTTTTGCAAATGTAAGGTAGCTATCCAGCATTTTGAAAACATTCAAAAATACCTCAGTAATCATGTTTTGTCTGTATAAACAGCAAGTCATGTTTACTTCTTTTTTATCCTAAACCAGTTTCACTGGAGGTCTACATCAGTATGAGCTAAGCGATTTTCTGTGCATGTGAAAAGTGGTTTCATGCTTGCACTCCTTTTTTAGGCAAGGGCAAATGACTTCTGCCTACTGGGAAACATATTCATCTGAGTTCTGGTTTGCTTGTGCTACGGGAAGGGTCAGTGGAGCTGGAAGCAGGGGAATTTTCAGCTGGCACTGCTCCTGTAAAGGCAGTTCCCACTTGGCCCTATTGTGGAGAAGGACTGGCTAGAATAAGCTGCACATGAAGTTCCTTTAGATGAGGAGCTTGTTACTGCTGCTGCAAATTAATGTATCTGCTGTTCTCCACCCAGACACAATATAGTGCAGATCTGCCTGCAAAATGAAGGAGCTTTGGCTTCCCTCAGCACTGCTGTGAAGCAAAGACCTGTAAGAGCTGTGAGTTCAGAACCTGTGACAGGACCTGGCATATTGAGTGTAGTCAGCATATTCAGTCAGTAACGCTGCTCTGCACTAGGGTGGCAAAGGCCCTGGGACACTGGACTTGAGCTGACAGAAAGCTGGCAGGCAGCAAGGGTCAGCAGATGTCCAAACGGAAAAAAAAACAAAACCATTTGCCAAATTCTGGCCCAAATGTACCTATAACCTGGTAATTCAAGTTCAAACCCATATCACTGAAATCCCTTCAGAACTGGCCTAACAGACCTTGCTCTTTGTGTGGCAGGAATGTGAAAACAACAGATAGTGCAGAATAGCTGGCTCTCAAGAGTAGCTTTTAGGTGTTGTTCTGTCTGTTGACAGAGCTGAAGAAATTTAGGGGTGAAAAGGGCTGAGAAGTGAGGAAATACAAATTGGATCACTTTGAGAGGAAAAATATTCTAAGCACAGGAAGGCAGCACGGTTGGTGCTGGCACAGCCATCATCAGGAGGACAAGAGGGTGGGCATGGGGACCGTGAATGCAGGAGACAAAGGAAAGAAATTACCACAAGAATAAATATGGAAAACACGAGCTAGAAATGGATTTAAAAAGCCACAGCTTCCCTTAACTTCAGTTACTGGTGTGTGAGCCGTGTGGAGGGTGGAGCAGGGGGATGCCTCAGAGATGAGCTAAATCGCCCCATAAAACCAAGAGGAAACGCTGCCAGAAACCGGAAAAATTGAAGTGAGCAAAGGCCTGTTTCCCACCCTGCTCTCCTCGGAGCAGCTCGGGGGGACCTCTCGGACGGTCAGCAGCTGGCAGGGCCTTGGGGAGCCTCCCGGGAGCCAGCGCCGAGGAGCCCCATTTCCTGCCGCAGGGCCGCTGAGAGCAGGGAGCGGCAGCAGCGCCCCGCTCGGCTCTGCCCGGCCCGGCTCGACACGGCCCGGCCCCACTCAGCTCGGCTCGGTCGGGCAGCCCCGCAGCGGGGGGGTGGCCCCGGGCCGCGCTGCGGCTGCAGCAGACCCCGCTCTGTGCTCCCGCCCGCGGCGCTCCCCGCGCTCCGCCCCGTCCCCGCCGCTCTCCCCCCGCTCCCGCCCAGCCGGGGCCGCCGCCGCCTTCGCCGCCAGGTGTCGCCGGCGCCCGGGCGTCCCCGCGGCCCCTCCTGCGCCCGGAGCCGGCGGGGCTGGCTCAGAGCGAGCGGGCGGAGGCGTCAGCCCGCAGCGGGGACGCGCAGCCCAGCCCGGCTCGGCTCGCCCTTTCCTCGCACACCCCCGCGGCCCGGCGCTGCTGACGCTCTCGGCACAGGCAGGGCCGGCCGAGCGGCTCTCGAGCACGGCCTGCGGCCGCTCTCCGGCGGCGGCGGCGGGGGAGCCGCGGCGAGGCGAAGGCGCTGCGGCGGCGGGGGGAGCAGCCATGTTGGAGCGGGGAATAAAGTGACTTTCCTCGGGGAAGGAGCGCGGCCGGCGCAGGCGAAGGCTCTCGGGGCAGGCAGGGGACGGAGGGGCTCGGCTCCCGGCGGCCAGATAACCGCTCCCGGGCGGAGAGGAACCGCCCCCGGACCCGCGGAGCTCCGGCGCTGCTGGTGAGTTGTGGCCGCTCATTGTCTCCCGGCCCCGGGGTGCGGGTCCGGCTCGGGGGGTGTCGGCTTTGGGCCTGCGGTGCGTGGGACGTGGCGCGGGGCGAGGTGACAGCGCGGCCCCGCAGGAGGGGGCGCGGCGGGGCTGGTGGGGC
>JAWWLZ010000042.1:45201912-45236907 GCA_035041345.1 Poliocrania exsul | reverse complement strand
CTGGTGGGGCAGCGCCCCGCGGGAGGGCCGGGGGCGGCCCGGGGAGCCCCCGGGGCCGGGCAGGGCCGCTCGGCGCCCCCGGGCAGCGTCGGGCCGGGCCGTGGGGGATTTCCGCTGCCGGGCGCGGCTCCGCCGGGCTGCGGGGCGGCCGGAGCGCTCGGCGAGGGGAGCCCAGCGGGGCCGGGCCGGAGGGTGAGCCGGGGCTGCCGGCCCTTGAGCACCGCCGGGATTTTTTGGTGAGCCTGCGTTCGTCACCGTTCTTTCTCCACCGCCTCCACCTCTTCAAGCGAGGCAGCGCTCTCCTGACAGCTCTACTTCTCGCAGCCTCCGCACGTATGACACATTCGCTCCTATTGCAGGTCTTCCCCCCACACGCACACCCAAAATGTGTAGGTTTCAGTGCGTGGTGTAGGAGCTTTTGTGCCCAGAGCTTTGAGTTCGAAAATGACAGGATACGTGAACACTGGCTGACCCTGAACTTCTGTGGACTCCTCCCTCCCCTTCCTCTCTCAGATATGTAATGGCTTGAGACCAGTGAGAGCAAAATGGTTCTCTCGAAAGGACGAGGAAAAATTAGGTGGAATTATGTGTATTTTATAATTCATGGAAATTTTTTACGCCCACCAGTGCCCGTGCCATATTCGTAGGAATGGATTAGCTGTTGCGTTAGAAGAATGCTGACCTTGATCCCCTTTGTCTCTCCTGCAACAATTTTGGTAGCTGGCTGGAGTTGTGTTAAACTCATTGCCGTATTTGGCACTTTACTGGTGGTGGTTAACAGTGTTACGGTGTTATGAGCAAAATGGGGATGAGTTCCATCATGATCCAAAGTCAGTAATTTAAAAAGCATCCATTTCCTTTTTTTCAAGTTTTGGTGAATAATTTATATTCTTTTTGTAATTTAATAGAAGATCAGTAGCAACTTTCTTGTAGCTATCATGGCATAGATATAAGGAGAAGCCTGGTTGAACATTCTTCCATTTCTTCTTTCCACCTCCCTCTCCACTTAATTATATTAATTGAACTGGAAACTAGATCACCAAAGGTTAAATACTGGGAAGATGCAGGGCAGAAGAAAATATTTATGAAATTAGACTTAGTACCAAGGTCAGGTTTGTTTTGTTAATAAAACTGTGTAAAAGTGAAATAGGTGATGGGGTATTTTTTGTACTTGAGATGTTAAAAGAATTGTCATATTGCTTTGTTGTAACAATTCTGTATGCTGATACACAAGTCTTGTTATTTATATCTGCTCTTCAATGAGTGCCATGAGAAAGGCTTGTATAATTAACAGAGAAGTAACATATGAAAACACAAAATGGCATATTTGAAATGCATAGTGAAAAATTTCCTTAAAAATCACTTGTGCTTGAAAAAAAAATTGAATTTACTTCTGCAAGATAGATAAGTCATTATAATGTTAACTTGGCATTAAAGGGGAGACAAAATTGGAAAGATGAAGCATCTTTTTTTTGTTGGCATTATTTAAATACTGCTTTGACAACAATGAGTCTGACTTACAAAAATCTTTAGGAAGGATAACAGAGTGAGGGTCATACCTTGTATTTTTGCATATTGTGTGGTGTAATGCTATGTTTACCCGGGATAGAGCTCTACACAAATCAGGAGATGGGTTCTGCCTACATCCATACCAAAGAGTTTGCAAATTAGAGCCCATGTTGTCTGAAGCAAATTGTAGTTTGAAAGTGGCGAGTCATTTAGTTTAAGCTTGGCTAAGGATGTGCATTAATTGAACTTTTTAATATGTAAAATGCCACTAACATGTAGTGAAATACTTGATCTGTAATTCCAAATATAATTCAGATTGAGAAACAGATCAGGGCTGTGTATTTCCCCTGAATTACTCTGGCTTCAATTTCTGCCTGACACTGCAGTGTGAAAATATGATACAGCTTGTGACAGAGATGTTAAGATGTTCTGTGTGCCTGTGTTGCTGGTACGATGTGGAGCTCCTACAGTAACACTATGCAGAATTTTCTGAACGGCCAACTAACATAGAAAATCTTCAGATGTCTTAAGTGACTGCCTGCTGCTCGGGAGAAAAGCAGAATGCTTCACTCCTAATAAGTGTTGGTTCAGGGCAGTATCTTTGAGTAAGTACACCTAAAAGGTGCAATCAGGAAAGGCTTTTTTGAGTCCGGTTCAGTGAACAGTCTACATTAAAATCTTTCCGTGAATTTGCTCTTTGCTGTCTTTTCATGTTTAATGGAAGCCATTGATATTTCACATACTAATCAGGTTTTATTTGCTACCCAAGAAAGCTAATCAGCTGTATTTTAAAAATGTATTCTTATTGAATTCATTATCTGGTATGATCTGAAAATGGACGAGATCATGTCTAAAAATCAAGCTCAATAATAATAAAGCTTTTCTAGCGTAATTTCACTAAATGTTGCTTACAGTTCTTAAGTTAGGGATATCTTAAGTTGTTAGCTGCATGTTTTTAGTGCTTTTTTTTTTAATTTTTGCCACAAGCTGTGAATAGCTATTGAGGCAGCTGGACAGCGCTGTGATCAGTGACTCTTTAGAATTTGATATAATACAGTACTCCACACCTTAAGCGTGTAAAAATGCTTTTAAAATGCCAAATATTTACTCTACAATTATGCTTCACATCTAAAGATCAAACTAAGCCAGTCATTTGCCAGCAATCACTGTCTTTTTTTGCAATGCGTGTAATCATAGCAGTGGCTTTTTCCTTCTGAGAACTGGATTTTATTTTGTGCCTGTTCCCATATTGATATAGAGACTTGGATGTTAGAGCATTATGTATTTCAATATTTTGATCACTGGACAGTCATTTTACTTTAAAAAAAAAGTAAAGGGCCTAGGAGGCTTTTTAATAAACTTTCTATGTATTTTACATCCTCTATATATACCTTTTGGGCCTTCATAACGTTTTTCACCATGAAGCAAGAAAGGCTTCCTCCAGAAATACCTGCTAATGGTGGGGGATATTTTCTTCTATATATTTAGTGAAGAGTCATAATGCACTTCTGACAACTTTTATCTGAAGAGTGAAAGTTAATGCTTATTTGGACAAACGATTTTTTATAATTCTGTATTGAATACAAATCCATATGTATGCACTTTGAACTAACCTGATGGATTAGCAGTCCTTCCAGAGTTGTTGGTTTCCTGGATTCCTTTTAGCAGTGATGTCAACTCCAGAGTTCAGTAGAACTGGCAGATTAGAACATCTACAAACAGCAGTTTAAACCTTAAGTGATTAACCACTGATGTTGACAGTCACAGGGAAGAAACAAAACTGGAACTTAGGTCTAATTTTCCAACTTGCAGCATGAGAACGTTGGGAAGGAAAAAAAAGAGTTCTTTGGTTCTGTGATCCAGTTATATGGAAAACAATTATCTCAATGGATGTATAGATCAGGTAATGTGCATTGGACCAGCTTTTGATACATTAGTTCTTGGATAATAAGGCTTTTGCCACATCCTCGGAGATCATTAAACCTTGTATCTGGGTGTATTTTAAAATACTGTAGACAAATTGATACTGGGCATCTTTGTAACTACTGGTGTATTTGGATTTGTGTGGTCTAGTGCCTGTTTTTAGAGGATCAGAAGTTTCATTCACAAGGAAACATTTTGTCAGGTGTGCTGTGCATAAGTGTGAATGTTACAGAAAAAGAAGTGCGACAACAGCATCGTCAGTGCAGCAGCAGCAGAAGAATTAACTGTCAAATTTTAATTTTTCATGTGGTAGGACAGAATTCAACATAAGGATTTTAAGAAGACTGAAGAGTAGCAACTTTATAACATTTTTAACTAAAATCTCAAAGTCTCTGAATTTCAGGACAATTTTCTGCTAGCTTATTTCAGTAATACCTTGAAAATGAAGTAAGCTGAAAGACAGTTGGATTCTAGGTTTTGGTTTGGACCATTCTTCTTTATTTTTTTATTTATCTTCTCTGGAGCATCTTATACATGTATTAGGGGGATTCAGGGCTGTGTTACTGTACCAGAACAAAGAAATGATGTGTCTTCCAGTTGCACTTCTAGGTACAGTTCTTGCCTGTCTTTGATTTTAGATTGCACTTGTTAGATATCTTGCATAAATGAATGTTACTCTGTGCCCTCTCACCATATTTCATTTAATTATAATCTGTACCTTGTAACTGTATTCCTTTCTCTGGCTGCTCTTGTTTTCAAAGGTTTGGTACAATTGCAGGATGGTCTCTGATTTTTGACATGTGCATTTTGTTAGCTTCACTAAGGATACTTGCATGCTTTCAGTTTGTGTTAAAGTTGTCAGAATCATGACATTTTCTTCTTTGCTTGGTATATCAGAGCATTTTGCAGGCATGTAGCTGTGCTGATACAGAAATATTTCAGTCACCTGCCATAACCTGCATGATCTTGAAGAAATTTCTCTTCCCAAGTTTTTCTGGCTTCCTATTCTTAACTTACCAATACGAAAGTATCTTTGCATGTTGTTCAGGTACGTGCAAGATGTCTTTATACAGCAGTCATTAAAGTTAACATTTAATGAGGTTGTATTAATTAATGTTCACTGAAATAAATACCTTTGTGAAATATGAGTAACTGAGAATTATCAAAGAATATTTGTCATCAGCAAAGCCATTGTCCTGTAATTGGGAGAAAGGTGTTTGAGTTAAAAGGTTACAGTGGCCTATAGGTTAGTTTACAAAAAATGTAAAGAAGCCAGTTTACAAAAATGTGAAGAAGTTGATATCGATTAATATGATTGATAAGAGAGCCCGGAGGCTGTGATGAGGAAAACCCATGCTATTGCCAGTTATGACAATAAGACAAGGTGAATTTCAGGAGGAAATTGAATTCTAACACAGCCATTAGCCTTTTAGAAATGCTAAAGAAAATGTTAGCATTTGATGTTCTTAGAATATGTTGGTGTTAATTAAATACTGCTGTATTCATAAATAAACCAGCTGACAGTCATACGTGATTTTCTGAGACTTCCTTAGAGAACCTGAAGGTTTTAAACAGCTGTTACTGAAGTTGTGTGATAAGAATTGTAAAAGTTGATAAGATGCTTTCTGGAATGGTAAAGCTGATCACATTTCTCAGTATGTCTCAGAGCACAGAGAAATTATGTCATTTTAGCACAAAGTAAGGTTTCTTTCAGTGGGTTTAGAAGTTAGTAATGTGCATAGTAATGGATATTGACAGAGCAGGAGTTCAAGTAAAGAAAACAGCTGTTGCTCAGCATTTATAGAGGACTGATCCTGTGACGTTAACTTCTGGTTCTCTTGATAAGATTAAATTATTTGTGTGGTATGTTGTTGATATTGCAGACAGACTTCTCTGAAACTTTTGACTTGGCTGTTAAATGGCATTTGGGTTATAAGGAACTAAAATGATATATCAAGTGTCTACATAGGAAATGGTTTAAAACCTGGTGGATAATGTGAATCAAGTGGTTAACTATAAATAGTTGCTGTTACGTAACTGCGTGTGATGAGGGCTCCTCATCATCAAAGGGCGTTCACGAAGGAGCACTGGGAAACGTTCAGTGCCGGCTGTTGGGCATTGCCACTGGAAGGGAAAGCCAGTGAAAATTGCTGATGGTTTTTGTAGGTCGCAGAAAACAGAAAACAAAAGCTACTGCAGGAGAGGTCATTAGCGCAGGGTGGCTGCTTGGAAAAATGGCAGTTTCCTGATTGGTTACTTGTTGTGATATTTTATATCAGGCTTTAAGAGACTGAATATAGCGTGTTAACTTTTAAAGTAAGTTAGTTATATTTTGTGATTGAATCACATATAAGCAGTTACTAATATCAGCTTTTAGTTTGGGAATCTATTTTGTAGAGGTTTGGAATAGTTTCTCATGTATAATACAGAGCAGATATTAAGTGTTGATGTGCCTTCAGTATGTGGGTTGGAGGGAAAGCACTTATTTTGAATATATGGTAATATAATTAATGATTTGAAGAGGAGGAAAAACAGTTATTAAATAATAGATTGTGTTTCATATTTCCATCAGTTTTCTGTATGGCTTGGAGCAAAGTTAAATTTCTGAATGTAGAATTTGTAAATGTTCTGCATAGGCCAGAAAAGATGTGGCCGTATATATGTTTAACTGGGGAAAATTAAAAGCCTTTTTTTTCAGTCTGCTCGTAGTTTATTATCAGTGCAGCTTCCTCTGTTCTTTCTCTCGTTGTCAGAATCTGATTGTCATAAACAGCAGTAGAGTATTTACATATGGAGGGGGCTCGTTTCCTTCTTAACCACTATCCAGTCTTAAAGCTGTGTCATAAATATGTTACTGAGTTGTTTAAGCTTCTGCTTGTAAAGTGTGCAACTGTTTCATAATTCACTTTATTTATGTTTACTCTGAAAGCAAAATGTAAAACTAAAGTCTTTGTATATGATTATGGGAGACTAAGCTTGGCCTGTGAATGACTTTCTTGCTCCACAAACAGTTCAGCCTGAAATAACTTGGGCACTGTTGCTCGAAGCTGCGGTGGTTTCACCTTCGCTGGCTCCTGCTTTGGTACCAGCAGGTGTCTTGTGACTCTCAGCAATGATGGAGATTACAATAAGTATTCGAGTTCAACTTTACTTTTGTCTTTACATGTAAATAATAGTCACTTTCTGCAGTATCAATGGAAAAACAGCAGTTTGTAGTTATTTAGTTTTTAAATATCCTGAGCAGATGGGAGGGGAAACTTCCTGTGTACAGAGAGGAAAGGAGGTGCTCAGCTGCTAAATATATCATATGTGCTGTACTAAAGTCTTTTAAAAATTATGTGTAATACAGCAGCTCCAAAACTTACTTTGGTAACGATAGGAAGGGACAGTGGGGAAATAATTGCTGATAAATCTTACAAGAGATATTCTTAATTTTTAATATGAGTGCATCTTTGAGGTAAAAGCTATGAAAGAAAATACCATTTCTGGTGTGCACATCGTTAAGAGTTGGTGGAAAGAAATCTAAGGGATTATATTTAGAAATCTAAAGGATCTCTAAATTATATTTATTCTTGCAAATAATATTTTAAAACTGAACTACATAAGTTGAAATTGAGCTACAGAAGCGGTTTGAAAAATTTTGGAACACTCAACAATAAAAACAATCAATAACTATAGTATTCGTATTTTAAAGGGGCCCAGTAGTGGAGCTGTGCAAGGTCCTTGTTTTTTTTCGTGAAGAACTGATCACCTCTGGAGAGACCATATGAGATCTTTGGCTTCATTGAAGCTACAGTTTGGATTTATATCACTGAAATTTGAATGGATGTTCTTAAATAATGTCCTGTACAATACTAAGCTAAAGCTATTTCAGAGGAAATTCCAAAAATGTAAGATTCTCCATAATGTTTCATTACTTTTATCTATGTGATTCAGTAGGTTATGGCAAAGAAACAAAATATTTTGAAGCTTATGCTATTTACCTTCGGGATTAAACAAGCTAAACAGCTTACAGTGTTCCCATTTGCACAAGTCACAGTATTTTTAAACCTGCTGCTTGTAATTCTGGGTTGTTTATCAGGGAATACACTTAACCTAAATGTTTTTTGGAGGCTTGTTTCTGATACATCTCAGTATAATTCTCCAAAACAAAGTGCTTGATCCATAAGCCAAAACAAAAAGCTTTAAAATGTATTTAAGCAGAAGGCAGCCTTTGGTCATTTATTAATTTAGGAGCAATAGAAACGAGATTGTGAGTTCTGAAGGTATGAATTTGCTATGCTTTCGGAGTGAGCTGAGTTACTGCTTTTTAAAACGTTTTGGGTTAGTTTGTATATCAAGTATGAAATGTTGAGTGCTGTTAACTAAGGGTTCTGAACCTTCTTCCTTTAAAATGGGATTCTTTTTTTTTTCCTGGGAGTTTTACACAATAGGAGTTTTGGTTTCCTGTATTTGTGAATATTTCTGGTAGTGGAAGAGGTAGACATTAGTTGAAGGATTTAAGTCGTTAGTTGTTTGTGGTTGTTATGTTGGGGATGAATGGATAGGCAGTGATAATTTTCACCTGTACCTGTGTTTTAACAAAACACTTACACCTGTATTCTTCTTAATCATCTGTTTATAGGAGTGGGTAGATACAACCTGGATTTTACTTTTACATGTATATCTCTATAATCACTAGAGAGAAATGGATTCAGAGGGTAAACCAGAGATCTTCATATAGAGCTGCCTCTCTTTCCACATTTACTTGTGAGGGGGCCCATCACAGCCATTGTTTTTGTATTACAGCATTACAATTTGACCTGAATTATGTGCTTACTTCAGAACAAATTTTGTTGCATCAGTAAGTGGAAGAAGGTTCCACTACTCTCTGTGAAGTACTGGAGGGAAGAGAGGACAGGCATTACACAGTGGATGGTGAAGGAGGAAGAGAAGGTGACTGGGAGATGGAGCCAAGCATTTTCTTTCTAGTGGTGGGAAACTGTAAACTGATTCCAGAAATGGTATGAAACTTTGTCCTAAGTGCCTCAGGTGCCTCATGATGAATAGTGTCCCACCACCCTGCAATTTATGCATTTTTGTCTTCTAATATGTAAGCAATAAAACATGCAGATTTTCTTTCTTCTTTACATCCGCTCGCAAGTACTTAGCATGAATTAAAATTCTAGTCATGTGAGTAGCAGTGATTAGTATATTTTAATATATAGGTTCCTGAATGATTTGTGTTCATTTTTTGTCTTGTGGCAATTTCAAAAACCAGGATTGCAAAATAAAAATTACCTGGGTTTTTTTGTAGTATGAGAACCTGGTTCTTGGAGTATTTGTGCTCTGTGATAAAGGAAGCCTAGTGAAGATTTGAGTGTATGTCCTGCAGTTGATGTTAGTTACTGACTTTTTAACAATATTGTGCTGCGTTAAGATAATGGTAAATTTATATCTTTAGATGACTAGATTGTCATATCTGCTCTTGGTAACTGAAATTTTATCTTAATTCAGAGTTTGGTTTTTGGTTTTGCTTGGATGATAGGATGTGAAATCCTTATTTTACTTGTATGTTGAGAATTACTTTCTTGAGTTGGTTGACATTATTTGCCAAGTTCTATGCTAGTTTAGATAACCTGTTGAAGATGTTATGTCAGGATATAACTGCAGCAGGTTTTGTAGTGACATTGGCCAGTTCTTAGGAAAAGAAGCATATCACTACATAAAGGAATGGCTTATGTCAATTTTTGGTTGCTTGACTTGAGGCTTGTTTAAGATCTTGATCTTCAGGGTGCGAGCACTGAGGATGTTTTGAAAATCAGCCCAAACAGGGTTGTCTGCAGAGGCCTGTCAACAGAAATGATACCCTCACAGTGTCAGAGAACTTAGTCAATTCCAATAAATATTTATAAGAAACAACTGAAGGAGAAGCAAAATACTAATGAGCCACCTTTATACTAACAAAATAGGCTGGCTTTTCCTTTTTCTATGCCTAGGTGTTATCTTGCTCTCAGTCTTTTTATACCAATGTAAATGAATCTAACCTGGATTATTCAATCTACGTTAATGGTTTGTGTCTCAGTGTAATTAATTGCATGGGGCCTCTTCAGTTGTATGTCAGATAGAACTAACACATCTGTGACTTCACTGCTTCCAGCCAGACCGAAATACTGACCCGGAAAGCAGCCTTGTTGAGTGTCTTCTATAGGGAGTATTCTCTCTTAACTGCATTAGGTATACAGAGCTCCCAGTAGCAGACTTGTAAAAAAACCCCACAAAGGTCTTTGTCACTGAAGGAGGAAAAAGGCCTCAAATGTCTGAGAAAGCGCAGGAAGCAAAATTGTTGACAGAGAAAATTCCTTTTCTGTATAGTCACTTTTATGAGAAAAGCCACACCCCAAAGGTAATATCCACTGTTAGTGGATCCCAGTGGCATAAAATATTTTTTTTCTCTTCTATTCAGAGGTTTAAAGGGGATAAAGAAAATTTTGTGGCTTAATACCCTTCCAAAATTATTTGTGATAGTTGCCACATTATTTGTGATATGTTCTAATTTATAGATGTTCACCTCTCTATGATTGTAAGAGGCTTTAGAAAAATAGCATGTTCTGTTTTGTGCAGAAGTGAGAGACCTTTGTGATGGTCCTTTCATCTCGTTTAACTCTTATCAAAACTCCTTCCACACTGTGTACATGCCTCGCTTTTTCTGCTGAGTAGTAATATTCCAGTTGGATTGAGTTATCATGGCTCTTTATCATAAAGTCTAGGAAGCTTTTTGATCAAGCAGTCTGAAATGCAGAGACGCTGCACTCTTATTTACAGCATAGAGATTCATTTTTATTTTCAATAATGGCCCTTTCCCCTCCTTGTATGAGCACCTCTGCTGTATTTTTGAACCAAACCTTTGGGTCAGCCGTGGGTAACAGGGGACAGACCGGTGGGAGAAGCGAGAAGAGGGGTGCATAACCAGGGCCAAACGAGAGCTCTACAGGTAGGGCATGGTGTTCTGCACACTCACTCAGAATTGGATATTGCTGGAGCATGTTCTTGTGAAATGCTGGGAATCTCCTCTGGTGAGGGCTGGGGGGCAAGGAGGGGCTGGTAAGTTTTGAGGGAGGAGGGTGTTTCTTGGACCAAGAGGTTGGGGTTTTTTGAGGTGGTGGGTTGGTGGTTGTTGCTCTTGTTTTTAAGGCAGAGGAAGACCTAGGAGTTGTCTTAAAGCTTTGCTATCTGTGTTATCAACAGTATTTGGATCTAAAAAGACAGATCTCTGTGTTTATCTAGTGAAACACAACATATGTAAATCTACTCTTAGATCCTTGCGGGTTTTCTTTGAGAGGTGATGCATACAGTGTTATTCATGATACAGGCTGATTATATGTTCTATGGATAATAATTAAATGTTTTGAACTCTAGTGGGCCATAGGGATGTATCCAGATGTTCTTTTTTATTATTTTTGAATTCCAGTCATGAAACCCTGTAAATTGAATAATACAATATTGTAAAAAAGCTAGAAATTATTACTGAATGGTGGCATTGATTGATGTCAAACCCATGCTCTGCCACATCTAAATTTTTATGACAGAAAGATTGAATTGAGGGCTAAGAAATGTTTTATGTGTCCTAATGCATTGTCTTGTAGTGATAGCAGTTTCATCTTATCCGTGGTTCTGCCACAATTTTTCATTGACCAACCCTTTAGCTGTTCACTTCTGCACCTCTGTACCCATGAATGGAGTGCTGGACTCAGAGTTCTACTATGAAATGCCTTGTACTGCTTCTCTTTTGTAGTACCTTCAAGCTTTAAGTGTATGAAAGTTAAATTCTGAGAATTCTGTTACTAAAGTTTAAACTTCCAAAACACAAAAAGCCTTTCTCCTTAATTTCTAGTATAGTTTTTTAATCTTTTTTCTATCATTAATTTTTTGGGAAATGCTGTGCCTCATTAAAAATACCAGTTGGGAACATCAGGATAGGCCTGTACTGTTGTTGGAGATTTTTATATACCTAAATCTTTGTAACTTATCTCTCTTTTGCCGTTGTCTTTTTTTAGTAATTCAGCTGCTATTTGAAATTACTAATATTTGAATTTGAATTTTAGATGTTTGATTTTAGAGTTTTTTAAGAGCACTTAGAATATTCTTTTATCTGTTGTGTTGATCAGGTGTCAAATCTGAAATTTTTGGTGTTACTTCAAGCATCTAAGACCACTGAGAGGCAAAGTTATTCACAGAATCTTATTCTCAGCGCAGGTTTTCCTTACACTCTTCTGATTTTTTTCCTACATATGTTGTGCAGAAATTTACTTACTCAAATAGTTCCATGAGATTAGCTGTAAAAATTTGTATTGTGATAGAGGTGGAAACTTGTACCTTCAGATCTGGAAAAGCTATGTTTGCAAACAGCAGAAGATTGTAGAATTAGTTCTTTGTGATTTTGAGGCACTGCTTAGAGACTGCCTATCTATTACATTGAAGGGATTTTTTATGTTGAATTTTGTTTTAAAAATGGTGTGCCATTTAACTCTTAAATTCAAATAAGTAAAAAGAGAAAAAAATTATCTATATTAAATAAATTAATAGAAAATAGAAAGGCAGCTGATGGATAGAAGGACATTCTGACCTTACAGAGAACAGAGGGTATTTAGGATTATAATAAGCATTAGTAGGCCTTCGTATATTTTGCTTAAGGGTTCTGAAAGTAGATTCAACAAATGTGACCTCTTTTTAGATTTTGGTCTTTTGAAAATCCTGCTTATGATGTATTTGGAACTGTTTTTTCTTGAAAGATGCAACAAAAGTTTCAAATATTTATTTAGTGAAACATTTACATATATTGAGAGAAGGAGATTAAAACTGAAATTTTATGCCTGGATGAAATTTGTATAGACCAGGTGAGATGTAAAGAAAGGCAGCCACAGTTTTGTCGCACACTTCATGATTAGTTAATGCACATTGGGCATGTTATAAATGCATGTCTGGCATATCAGAATATGATTTATGCTGTGTAAATCATAAATACTTTATTCAATATTTTCACTGCTCATTACACAGAATTGTCAGGCAGCACTTGGGAGAGTAAATGAATTCTGTTAAGACCTAAATGCTGTCATCAGCAATGTCTATGTGTTTACATTCTCAACTGCATGGACTGCTTTTTGAAATAATCCACTGTGTGAATAAAGACTATTCAAGTCTTTGTCATGCAAAACTGGAAGTTTGATACAAGCACTAAATAAATTAAATAAAATACTGTTCTATTTTGATAGTGAAACGGTCTCAAATTTAGACATCCAGTCTCAAACCAGCAGTATTAATCATTTAGTTGGGTTAAACAGATAGTTGCTTTTAAATACTTCTTTGTAATTCAAAGCTAATTGTTTATTTGAAAAGGGGAGGTGAACTTTCTTTGCTAAAATTAACCTGGTCTGTACCATGTGATTTACTGTTTATCATAATGATGCACTGTAATTTAGGGTTGTTTAATGAAAATAGCAGTGTTTTCAAAGGTGGTGTTTTTTTAATATACAATCAGATCAACATAAATATTATGAATTTTAAAAAAAGTTTAAAGTTGGGTTTTTTTCTGTTAGGCATTATGCCTCTGTTGGTGTTCAGGTATCTGGGCGTGAGTGGCATTCCTGTCTGGGAAGGTGTGAGGCTGAATGGGGGTCAGGGCATGGTGGGAAACAGACTCTTCGTAGCCTGGCTGTGCCATGGAGAGTAACATGGACACCATCGCTTTCCTCTGGGGGCTTTAGTGGGTGCATTCTTTAATTATAAAACCAGCTTGCTACTTTAAAGCTCAGAAAAGTATCTTAAATTGTTGCATCAATCTTTTCTACCAGTGATATTTGGTAATTTCCTGAGTTCTTGTTCTCTGAGTATTCTCACTAACTTTGTCATTTGGTCTTCCCAGCTGGCAGACAAACTTTCAGTTAAAACTTAATGTTGGCACCTAGATAGAGGTTTCTGTCTCTAGGAAAGAGACTGGGCTGAGAGTAGTGTGAGCTACAGGGGACTGAACATCCATTTGCAGGATATTCACCTGTTTGCATCATACTTGTTTTGAGGATAGGTTCAAGAGTAGAAAAGCTTTGAAATGAGTATGTATTTACTGTCACCTCCAAAAGTCTTTACTGACAGGATTATCCCAATATGAACAGGATCCTGTTATGGTAAAATATTTTCTTAGTTAACTCTACCTGTCCATACAAAAGCTAATAATTTGTGTGATCCTCTGATTTATGGATTTAGTTCATAAAGCTGTAGTGTGAGGCACAAACAGAAACTTTCCTGGGATATAAAAGAGCTCTTGAACTGAGGATTTGTGCCTGGCATTATTCCCTGCTACTCTACAGATCCAGCAGAAAAGGTGGTTCTAAGCCTGCTTTGGTGGCACTAGTAAGTGTCTTTATATATAATGAAGTCTGGATGGGAAGAGGTGTGTGTTTGTTTCTTAGTACGAGGCTGAACTGAGTAAATTTTTTTTCCCCTGCTGTTACTGTGCACAAGGTTGAACATAAAGGTGAAGTGTTAATTGGTGAAGAAGTTAATTGGTAATGGCCACAGATGGCTTTAGCTCCTCTTGCTTTAGTCGTGTCCCCACAGTCTTCCATGATTGTGATGGTCATAAGACTGGAGTAGAAAGATGGCCTTTTCCATTGTTTGATGCTCCAGGGCAGCTTTCCTGCCCTGCAGACTTCACCAGAGAAGGATTCCCATGACAGCGTGGTAAATACACAGTGGTTTTCTCCCTGGGTGGCAGCTTAATTTAATGCCATTTAGAGGAGTTCATGGTTACTCATCTCTTAGGTCAGTTATTTGCTGTGAAGCTCTTTGCTGTACATGCTCATTGACCTGAGCATTGTTGTGATCAACTGCTGTTAATCAGACATGTACATTCCAAAATTTGCACATTTGCAATTTGTCCTCCAAGATGCTCTGCAGAGTGTTTGTAGTGTCCTACATAGTGGAGGCAAATGGTTGGGTCTTTCAGAGTAGGTAATTCTCACAGAGGATACTTTTGACTCTGGTCATAAATCAAGTGGTCACATGAAACCCCATTACAAGCCTAATTAATGAGAAACATTTATTCTATACTTACACCTCCTGCATAACCTTATCTTGTTTTACTAAATGTCACCTAATATAATACATAGCTAAAATATTTTGAACTATTTCTCCAGTATCATAATAAATTGTGAAAGAAATTTTGTCCATGCTGTCAGTCATATCAAAGCAAGATGCTTTTTGAGCTTATTGTGCTGTCACAGTGAGAATTTTTGCTTGTGGTTTGCAAAACATGAACTGCAGTGGAAAATAAGTTCCAGAAGGATGTTGAGCTGTAGATACAATAAATCTCTTTTGATAGTAGTAGAAAGACTCTGATCTTTATTCTTGCTTTTTATTGTGCTTACTCAGTGTTTGAGTACAAGGGATTCAGCATGGTATTTACAACTGGATGTGTTTTTGTTGTTCCTGAGAACGAAAAGTTGAGTTGTCTTGCTGGTATGAAAGGCAGTGTGTTTCGATTCTTTGCCTCCTTCCCTTTTTCTTTGTTTTGTGGGGTTTTTTTAAATGTTCAGTTTCCTGTGTGTTACTGTGAAGAAAATACAATAACGTGTGTTTTAAAGAGTTGATACAAGATGCAGAGTGTATTTGAAGTGTTTATAAAACATCATAATTGGTTTAAAAATGTACTTGGTCTCTGCATGTACCAACTATGTTGGGATGGTGTGTGTATGTAGCTTAGTTTAATGATCTTTAGATTCCAGGTTGGGATTTTTTATCTCAAAAGTTGTGTTTTATTTACCAAGTGTTTAGTTTGTCCTACTGTATTTTGATGTTTTCTATCTTACTGGAATACCCATGAGCCTTCAAAATTTTAGTTTTCTTTCTGCTGGCATATCTAATCAGCTGGAAGTATTTTCTGCTGGACTTTTGTACTGGTCTCTAACTCTGCCATGTTTCAGTGGTAAGCAAGAGATAATCTAGTCTGGAAAGAAGCAGGATACCTGGTTTATGTAGCTCTGTTGTAACAGATTTCCACAACATGCAGAGAGTATGTGTAGCAAGATTAGATTTAAAAAGAGTTGGTCCCAATCTTTCTTGGCTTTGTAAAAAAGATTTGAATGTTTAACATGCAAATTTAATGATAAACATACATTTGAAAAACAAATCAGTGATAATTTTATTAACCTTGTAGATGGGAGATTCTTTAATGGAATGATACAGATTTTTATTTTGAAGTCTTGTTAGAGGGATCAAGAAGTGTGGAACATCGATGAGGAAGAAGGGACAGCTCTTACAGCTTAGTCAGTCTCATTCCAAGGGCACCCAGACAGCTTGTGTGTATGTTACTGACATTCACCTCGTAAGCTCTGCAGTTTATTTTCCTCTGAGGTCTAGTTTGGGACAAGTAGTAAATTTCATGCTAATTTTAAAAGTTTTCCAAATTCAAAATTTAGAGCTTTTTTCAGACAGACAGGTTGTCAGATAGTTGTGTGTTCAGTTACGTCAGCTCAGAAGTTACCTGTGCAAATACGTTCGTTTGTTCCCTGTTGAAGGGAGAAGGTGCTCTTCAGGCATTGCTTTATCAGGTGCAATAGAACTGTATCAGCACGAGTCCTGTTCTCTGTGTGTGTGTAAGATTCTGTATCCGTGTAGGCACGTGAGCTGCAGACTTAGGTTTGCATGTTCAGGGTTTTTTTTTTCCTAGTCTCTAATTCTTAATGAAGTTCTTCATGCTTGTTACAGGTACATATTAATTCTTTGAAAGGTACTTGATCTGTACCTACTGAATTTATGTTGCATGTGGGAAGCATATTATCCTTATTAAGGACCTGATTAGAGTTCATGGAAGCGTGAAATGGGGAATTGGGTGTTGGGAAGAGAGTTACCTCTATGCTTGGTTTGTCTCGGATTTGCATTGGTAATGTTTGACTGTCTTTACTTTTTTGCTGTCAAAATGTCATTATTTGGATCTTTCCCAATGTTTTTATTCAAGTGATAGGAAACAGAAGGGAAGGAACTAATTGGTGTGAGTCTGGAAAACATGCTCTGAATACGTGTACACCATTTGTGCTTTCTTACCCAGATTTCCACAGTGAGAGATGTGATGGCAGAAGCATCACTGACAATGTAGTTACAGCTCATGGGGAGTCCAGAATGTATTTTTATCCTTACTGCCACTAAAGCAAAGTGTGTGTATTTCTCTCCTTATTGAGGTTCTCCTAAATTCTTGCTTTATAATGAGGAGCTAATCTTGCTAGTTCATTAGTAATGGCTGTGTCCTACCATCTCTTTTGTCAGCGGGGGTAGGAATTCCTCCTACACCCAGGAAAAAAGAGAAAATGAGATGGTGATAGAAGCTAAAATTAAAATGAATGTGAGTAGAAACAGGCCACATTAATCACTCATTCTGTAAGACAGCAGTTTGTTCTTTAGATTTTAGATAAGTGGTATTTTTAGGGGGCCAGGCAACACAGATGTTCCTGTGCAAAGGATATTTCCACTTAGGTCATCTGGATTTGGACTCACTTGTATGTGTTGATGCTACACATTTGATTAAGGCACAGTGGAAAGCTGCGTGCAGTTCGGAAGCACCTGGTACCTTGGTTGCTTCACCACAAGAGGCCAAGGCACTTCTAAAACTCACTAAAATCCTAAACTGTGAAGTTTATAATTGTTTGTGCTTGGGCATATTGTGAGGGCAGTGTAGGTGGCAACACTAAACAAAAGCATGAGAGGAAATAGTTTGTGGTGATGTCTCCTGTCTGTGCTGCAGCCACAGCTGCAGCGATGCCTGAGCTGGCTATAAGGTAATTGGTTTGCATATTGCGACTGATGGGAGCCTTTTATTGGAATGGGTTGCAGAAAATGTCATAAAACTTTGTATGAAGTCACCTCCCTCCATAACTTGGAGTTTTTTATTCCCTGCAGGTTAAAACCTTTCCCATGTTCCAGTTACCTTCGGCATTTGGGAACCAGAGTCAGTGTTGTTTGAAAGTTAATCTCTTTCTGGATCTGGGACAGCAAGTGATCAGTGAATGTTTATTTCCCCCTCACCCTAAGAATTTGCTATACAATTTGAAAATACAATCTATCATGACATGTCGTGGTGAAGTTGAGATGTTTGCTGAGGCTGTGCAAAGCAAGAGCATGTTTAGAAACTGTATTTTTTTGGATTGTCATCACCTGCTGTCATATTACAGGTCTTTGAATCTAAAAGGAAACTATTCTGCTGTTGGTACTGAAATATGCAGTGTCAAAATGTTATATGAGAAATTATATTTGACAATCCTTCTAATATTATTTTCCCTCTGTTATTGTCATGTTAGATTTTTTTCTTGTGGGGATAGACAGCTTAAAACATCCTTTTGTGTTCAGAGAAGTGTGTAAGTGGCCATGAGCTTAAATGGTCATGATCTCCACTTGAATCATCAGTATGAGTTATGTTACAAAACAGGTTGTGTGGCATTGCTGACACTTCATTCTGCTGAATGAGAAAAAGGCTTTTAACTTCTTACCTGTAGACCAAGCCTTCTTTTTTCCTTTCCACATCTGGAATGTCGGGTAATTCGTTTCCAGGAAGTCACTTTTGCCTTTTTTCTCTTTATCTGTTTAATAGCTTGATTATTTTTCCTTTCTCTGGGCAACAGATGTCCACAAGCATAATGACTGTCAGCATTATTTGACTTTCGTATTGCCAGTCTAATGGCAAGACTGAGATACAAGTTCATACAGAAAAGACAAATAATACTTACCAAAAATAGAGAGGGAAGAAAAAGTATTTTAAAGTGTGAAGAGTATGCAGTGTATCTTTTCAAATTCAGATGACTCCTAGTATTTTTAAGGCTATGGTGTAACATTTCTGTTGATTTTCCGGTTTATAGGATGAATAATTATTGATTCTTGGGCTGAATATTTTAATGGTTGATAAAACATTTGATTCAGTATTTCAGATTTCCTAGCAGTGTGCAAGTTACAGATTTTAGCCAGAAAAGCTAAACCAAATGTCATCTTTATTTTTTTAAAGGACTTGATTGCATTTACCTTTACTGTGTTCCCTGTTCGTTTCTTCAGCTTTTCTTCACAATAACTTTCTTGACTCAAGTGTGGAAACTTCAGAATAATGGTACAATTTCTTATGTATTTCTTACATACCCTGAAAAGGGTAGGATTTCCAATGTAATTCACTTGGCATCTCTCAACATTAAAAATAGATCTGTGAAATTCTTTCCATTTTTTGGCAATTTCTCATTGTAATGTGAAATTTTGGGTATTTTTATTTATAGTAAAAGCTGTAGCTGATGTTTAAACAAACTTTAGGCTAGCTTGAAAGTGAAATTTTTTAAAATCAGATCTAGAAGAGGGAAAAAAAATCACTGTGAGAAGTATTTCTCAAGATTTTAGCCTTAGAGTAGCTCATTTCTGACATGTTCAGTAGAAGCCTCTGTCACAGATTACTATTTTGTTCTTCAGATTCCAAATCTTCATTGTAGCTTTATTTGAATACATTTATTTCTTTACATCTAGAAAAGTTACCTGCAGCAGTACAGGAGAACTTAATCCCTCATCTGCCTGGTGCAATCAGAAATAAGCTTTGACACACAAGAAGGAGAAAGGTAAAGAGCAGAAATGCATAATAAAGTGCTCTTACATAAGGAGTGTATTTTTAAATGATGCTGGCTTAGTGGTGTGGATTTGGTAAAGGCACTCTCATGGTCTTGGAAACACATGTAGTTAAAAAGCAAGACTGTCTTAAGCATGAGAATTTTGATTCTGTAGAGATCATGAAGAGCTGAAAGTCGGCTAAATCCATTATCAATGTTCTTTCTCGTTTCACTTGAGGGGTTTGAGCGTCATTTACTGGGGGTTTTTGTTGTAGTTTTTGCTTCAGAGCCAGGTTCAACTTGCATGCAGTTCATAAGAGCTTTCACAATTTCCTTTTTTAATGCTTTTATTAAACAAGATAAAAAAGGAGAGAAAAAAGATAAACACACAAGAAAATCCTGCTACCTCCAGGGCATACTCAGGATTCTGAAAATGCTTTTCCGAGTGGTGTCCATCGTAATGGAATCTGGATCAGACCGGAAGCAACTGTAAAATGCATTTACTTTCTTCCATTGTTATAACAAGATGTGAACGTCAGCCATATCCTGGGCTGCATCAGAGCAGCGTGGGCAGCAGGTCAGGGGAGGTGGTTCTGCCCCTCTGCCCACTCTGGTGTGACCCCACCTGCGGTGTTGCATCCAGCTCTGGGGGCCCCAGGACACTGACCTGTTGGAGTGAGTCCAGAGTAGGGCCACCAAGATGATCAGAGGGATGGAGCACCTCTGCAGTGAGGAAAGGCTAGGAAAATTGGAATTGTTCAGCCTGGATAAGGTAAGGCTTCATGGTGACCTAATTGTAACCTTCCAGTACCTGAAGGGAGGTGAAATGGAAGGTGGAAAGAGACTTTTTACAGGGGCATGTAGTGACAGGACAAGGGGGAATGGATTCAAACTGAAACAGTAGGTTTGGATTAGGTAATAGGAAGAAATTCTTTACAGTGAGGGTGGTGAGGCACTGGAACAGGTTGCCCAGAAGAGTTGTGGCTGCCTCGTCTCTAGAAGTGTTTAAAGCCAGGTTGGATGGATCTTTGAGCAGACTGGTGTGGTGGAAGGTTCCCTGCCCACTGCAGAGGCGTTGGAAGTAGCTGATCTTTAAGGTCCCTTCCCACCCAAGCCATTGTATGATTCACAGAATCATAGAATGGCCTATTCTCTAATTCTAAATATGGTTTTAATATTAGTTTATGCTATGATATAAGATAAAATAATCATAGCTTCCATAATGGGGGGAAACATGGAAAAACGTATTCTAAAACAACACTTGTATTTTAGGCTTTGATACCAGGCTAGTAGCTGAACTTGTAGCAAGGTAAACAGTCCAGAAATTTGTGAGGAAAAATGGAGATGTTTCTGTAGTGTTGACTTACTGAGCACTTTATACTATTCTTTGTTTGACTTTGTTGCACAATTATTCTGAACATGTTTCAGTTCCTTGAAAACTTTCATCCTAACTTGGAATCTCAATTTGTCTACTGTATGACTTAAATGATCCCTATGGAGAACTGTAGATTGCTACATAGATTAGTCTAGAGCACATCCTTCTTTGAAGATTAGTGTGTAGATTCATTGTTTATATTATTTTATATTATACTGGGTTTGATTGCATAAGTGGCCATGCAACTACAGTGAAAGAAGTTACGATTTTTTTGGTATTAGTGTTTTCCTTGTTAAATTAATTCACATGTGGCAGAATGGTGAGACTATTCACTTCCAGGGAGGAAAGCATCAAGTAGTTGTTAAAGTGTCTGTATTGTCATGTATTTTTTCCTTCTGTTGTTTGGCCATACCCTGCTCTTACATATAATCAAATACTGCAAGTGTTTTGGGTAACTTTACCTTCAGTAATGATGCATTTCCAAGCAGTCTTGTTGCTGTTCGCTGAAGTTAAAATAGTTTTATAAAATGTGAAGCATTGAAAAAATGAACAGAGAAATCAACAGTGATGGCCATATAGCCTTTAACTGTAGTGTGTTACTTTTCATAGGCAAGGAGAATCTTTTGTGCTTCCAAGAAATCAATTCCATCATTATTAGTATTTAGGCGTAAGTAATGTGCTTGTACAACTGTTAGTGTATCCATCATATTTTATGGATTCAAACAAAAATTTATTGCTGGTTAACAGCTTATTGTATTGGAGATTTTAGTTGTAATTGCTTCAAAACCAGATAAAAATACGTATTGTGACAATGCTGAATTATGTAAAATATCAAACATTTCTGCCAGATTGGCTGAGTCACTCACATATATTTCTCTCCTTCAAATTTAAGGAACTGTTGTGCAGGGTACAACATAATTAGAAGTAATAACACACTTCAGTATTTTTACTTGAATAGTTTCAGCTGCATGAAATTTAAATTGGCCATCTATCTAAGGGGCTGAACACAGATGGCAGAGTAATGGCTGACTAGTGAGCTACTTCATAGTTGAAAGGAGTGCTTTAATTTTACAGACAAGAAAGTCTAGTTTTAAAATCAGACTACAACAGTTAATTTTTTTGAAGCAAACAATTTAAGAGCAGTAGAACACATGCTATTAGAACTGAATAACTTTTAAGTGCTTTGCCTTTGCTTTAAAATAAATCTGATTTAACAAAGCAATAAATTTATTTGCAGCACACGTTGAAAATTTTATCTAGACACCTTAAGTAAGAGGTTTGCTTACTGCTCTGTTTCTTATTCTGTGTAAGAGTTCTCATTTGTTTTTGTTCTAGCATCCTCACATAAATCACAGAGTCTGTTGTTTCTGAAAAAGAAGTTCTTACTGGTTTACCTGCAAGGGTATGAGTTACAATTCTGTTAAAGAGCCATTTTGAATATTACCTTATTTCTGAATGAAACAATATTCCTTTTTGTATTTTGAGGACTTGGGATAAATCTATTCTGAGACTTTATTCTTTGCTTCATTTTCTTGTGGCCTGACTTCTGGTTTCATCACTTTTTTGGTCTTTCCACCATTATTGAGGATGGGTAAGTGAAGAGAGTATCAAAATAGAGCTTGCATAATATATTTGTGTCTCAGAGGAATAAGATCAATTTTTGTGGTATCAGTAGTCATCGTGCTTTTGACTAAATGTTCAAATGATTTTTAGACAGTAACACTACCTTGACTTAGGGGTTTTTGTGTACAGTAAAGGAAATCAGAGATCTTTGAAGCTCTGGAGAGCTTGTGTCTCATTGTTTTTTAAGATTAAAACCTGCCATAGGCACTTAAGGGTTCAGTAACTGCATGTGGCAAATCATTGACATATGTTGTAATAAAATAAGAGTGATGATCTGTCCTCAACCTTGCTTGCATTATTTTTGTAAGATGACTGCACAACTACAAAGTAGCCCAAACTTTGTCCTTTTTGTGTGTGCTCCTTAGGAGTATTTCTGAAGGAACAACCCCTTGAGACTAGACACTTTATAGATATCTGACTAATTTTGCAGAGTTAAGTAAAAAGTAAAAATCATGACATTGAGCAAAGAGGAGAATGGTGTCTTGACTGAACACACTTCCGTTCTTGTTCCTATGCTAGATAGAGCCTTGGTTTCAAGATGGTCTTGTCTGTTAAACATAGAAGTGGTTCTTGAACTTTTTTCTTGAAAACATGTAAGAATTGGAAAAGTGAAGGTTTGTAAAACAGAAAATGTCATACTTTGCTGTAAACCTTCTTGAGCCGATGTAAATTTTTGAAAACTTCCATGCACAAATGAAATTTAAAGGAAGGCTTTTAGTCTCTGATGTGTCTTATGTTGGTCTAATGGTTCTCTTGGAAGGTGATAGGAGTTCTGATGTCTTCAGTGGCAGAGTAATTAGATCAATGACATAAAAAATAAAAAGAAAGAGGAAAATTTTACTTGACAAAGTAATCGTGGAAAAGATTTTTTTAAAAAATAAAATACTAGATAAGAAGGGCGGTCTCGTGGTGTAAAGGAGAGCACTCTGGACTCTGGATCCCAAGGTCCTGAGTTAGAGTCTCAGTGGGGACCATCCCCTGGCAGTTCAAGCCTCCCTGCCATCCCATCCCGTCACATCTCAGATGCTCAGCAGGGTCAGCCCCGGTCAGTACCGGGTGCTGTGACAGTCCCAAGGACTTTACTGTCACTGTCCAAGCTCGCTCAGCCATGGCAGATGAACTTTAGGACTTAAACGGTGGGGCCAGTTCGTGAAGTCTGGCCATACTAGGTAAGAACATTAACCTATAATTGGACTTCTTGGAAACCCTTGTTTCTTGCTGTTTGGAATAGGATTACTGAGGGGGATGTAAGCCTTTTTGATTACTGTTCTGCTCTGGAAAACTGTCAGTACAGCTGTCTCTGTGCAGGCTCCTGTACCTCAGCTGCACCTTTAGCAATAGTGGATTTGTTCGTTACTCTCACTGCAGGATCACCCACCAGTACAAACTTGATCCAGATCAAGTGTAAGCAAATAATAACACTTCTGTTGACTTGATCAAAACATTTAACAATGCTGCTTTTCAGCTTTCTGGTGGCTGTGGTGGGACAGTTGATCCTCTGTTCGTTGTGGGTTTGGAATAGTTATACTTACAGTGTTTTGAATAGGTTTGTACAGAAAAGCTGGAGAACTCTGCAGCTTTGCATTGTGTGAATGTGTGGGCCTTTGATCTAGTAATGAGGCAGCATGATATTCAGTTTAGTGTCTTGAAATCTAGCTCAAATCTCTGCTGTAGTTTTCCCTTTTTATTGGTGAGACAACTTGTTGCATACAGGTTACTCCAGTCCTTTCTCTCATTTCTTTTCAATGCCTTGTGAGTCTCTTCTTCAGTTTCTCTCCTCTTGTAATACCATAGTTTGTGCCTGTCATTCATTGTCCATTGCAGTTTCTTACTCAAGCTTCATTCTCTAGTGGCTCTAGTTGCTTTCTCATGGAAAACGTTTTCTATGTATGTTTAACCTAAAAACTTGTTTTGTTGCACCTTTTTAAATTGTAGAGTCCAGTGTAACTGGGCTAACAAGAGCAAACTTGTATGTATGTATGCTTCACAATCTTTAAGTAACAGATACTTAAATATTGGTAGGCCACTAACACTGAAAATAGCTGATTCTTGTTTCTTTTCCCTAAAACTGCATGGTGATTTGGCATAATTTTTCTTTGGTAGCTTATATGGTTTAGTGTAATTGAAGACTGATAAGCTGAACAGACAGTGGAAATAGCTTTTATATAAATTACAGTGTAGACAGCCAAGTAGAGGCTGAGCTATTAAAGTGAAGATCACAGCAAGGTTATGAATGTGTTTTGCTCATAATCTATGCAGTTCTTGCATGTTTACCTGGTTGCTTGCCACCCTCAAAGATTTTTCTATGAGGTTTTGCTTTCAGTTTCTTGTGTCTGTTTGGTTTCAGTACCTGTATACCAAGATAATACATAATTTCACCTGTTATTTCTCCGAATTTTTTTTTTAAACAAACTCTCTTTAATTTAGCATATTCAGTCTTGATTCTTGGAAACCACCTTTGTTTTCATTAACTTTAGTATGTCTTATATTTTTTGCATAAAGGAAAAGCGAATATGCTTCTCCTACAGTATTAGTCAGACAGAAACACTTCATGCCTACCGCATTTGCTTCCATCATCAAGTTTCTCCAACAGCTCTTTTTTCAATAATGATGGTCAATTCAGAAGGGAAACATTTCATAAACACGTAACAGTTTGTTTCTGGTTTATCTTTCCTCATCATAAATAGCTTCATTTTGGACCCTGCTTCCAACAGTAGAGATAGCTGTGTTGTGAAGATCCAAAGCTGTAGGATCATAAAATGGTATGAGTTGGAAGGGACCTTAAAGATTGTTTCATTCCAACGCCCCTGCCATGGTCAGGAACACCTTCCACTTGATCAGATGGCTCAGGGCCCATCCCCCCTGGCCATAAACCCTTCCTGGAGTGGGAGTCTGCAGCTCCTCTGGGCAACCTGCTCCAGTGCCTCACCACCCTCGTAGTAAAGAATTGCTTCCTAATACCTAATCTAGATCTACCTTCCTTCAGCTATGAGGCCATTTCCCCTTGTCCTATTGCTACCTGCCCTTGTAAAAAGCTCTCTTGTGGGCCCACGTTATGTACTTGGAAGGTGCTGTAAGGACTTTTTGGAGCCTTCTCTTCTCCAGGCTGAACAGTTGTCTTTGTAGGAGAGTTGCTCCAGCCCTCTGATCATCTTGGTGGCCTCCTTTGAACTTGTTCCAACATGTCCACGTCTTTCTTGTGCTGGGGCCCGCAGGGCTGGATGCAGCACTCCAGATGGGGTCTCACAAGAGCAGAGCAGAGGGGGAAAATCCCCTCCCTGGACCTGCCACCAGGCTGATCTGGGTGCATCTCAGCATACGCTCTGGGCTGCAGGTGCACATTGATGAGTCCTTCTCCTCAGGGCTGCTCTCAAAATAATTTTTCTGAGTTTCTGAAACTGTTTTGGTAAACATTCATTATCTTATGGTATTTACATTATTTTAGTTATGTGGTGGATTGTGCTTTCAACTGAATTGTGAAAACCTGAAAGTAGATGTCCTGAGCAATTCCTGTGCACATTATGCAGAAGGCAAGTTTATGCATACCTGTCCAGGTAAAGGAAAGAGTGGCAACCTGTAGTCCTTCTTTGTCAAGGAATCTTACAGTCTGTGGTCACCATAGCATTATAGTGAAAGAACCTGAACTGTAGAGACAAGAAAATAATTTCGAAGATTTGAGAACTCCACAGCTTATATCAACAGTGCTTATTTAAATACTCTGGTAAAAATCCCTTCAAAAAGTGCTCCTTTTAACCTCTGCTGGGGACATACAGGGTTCAGAGATGGACAGCAGAGAGACTTTGTCATAAGTTTCACCAACTGTGTAGAATAAAAGATACAAATATCCAAAAAAACTGTTGGAGCAGTTAGATGGTCCCAAATGTTGGAAGTGACAATAATTTTAAAAAAGTCTGTGAGATTAATTCAGTCAACTGATACCTAACTGTAGTATTTTTTCGGTGAAATATCTAATTTTTTTAAAGTAGAAAGATCTGGAAATAGGGCCTCAGATTTGCTCTCAATTCCAGTAAATTTAGTCAAATGGTATGGATTGTTGCAGTGACTCATTCTGATGCAAGACATGGTAATACCTAGAGGATCACTGTTACAGATAGTAGCTATGTAACATGTGTCATGTTGGGAAGAAAAGATAGGAGTTTATTTTCCTATATGAGTATACAATATACCTTCAGATGGGATGTCAGCTGAACTGCACTCTGTGTATTTCATCTGATTAAAATCAGAAGTGGCAGAAATGAGAGTGCATGTCAACAGTTCAGCAGAAGGAGGAAGCAAGCACAGTTCAGTAGACAAGCATGGCTGTTGTAACCAGGCCTTCTTTAAAACTACTATTTCTTTGTAAGTAGCAAAGGTTGCTTATTGTTACTGAACACAGGCATAAAGGTATCTAATTGGGTATGTGTATCTTGTCTCTGTGTGAAGTAAACCTGTAGTTTACTGCAGTAAATAGTAATAGTGAAAGCCTCTTCCATTCTGGTTTACTGTTTAGCTGATGAGAAATTTAATCCTCAAGTCTTGTTATAAAGCTGTACTGAAAACATAGAGACCAGGGAGATAAAAACTCACTTCACGGCAACAGTCCGGCAGATTCTTATTTTGAAATTTTCATAACAATGTAAGAGTGAAATAATTGTGTAAGGAGAATCCTAAAAATGTTTTGGGGTTATAAATTATTTAATTTTTAAAAACTTTCTCTAAAAGCTGGTATGTTTTGTTTTTCATAATAAAAACAATCTATCAGCTCATTTTATTTGCTTCAAAAATAGATCCGGTTATGAGGTGCTGTGCTGAAAGTACATTCAAGATGCACAACATAAATTTCAGTGTAGTAGTACTTGATTATTTTGTGCTTCTATAAATTACTGATGGGACATAGATGTCTGGTCCTTTTGAAGGTATTCTCTTGGGTTCTCTTTTATTCAGCAGAACTGTAGACTAAATTTAAAGAAAGCAGAGCTATAAATCTGAATTACAAATACTGCAAGTGAAAACTAGAAGCTTTGTGGACTGCTTAGTTTCAGGCTTATGGATCCTCGTTATCAAAAGGAAATAAACTGCAGTGGGAGGATTCTTCTGGTTACTCCTCAGCATACTTGGGTGTGTCGAAAGGCAGCATACCTGGGTGGTAAAACAAATGCTAACTTCCCTTAGAATGTATGTAATATTATTTTAAAGAATATTTTGGCAAAAGGATACTGGTTTTCAAGGCTATTGAGTTGTGTAATTCAAGATCAGCTCAAATACTTGACATAGAAACAGTTTGATGGAAGAGTAGCATATTCTAGAATTCTAAGGAAATACTCCTTGTGTTGTATCAGTCAAACAGTTTACTCTGTGAGGTGACAGATGACATCAGTTGGACTTTGTATATCAAAGGATGAATACAGGGAAGAAAAACAACGAAGGTTTTCAAAGGATGTTAAGAAACAAAAAATCAAACAGCTGAGGAAAAATAAATGGATTACTAAGATAACATCTTAGTAGTTGCCCTTAAACTTGGCGTATGCGTTTTGAATGTTAGTGCTGCTTTATCATGAATTTTTTTCCATGTGTCTCTTCATCCCAGCACATAGATTCCAGAAAGAAAAAAGCCCTATGGGAACAAAGTTACCAAAAGAATGCAATAGAGGAGGAAGGAAGCATGAGAATAGAGGAGCTGGGTGTCTCTTATTGCAGAGGAACAGCAGTCCCACATGTCCTTGAGCAACTCAGTTTGGACTGCTGTGATAAGACAAGGGGTAATGGTTTTAAACTAGAAGAAAGTAGATTTAGACTAGATAAAAGGAAGAAATTCTTTAGTGAGACTGATAAAATGCTGGAACAGTTTGCCCAGGGAGGAGGTGGATGCCTCATGCCTGGAAACATGCACAGTCAGGCTGGACAGGACTCTGAGCAGCCTGGTCTAGTTGAAGATGGCTCTGCTTATTGCAGGGGGGTTGGACTGGATGACCTTTGAGAGCCCTCTCCAGCCCAAACCATTCCATGATTCTAACTCAACTTGACTATTTTGAGAGTTACCTCATCTGGTGACATTACATTAGCAGATAGGGAGGGCTCTTGTTTTTCTCCCTGGAGTTTTAAGGCAAAACTGCTTTCGGTACTTCTCCAAGTGCAAAACTTGTAATCTAATACACATCTATATTGAAAATGACATTAAATGATACTGAAGTAAGATTCTCTAGAGAATTTGAGTCTCTGTAGAGGCAGCAATTTAAATTTACCTTTTCATAAAACATTTTCTGTTTATTAAATCAATCTTACAGTTTCACAGCTTTATCCAAGTCATTGACAGGAATTAGCAATATCAGCTTCTGCAATGTGAGTAAGATCCAGAATGGGTATTAGTTTGCTGTGGCAGGGTTTGGCCCACTGTTAGTTCTTGCCAGGATGAGACTTTGCAAGCATTAGGCTTTAACAGCAGAAGAATGGTGGTGTTTATAAATCAGAAGAAATTATTTTGAAGATGAATACAAAATGTCACTGCTTTTCTTCTTGCTCAAAGAACAGGAGAAGGCAAATGAGTCTGCCCAGCACAAATACGTATTTGGGACCAGTACTCCATACATACTGTGTGATCCTTTCACTGCTTTTTTACAGAGATTTTGTAATAAAATGTCTGGCTGTCCTTACTGAGCCTTTAAACTGTAGATTACAGGATCCTAGAGAAATTCTGCCTTGCCATGTGTGGGGCCCTGCTTTTGTTGACAGTATCAGTGTTGGTTGCCTGGTATTAGTCACAGTTATTTTACCTTTTTAAAATTCGGTAAAAAAGAAATCCGCAGACTACTTGTCCTTCAGGTTTTGTTTGCTAATTCTTCCTGTCTGGTTTAATGTTATTGACTGACATTAGCAGTCTACGTTCTGAGGTTTTATATATACTAAATCTGTCTTACTGATCTGACATTTGCTTACAGATACATATTTTTCTCTTTTTTACTCGTTGCTGTTTGTCTCCTCCTTACTGAGTCAAACTGAAGTCTTGTCACTATCTCAGTTCCGTATAACCTGTTGTTGTTGTTTCTTAATCTTAACTGAACTCCGTTCAAGGTCTAGAAAACTTGCTTGGATACCTTCAGGTAGAGAATTGTTTACAGTCAGAGAAGGTAATGTGAAGTTTGAGTAAGTGTCCTTTGATGTGCTTAGACTGTTTGCTCAGTCTGGGAGGGAAGTGGCCTCTCAAACTGATTAACCAGAGTTGCCCAGATTACGTAGTTGTAATTTAGTTGTTCTGCTTAGTTTCAGAATCTGGGAACCCTTATCTGACTGGCCTCAGTTACCTGGAGGGAGACCACTATGTAAGATTGTGTGTGAAAGACACATAGGGAAGAATTACCTGCACAGGCAAGGAGCATCAAGTGATACAGGATCAAACCCATCACATACAGAAAGATCTTTAGTCTCTCTGTCTGTTAGTCTACATGTAGGGTTCTTGGGTTTGAGCCAGCAGGGATAGTTGTGACAGCTTGTTCCATGCCAGTTGCCTTATTTTGTATATGTAAATGAAGATGCAACTTTTTTTGCCCTCTGGCTCCTTGAACCCTGAGAAACATCTGTTGGGAGTTTGTCACCTGTTGAGGCTTAATTTGGGAGCAGGATATTGAGGCAGGAGATGTATAGAGACAGAAAAAGAGGTGTTTGCATGTAGTTATTTTGTGGTGGGTATCATAGTGAGCTGAACCTGTTGCAGAGGATGAAAGCACTTGTGCTTCACTCTATTTCATACCTGTTTGTTCCTGTTTTCCCATGTCATCTTTCCTTAACAGCATTTGCTGTTGTCCTTTGTTTTGTTCACAGATTGCCTTTATTTCAGATCTCAGTTTTTGCTTAGCTAAGCTAAATAAGCTTTAGGCAAATCTGCAGTTTTCCAAGCTCCTCTCCTGGTACACGGCAGTTCTGCCATAGTGCTCCCTGTGAGGACAGTCCTACCTTGGATTTGGTGTGTGCTGGTGATCAGTGCTTTGCTTCATGGAGGTATTAAATTGGTTTAAGCAGGTTCACACTTTCCTCTCTGCCTTGTAGGGCATGTTGCTGCCACCTTTTTTTGCCAGCAGAGCTACTTGCAAAGCCACTTAGTAAACATATGTTAAAACTCTTCTTTCTTTCCCAGGTTGTCAGCTAGATAATAATTTGCATTAGGAATAGTGTCTTACGTGTTTAGTATCCTTGGCAGTGGATGCTGAAATGATCCATGTGTGCATATTCACTTGACCATTAAATGGCAGCGTGAACACTTCAGACAGATGTAGCAACATTCTGTCTGAATGTTTTAACAGAATAAATTGGTGCCATGCTGGGATATCTTTGTTATGTAAAAATTAATACACCAAAAAATTGTAATTGACTTATTGTTCAAAGATTTTCTGTTACTGAGGAATCTCTATAGAATTGTACCTGTTACTGAATTGGAGAAGAGAAGACAATAATTTGCAAGTTCTTAAAAGATATTAAATCAGAGCAGTTTATAAGCTTTTAGATAAAAGATGTTCATGAATTTGAACAAATTTTTGAACCACAGTTCAAAGATTGTTTATTGCAAGAATGAGTTTACTGCTTGTTTGGAATTACCTTTGAATTATCTCAGTTGGAGGTATTAAACATGCTCAGCCTGACTATAAGAAACTTTTTTAGGCTGTTGTTTCTGTCAGTAGTTGCTTTCTCTTAATTGTAGCCAAGGTATTCTGTCTATCTGTTATTTCAGGAATAGTAATTGTACCATGGACAATATTGTTATAATCAGAAATGTCTGGAAAAATTCAGAATACAGAAGAGACTGATACATCTTACACATTAAATGTCTCCAAAGTGTCAGTTTTACCATGCTATTTTTTTCGTAATGTCTTGTTTTGTGTCTCAGTATAATGCCTTCAGTGCATCAGATCTTGTATGTGGCCTGTTACTTGTTGATAAATATACATATACATTATCAGTACTGTAGAACACGATCTGTACCATGCTGCTTATTGGTCTCTTAAGTCAGTAATTGGAAATTCTTCCAGTGTTGTTATATTGTCCATTCCTAAGAAAAAAAAAACAACAAACAAAAAACCCCCCACAAAAACAACAACAACAAAACAATCAGCAAAACCAAGCTGTCAATTACTGTGAGACAACTTTGTTTCTCCTGGTTGTTTTGTTGGGGTTTTTTGTATCTTCTGCATGTAAATAGAAGGGTAACAGAAATACATCCAAAGCTGTCTGTTTTTAAACCATTCATGGCTCTTTGATATCGCTCCTGGGCACAGACATGTGCATACAATTTATGGAAGGGTCTGATTTTACATTTGCTTTGTGGGCTTTGAGGTCAGGCCTTTCAAAAAAGCTTGATGGGGCTTTTTTTGTGTTCACACCATACAGAATATGTATTGAGGTTGAACAAGTAATAAACCCAAAAATTTGACATTTGGAGAAAAAATTGTGAGCTATAATTTACAGTGGTTGTACCATTAACCATAGAAAACTAATTTTATGACTGTCTTCATTTTGTCTGCAGTCTTAACAGTTGCAAAGCTTTTTTTCCTGGGATGAGCTCTCACTTGGTAGTTAATTTCCAGGCAGGCCATTGTACAGTCTCTTCAACAGCTTCTCCACTGTAATTAATTTCTCTTTTAAGAGAAAAAGGCCAGTCTTGGTTTTAATCTTGTTTACAAATTTGTGCCCCTGTTCTTTGTTTATCCGCATTAAGTGTGTCTTTTTGTTTTTTTCTTGGTTTATATTGCTCTGGTGTCTTTGTTGTGTCTCTTGGTGCTTGATTCAAGGATATTGAACTAAGCTGAAAGCTTCCAATTGCTGTAGGTTTCACGTTGTGTATAAAACTTACTTGTTAGCACAAAAAGCAGCAAATGTTGAAGACTCTGGTCATGGGAGTTCAGGTGCTTAATGGACAGGTGGTGCTGGGCTGAGAGCTACTGGAGTTTGGGAGAGGGTTCTTTGGAATGAGATTCTTGTATTTGGTGCCTGAATTGTGATGGGGGTTAAAAAGCAAGCCTTGAAAACCATGCCTTTTATTGACAAAATTGCTTAGGCTCACGAGGGATTGCAGATGCTTTTCAGTCTTAGAGCCAACATTGTCTTCTAGAACCTAGAAGAGCTTTTCCAAAAACTTGCTCATTTGCGTGACTAGGGAAAATTGTCCCAGAAATTATGACAGAAACATTGTAAATCTGTTCCTGAAATAATATCAGTATTAGGGAGCAGAAAGCTTTGTGTGCAGAACTTTTTTTTTATGTTGTTTTCCTGAATGCTGTAGTAAGGCTTTATATTTATGAATCAAAGCTCATAAAGTTACAGACATTGCCTTTGGTTTCCATCACTCATTATATCTTCTGAGATCTAAAGTTCTGTGGCTCTCTCATGCAACATCCATGTAACCTTTTAGTTTTGCTGTTCCCTTTAATAGAAAAAAGACTTTCAGTTTATGGGTCTGACAGCAAGTGCAAGAAGCTTTGCCAGTCATCTCATTTGTTTTGTTGGCTTAAATGTCAGCCAATTTAACCAGACTCATGCATTTTTTTCACTTGGCAGTTGAGAGAACAGAGCCTTTGATAATTAGCATGGAGTTATTAATCAGTACCATCTATCTAATCTAGGGAGATCTATCAGATAGGGTGTTTCTGTTGATTTTGCAATTTGATGTTGCTTGAACCCATATAGGAGAGAATACCTGTCTGCATTGTGAAGAATGTACACTTGATATGATTTCCTGAGTAAAGTTTTTGGAATCCAGAGAAAGAGGCATTTGATCTGAAAAAAGGACTGCAAGATTTAACCCTTTCGGCAGAGTTGGTGTTTCTGGTGATTTTTTTCACTCTCTTAAATTCTGTACCAGTAGAGGAGTTAAATATGCCTGTGGTTGTGATAAGTATGTTTATTAGCTTAAAGGATTAATTTTAAAAAAAACCCTCAACCCCCTTCTATTATTTTCTGTCCTTCATTGCTCTTTAAAGGCAAAGGGGTTGAGTGGGGGGATGAAGATAAGGAAAAGTATTCACAGTCTAAATTAAATTAGAACAGGGTGATTTCCATATATTTCCTCCATTTGCAGTGGTTTCCAGTTGATGATCTAGATCAAGAGCTGAATATAGATGCTCTCATTCACTTTGGGAGGAGCCTCTTTACCTACATTAACTGGTAAACTGTCCTCAGATGAGAAGTTAACCTTTGTAAGTACCTTTCTACCTCCAATTTTGAGTAAGTGTTTGGCTGTGATTCTATAGGTAGACAAAAAGGGGCTTCACCTCAAAAGTTTGGTTCCATCTAGCATATTGTTCTGTCCTTAAGGAAGGGGCTCTGAGGGTCCTTTTGCCCTTTTTGCGCTTGGGAGGTCAAACTGAGCTGTGCGATTTGACTTCACAGTTGTTACTCTTTCATCTGTAACAAAGGCCTTGTTTGTAGGATGTTACTTATATCTGTACAATGTCAGTTCTTTGACCCAATGCAGCATAAAGCTGAAAACTTTTTAAGTAGGTGTGATCCTGACAAGAGAGTCTGGTTGGTGAGTCTCGTGTTGTTTCTAAAGACCAAGCATGGAAAAATGCTGTAGAAAATTTTTTTACTGATGTGAACAAATACGAGTTGAAACAAATACAAAGAACAGATGGAATGACTAAGATGCTGTATTTATAATCCATTCTTGTAGAGCAGAATTGTGATTGTAAGGAAGTGCATCTGTACTATATGTGAATTTTATGAGTGCTTAAACTGACGCTTTGTGATCTTGGATAAATTATTTATATGCTTCTCATTAGTTTAATTAATAGTT
This sequence comes from Poliocrania exsul, assembly GCA_035041345.1. Classification (NCBI taxonomy): domain Eukaryota; kingdom Metazoa; phylum Chordata; class Aves; order Passeriformes; family Thamnophilidae; genus Poliocrania; species Poliocrania exsul. Next base: position 45,203,099 of record JAWWLZ010000042.1, on the reverse strand, counting down.
TGGTCTGTATTTGATGTGCAACACGTCAATGTGATCAATAGTGTTGTATTTTTAATTCAGGTCGATTGAGAACAGTTTAAGAACTAGAAACATGATGGAAAGCTGATTTTCTTTTCAGGATAAGGGGGCAATATTCTTGACAGGTGTTTCCTGTTTTTAATTAATACGGTTTGCAGCACTCTTAAGCCTTTCAGACCTCTCTTTCTGACACAAGGAGTTCCTATGGAGTGCTGTTACTTTCTTTGATGCCTCGTGCTCATGGCTTTAGTTTAACCTGTCCTTAAGGGCCATGCTGTGTCCCTGCTATTGCTCCTGCTGTCAGGCAGCGTTTCTGATCCTCTCCTTTCCTCCCACTGTAGCTGTGTCCTACAGGTGAGTTTTCCAGAACAAGAACTGCTTTTAGATGTTTGGAAAGTATCTATTACCTTGTAAAGCAGCTTGTAAAAACAGTGAAATAGCAACTTCAGTACATATCTAAATGGAAAAATAATTTTAAAATGCTTAATCTTCATGTAGCTGGATCTTAAGGCAATATAACTTCTGGAAACAGAAGAGTCAGCACTTAGACTGATCCAAAGCTTATTGAAGTTGAAGGACAGGTTCACTTTGGCTTCAGAGGGCTTTGAATCAGCGAAACCATAGTAAGCTTTTGGTATTTATGACCCTCTCAAAATAAACTGACTAAAATTTAAGCTGTTAAATAGCTTAATTAATTTTGAGAATTTTATCTGGGCTTTTTTTTTGAACTTACAAGGGTTAAACACACATGTTAATCGCGTGTGGAGATCTTATGCATTCTTTTTTTCACTCTCAGGGTACCAAAGGACTGAGAAAAGTGGTGGGGGGTTTTTTTAGAATTTTAGCCCTCGGCAGTGTAAGACCTCTGATTTTTTTGTGACTATATGAGTGCAGAATCTGGTTGAGCTACTGCTTCTGGAATCAAAATGATGTCTGCCTGGCATATAGCTTTGGTGTTGTGAACATCTGTGTGTCCTAAATCATAGAATCGATTGGGTTGGAAGAGACCTCCAAGATCATCAAGTCCAACCCTTGGTCCAACTCCAGTCCACTCAGTGCCACGTCCAATCTCCAGGGACAGTGAATCCACCACCTCTCTGGGCAGCCCATTCCAATGCCTGATTACTTTCTCTGGAAAGAATTTTTTTCTGATCTCCAACTTAAATTTC
>JAWWLZ010000042.1:45189393-45201812 GCA_035041345.1 Poliocrania exsul | reverse complement strand
CCTCTCCCCATAGGACTTGTGCTCCAGTCCCTTCTCCAGCCTTGTTGCTCTTCTCTGGACCCGCTCCAGCACCTCAATGTCTTTCTTGAACTGAGGGGCCCAGAACTGAACACAATGCTCAAGGTGTGGCCTCACCAACACAGAGTCCAGGGGAAGGATCACTGCCCTGGTCCTGCTGGCCACGCTGTTTTTGATACAGCTGAAGTGCTGCACTATAGATGTTGTGGGAAGGATTAGTCTGATTTAGAGAAAGTGAGCCAGAACTCACTTGTTTAAATCTGATTTTACTTGAATGCTTTAAAAACTGGAGTTTGTTTTCAGAACTGTGTTGTAAAGATCACTCGTTAAAGACTCTGAGGTCAAGACAGGGGTTTACGACCATTGAAGGAACTGAGTCAATGACAGTGTTGGGAAACAGTAAAGGTAAATTTTAGCATTGTTTTAACTTAGGTTGCTTTTAAAGACCAGAAAGACCAATTTTTCAGGGTGAAACTGCCGACGGTTTGTAAGAAGCAGCAGTTCCTTTAGTACATTGTCATGTCCTTCATTTCATACCAGCATAAGGATTGAACAGGGATGTCTCTGCCAGCTTTTGTGGGTTGTATTAGATGGTGTCCTATCAGATTGCTTGTCCTCATTCTGTCTGCAGAAGATTAAAATTTGCATTAGTTGCATTCAAATGTATGCACCTATCAGCTGTGACATTTAAAATATTTGATTTGGGTATGATTTATTCAGAGTAGATAAATTTACAGAACAGAATAGTCAAGTGATGAGTTGTGTTTTAGAACTAATTATAAAAATAACTATATTCTTCTCACAATTTTTAAGAATTTGCGGAAACATTGAGTCTTACTACATCTAATCACTGCTCTTACATGTCTATTACTAATCAAGTAACTCCATTTTGGATTTAAATTAGATTTACTGTTAAAAGGAGATAAATATGCATATGCTATGAATTGGTGAAAATGAGTGTCAGACAATTCCCCTTCAGTTTGGTAAATTCAATTAAAATGGTCTTTTCTGTGAAGTTGCTGTTATTTTAGAGAACCAGTGCTAGCTTTGGGTTGTATAGATGATCTTTTCAAAGCTCTGTTCACTGATGTCTTGTCTCAAACTACCACGATTTAGCAGGTTCTGCAACTTTGGCCATGGGAATAAAGAAATGAAAGATAGGGCATTTCCAAGTGCTAGATACTAATCACTCCTTCTTTTTTGCTTGTTTTTTTCCTCTCCTTTACAAATCTGAATTAGCAAGAAAAATGGTGCTTTAAGGGAGGAAAATTTGATTTCATGTCAATGAGCCTCTTTTCCTTTTAAAAAAATGAATTACATTTTAATAGAAGAATGCATTTCCTCACATATACATTCCCACTCCTCATTTCTTTTTACTGTTAAATTCTTGGAAAATGAAGACATGAACTTAATTTAGAATCTTAGGAAAAATGGTACTTCAATGTTCCATGAAACCTTCCTTTAACAGGAGAAATGTTCTAACTGTAGTTAACAAAACACTTTTATATTAGCTTGAGATTTAAAATGCCGGTTGGATTTTTTAATCTGTTAATTTATATGTAATATTCTTCAGTAGTAGACGTTCTTTTTGATTAAAAAATTGTATAAGCTTAAATATTTGCAGGATCCAAAGCCAGGAACAGCCTGTTTCCCATAAAGGCACCTGTTTTTTCAGTTACTGCCCAAATGGAAAATTGGAAAGAAATTGTTGTGCTGTCGTGTAGCTTTAGGGCATTAAATAGCTAAAAATTGCATGTATCCTTTTTGAGAATAACACATGTAGGAAGATGGAGGTTTCAAAGACCATTATGGGAGAATTGAGAAAACTACACATAGCTGATGTGTCCTTTCAATTTTTTACTAAAATGGGCTTTTAAGAGAAACAGGGGCCATTGTTTTGGAAAAGTTAAATGCAGAAATAAAATGGTTTCAAGTAACATCTTTAAAGCTGGTCCTGAGCAGGAGAAGTAAAAGATCCCCTTGAAATGTTTTCTGAATGCAATTTCTTAACAATAAGAATATCCTGCTTTGGAGCAAGAGAGAGCAAAATTACTTATACTAAGGTGTGGTTTTATTGCACATGCAGCAATGCATTTGAAGGGCAGTTTAGAAACTGCTGATTTAACTGTATCTCCAGCAGTGTATTTTATTTCCTATATGCACCCAGCTATGGTTGTTACCCTGTTCTGTAATCCACCTCTTTCCCCTTGGATGCAGCTGTTGCTTTGCCAGTGATTTTACTGTTCCTCTCAGACATCCCAAAGGTTTTCTTTTATCCATCCCTAATGTGTTACTTGCTGTCCTAAGCAATCTAGTCCATGCATGCATTCTCCTGCCACCAGCAGTTCCAGGTTTGTTCCACCAATTTGTTCTCCTTTTTATTATGGAGCATCTAAACAAAGAAAAAGTTCCACAGTTGAAATGTGTATACTAAAGGGGATGCTGTCAATATAATAAATGTAGTTTTTCAGTGTACTTCTTGCATTTCTCTGTTTAAAGGAGGACATTGAGGAAAATTTGATTTTGTCTGTAAATTCTGCATTTTGGAGTGCAAAGAAGCTGAAGGGGTGGAAAAATATTTGAGCAGCTCAGACTTAAAAGTATGCTGTACTTGTGTTGGACACTGCATATGTGATTGATGGAGCCTGTGAGCAGATGAGCAAGTTATTGTGAAATAACATTGAGGTTGAATTGTCCATATGGACTAAGGAAGACCTTGTGCCTCTTGCCATGCAAGGGCAAACATACAGCATTCCACAGAGTTCATTTACCAGCCTAGACTTGTGGCAACGTGTTTATTGCCCTGGACCTTTGTTACTACAGTTTGTTTGCTTACCACTTTTCTGTGGAGAAAAGTCCTGTCTGCTTTGTTCCCAGTTCAGTCTTACTGCTCAGCCCTAGAGAAACACCCGTTTTAGTCACTATTATCAGGCCCTGGATGTCTTATTTCCCGGGGTGGGACTGGTTTTGAGAATTGCTTTTGTGTTTAAGGCTTTCAGTGTTGTCCCCTTCCTCCTTTTGTGATAAAGGGCAAAATACAGAGGAGTTCAGTAAATTGTCATCATGAACAAATGGGCTGAAAAAGAAGGTTAAGCCTCCTCCTGCTCACTGGGTTTGGTGAAGGAGACTGTGCAGAAGGCCCCAGAGGACACGCTCACCAGTTGTTCAGATGACTGTTTTATTATCAGATTGTAATATTAACAATCAAATTAGCTGGCTTTTGTTTATTTTTTTCAAAAAACTCGAAGATTCTCATTTTCCCAAGGAGAAACAAAAATTGCAAAAGTGTATGGGTATCTGCTTTTCAAGACATTCATCTTCTGTTCAGTAGACTTACCTTGCTTTAAGGGTATCGTTTTAAGGATAATTTGCATATTGCCTAAATTTTCTGTAAGCCTTTCTGTATTTTTACATCAGGCAATTAAATTTCATTTTCTGCTTAACTAATTTTTTCTCACTTTTTGTTGTTTACTTTTGGTTTTAGGCTTCCTTAAGCCAGACTTAATATCGATAGAATGAAAAAATTTAAGAGGAGACTTTCCTTAACCTTGCGAGGAAGCCAGACCATTGATGAGTCGCTGTCTGAGCTAGCAGAACAAATGACAATTGAAGAAAACAGCAGCAAAGATAATGGTAAGTGTATCTTTCACTTTGTGGAAAATGTAAGCATTTTGTCAGGCCCCACTCAAGTGAGCATTGCTGGGAGGGTTATTTCAGTTTTCACCACTGCAGGTGCTTCCTCACTAACCTTTTCTTTTGATTTATCTTACATTCAGTGGCCCTGATTATTTCAACAGGTTGATATGTTGTTACATGTTGGTTTGGTTTGCTTTGGTATTGAACTGTTATACAGCTATTTATCAAAAGCTGCCTAAATTTATCTTTTTATGTCATATGCAGCAAGGCTCATAGATGCTCTTTCAGTAAATAAACCCATTGTATGAATTTAGTTGGTCTCACATCAGCTTCATATGGCTTCAAATTGAGTCTTTTCTGAAAATCAGTTTTTAGTAACATGATTGATACTAATACTAAAGTATTATAAATAAAACTGTTTACCTTCCCATTGGTGAATGCAGTGCACTAGTCTGAATTCTGTCATCTCTTCATGTCTCTCAGTAATAAGTCTTTTCATCAATATGAAGGTGACTAGAGACATTGAGGATAACCAGCTTGCCTGTGTATTCTTACATAAGTCTTTGGCTGATCCCATAAACATACTGGCTGCTGTAAAGTCCACATTAATGATGATACAGCTTTTGAGTGCAATCTGCAGTATTAATGACTGGAAGTGGTTTTGTTGCTTGTTCTGTTTCTTGGGCTGAAGCATTAAGTCATATTTCATCTTCAATGCTGATTAATGTTATTTTTCATTCTGCTGATGTCTAAGTTTTTTCTCAGTTATGAAGTGATCTGAATTTTATTTCCCCCCCTCTTCACACCAATAAATAATTCTGAATTTTCCCACTGAAAACTGACAGGGAAATTTGAGCAGAGGTCAAGGCAATGGAATTTGCCTTGCAGACTTTTAAAACATCATTCAAGATAAGTTGCATACCAAGGTTTTGGAAGCTGAATTTACCTTTGGCAAAACAAAGCTATTGATGTTTTTCATTTTTAGCCTTAATCCCTGGTATATTCATTGCTATTGTCCTATTTTTATCAGGGGCCATGCCCAGTATTTTGGAAAACAAGGTGTATTACAACGTTTTTATGTGTTGATACAACAGGTCTGCTCTGAAGCAACAATTGTAGTAGTTGGCACTGATAGAAGTCCTTTCTGAGACACAGAGTTGTCCCACGTGATTTCACTTGTATTCACCGTTGTTACTGATGCATATTCTCTTCAGACCTGTATATACTTCTGCAAGATTGATTTAATTATGCAAATATTATTTTCCCACTAACAAATGAGCATGAAAAATTGTTACCAGCATCAGAGAATGTAGTGGACTGGGTTGCTGAGTTGATTCATTGGAAAACTGAATCCAGGAGGAATAGAAGAATTTTACTTCACACTGGGCCATGTCCTGGCTGTCAGCTCAGGGGACAGAGAACACAATAACTTGTTTACAGAAGCATATTCTAATACTGTCTTAAACCATGTATGAATCCATTTGCGACTTGTCATATTTATCTGAGAATTACCCCAACTGTACTTAGATGTCTTCTGCATATTTGTTGCCAAACCATGACAAGCTGAACTTCTCAGTAGATACTTGGAGTGGTAAAAATACAATTCAAGGCAACATTTCTAATTGCAAATTTTTTTATTTAGCTTTTAGTGCACCTTTTATTTTGCCTTCTGTGTTACTTCATTGGCCAAAAGGAACCTCAGCTGCTAATATTATGATACATTATATGCTTTGCTTATACATATAGAGTGTTATTGGTGCCTTAGTAGTGTCTTTTTGGATGCATTTGTGATATTGTTGGTCCTCTTGAAAAAAGAGGAAAAAGAAATATAAACAGCACTTTTACTACGTGTAATCTTTACTCATCATTTTCTGTCATTAAAAGAAGTTTTACTGACACTTGCTACCTTTTTCAGATTTTTCCAGAATGCAGTTATTAGTATCTGTCCTATCTTTGATCTTGCAGAGATGAACAGGATACTACATTGTAGATTTTTATTTTGTTTCTCCTTTCCAACCCTACTTTACTTAGAAAGTAGGGTTGGAAAATGTTTGCTAGTCCTGCTTTTCTAGGAAAAACTCTTAACTTTCCCACAGATGAAGATATGTTGGAGAGAATAGTTTTTGAACAGACCATAGGAATCAGGGTTTGGGCAAAAACAATTGCTGAAAAAAAGAGTTCTCTCTTCTGGTGAAAGGCAAATTTGGTACAGAACATGGCCTGGAAAAGAATCCTTCCATGGGCATTTAAAAAACTTGCTTACAAAGGAGCGCTTAAATGAGAGAGGTTTGCCTTGGCATCTTATGAAATCAGAGTGCTATAAGAAGCCTTTACTAACTGTAAATATCCAGCTGGGACACATGAGAGAATGTAGTCTCTTGAAGAGTATTTTATAAAGTGATAACAGCATTAAGATCTTGAAAGCAGATCCTTTACTGCGACGGTGCTGATCTCAGGAGGCAGAAGTAACCGTCGCCTTAGTTCTGCTTTTAGAACAAACAGCGCCTTTACCCTGTGGAACAGAGAAACACAAATGTGCCCAGTTTACAGGCTTTGAATCTGTTCTTAAAGAAACTTAAAAAGCACAGTCTAGTAAATCAAAGGCATGCCAATATCTTGATCTACAAAGAATCAAAGTCAGGGATACAAATAGCCTCCAGAAAGTGGTTCTTGATATATGCTATATTTTCAAGCATTAGTGCATCATCATCTTGAGAAATGAGAGTTGAAGGACATTGCAAATGTGCATTTCATGGTGGAAGTCAAGGCTAGACCCCTGAACACTGAAGGCCTTTACAGCAGTATTTTCTTCCCAGTGTTGCTGTCCAATTGTTTTGTTTCATTTTTTTCTTTCTATGAAATTGCTCATCTTGTCTCCTGTCATTCCATGCTGATGGCTGAGCTCACTGAAGGTTCTAATTTCATACATGGTAGCTTTTTAGCTTTGTAGGAAACAGCTATGTTAATGGACTGTGGAGATTGTAGACACTATGCCCATACAAAACCACATCTGTACTGACACAAAATCCACACTCATCTCCATCTGATTTTCACACACGTCCTGTAAAATGTTTGTAATAACGTCCTAGTACAGTGCTGCCCTTCCAGGCGGAGATCACTTGTACATAGTACTGGGGACCTTTCCTCATAATCACCCTTTCTCAATAACCTATGTTGTTCAGCCCACTGTCAAATGTTTCTTCTCCAAGAACAACTGCCTGTGATTTCAAATAACTGTTGCTCCCGTCCAGAGGCCCACCTTGTCATTAGCTCCAGCTTTGAGTGGGTTGTTTCAGGATTGAAAGAACAGTACTCATAATGCAGAACAAATTGTCCCATTTGTAGTTCACAGACATAAAAATAGATACATAACTTTTGATTTCTTTGCAGTGCATTGATACCACTGAATCAGCTAACCTTTTATATGCAATCTCATTTCATACACAGCCTCCTTCATCTGTGATGTCAGTACAATCTCAGTATGCATCACTCATCTGTGAGCAGCAAAATGGGATTAGCAGGGATCAACCCACATTGTTCAGTGCAGTAGCACTGAAGGTAGAATAACCATTGGGTTTGCTTTTCTTGGAACACCATCAAATTATTTAATGACCAGAAACCTATATATAATTAAATCTTCCATACAAATCATGTTCATCATTATCTGCTTCTGGGTGAGGAAGCATTGCCAAATCAGATGCATAAACCATAAAAATAGAGGGACCTGTGAAATGCCTAACGGTACATCTGAAGCCTTATGAACTGTGGACTGTATGAAGAGTACTTTGGGCTAGTCTTATATCTGAGTACAAACTTTTTGTGGTCTCTGATGTTTCAACATAAAATAAATTAGGTGGATTTGTTGTTTATTTTTCCATTCTGCCGTATTTTCATTTGGCATACTAATCATGTGCCTGCTTGCTTTTTTAATTCTAGGCTCTACTTTAATATTTGTGTTCAGATTAATATTAACAATATTAAATGGTAATTTGTAGGAGTTGATGACTAAATTTGCTCCTGAAATTTTTCTTTGCCATTGACATACTAATGAAATTTGTCTAGAAGTAACATCCAAGTGATGCATGTTTTAAGCCCACTTAAATGTAAAATTTACGTGATTACTTTAAATATATATGCTCTCTAATGAAAGCAAAAAACGTGGCTCTATTGTCTAATATTATGAAATGCATTATCATGGGCTCCCAGCATGCTTTTAATAATAATTGCAAGACATGTTCCAAAATATATCCACAGCTCTTAGATTAATATATAAGTAACTTAGAAAGCATTCTATTTTGTCAAGTTTTGGTTTTATATATAGATAAATATACACGCACAGAGTAACCCAAAACAGGTGGGGTTAAGATAGAAATGGCTACATGAATTTGTAGTATAATATTTATCTCCATTTAGTCTGTTTTAGCTCAGTGATATGATCATAAGATCCAGTCTCTTGAACAGTTGCATAATTTTTTTGTAATTTTACAGGTGTGAGTAATAATGGAAGGATCAGCTACGGTAAAGTGCGTAAGTGTTTTTTAGGTTTAAGGCATTAATTACTAGTTTATACTCTCATAAGAGGGGTGAATGTTTGTGAAAATTGACACATTGCAATACTGTCTCAGAACATCCAAATGCCTCTGTAGCTGTTATCATGTCATATCATCTTTAACAGAGCTGAGAAACTCCCATTCCATCTGCTTTGTGTGATTCCTTGAGTGTGGAAGGAAAACAGTGTGTTGCAACATATTTTCAAGACAATATTCTTGAATTGGAAATATGACCACAGAAATGCTTACTGGTAATAAATCCATAAAATTTCTCTGTTGGTGTTGAAGGAAAGTATCAGTATAAAAATGTAGGGAGAGGAGAGGAAGAAATCCCCAGGATTGCTGGAGCTCACTCTAGAGCTGCAGATTACTATAGGTCACTGGCAGTTGTCACAGCTAAACACTGCACCTTGTACTGTCCCTTACATCATACTGACAGTGGTTTTAGTACAGTCTGTATGTGCCCTTCTGTGCTGTGATATACATCCATTTTTATTACTACTGTTCAGTAGAGTTTCTCCATCCCACGTATGCGGCACAACGCGGTGTTCTTTCTTCCCTTCTGTTTTAATTTGTGTCTTCCCACAAAACATAGAGGCTCTGTTTATGTGTGGAAGTGCCTGTAAAGTGAAAAGAGCATGAAAATTCAGTGCCTGAAAGCGTGCTGCAGAGTCCCTTAATCTTGGAGAGCTGTGTGGGGGTCTTGTCCACTCAGAAGTGTTTTCCTTCACGAGTAGAATACAGGTTTGGCAGGAGAACACAATGCTTAGATGCAGAAGTGGACTCCCTGAATACACCAAATTTCTGTTGGCATAGTTTCACTAATGGGTATGTAGAGATTTGTTCTCAAATGGTGTTCAGATGGAGTTGTTAAGTACAGAAAAGTAAAATACACGTAACTAACCAACACAATTTATTCCTGAAAGTAGGGCAAAAAGGAGCCAGATCCCCTTTTTCCTGATTTGGTTGGCAGTGTCATCTCACAGATGTTTGTGTAGGGATGCAAGGATACAGACCAGGGATACTTGTCTCTTGGCTAAGATGTTGACTCACATTGATTTAAATTGTAGATAAAACAATTTTCTGAAGGATTTGGTGTAGTGTGATGCCTTTCTGCAGTTATGATTTTAAACTGCTGGTTTGTTATTCTTATGATTTGAGGTTCAGAACTACCATACCTGTGTTCCAGTGCAGATTCTGATGACCAAAAATACTATCTGAGAATTATCATGTAAATGCTATGAAATACCTGAGTCTCAAAGGCAGGTTTTTGACTTTGAGTGTATTTCACTCAATGGGGTGGTTCTTTTGTCTTGGTATCCAGACTGAAGGCAAAACATTGCATGTGAAGTCGACTTTGACAAACTTTTTTTAGTGTTTTTTAATTGTCTTGATTTCATTCTTTGCCTTGTGTATTCTCCCTTGGTTTTGTAGTTTAAACAGATGCCTTGGAAAAATTTCTTTCTGTTTTGTCGCAAATTAAAAAAACCACAGTGTACAGGACATTACAGTACCATTTTAATAATTGAGGTACTTAATTTCTCAGAGAATGCTGAAGACTATGTTTCCGTAGGTTTCTGTCAGCATATTTCTTCAAATATGCTGCCAATATATTTTGTCCTGTGTCATCCAAGTGAAGAACATTTGCTCTGACAAGACTGCTGTGCTCAAATGGATTCATTTGAGCAATGGGAGGAATCCCTGAGTTTTAATACTGTAATAGTCAATAGTTTGGTGGTTACAACTTGCTGTTCAATGAATAAGTACTGTTTTAAGTGGTATTGAGTGGTTTGTCTGTTTTTAGTTTCCTCGTTATCATATAATGGAGTCCAAGGAAACAACCCCATAAAATAATGTACAAATACACAATGTTTTGTAGTGTTACTCATCCAGCTCCTTGAGAGTTCATATATAGAAAACATATTGCTGCTTTGGGTTATTTAAATATATCTTCCAGGGGAGCTGTCACCTGCAATCAACTAACTTTACTGAGTGAGTCTGACTGCCTTACAGCAGTGTGATTAAATGTTGTACAGCACAACATGCCAGCTCTAAAATGTTAAAAATTCACCTGCTCACGTTCTACACTTTCTGAAGAAATAAAGAGCTTCTTGACAACAGCTTCTTCAGCAGTCTGTTCAAAATACTTTGTATTTCAAGTTTAAAAAAACAGTTTTTATTGCCAGTAGACATGTAAAAACTGAGTAAATATTAGCAGAGCATACATTCAGATCAGTTAAATGAATGCATAGCAGAGGATGCCACAATATGATTAAGCTGTACGACAGTGGCATTTGAGAAGCCTATGTAAATAATCTTAAAAGGTTGTCACGATGCATCACAAGCTTCATGAATGGAAGGCTGTTTAGAGAATGAATATTTAGTTTCACAAATGTAGATTTTTGACACTTTCATTCTCTATCAAAATGGAAAATTAAAAAAAATAACCTTGGAAGTTTTCTAGAGCAAGGATGAGGGGAAGGTGGGTGGAAAAGAAACTACGTAGAATCCTCTCCTATAAAAACTGGTAGTGAATTCTTGGGACATTTAGTCAGATTCAGTTATAGTTGAGCCTGTCAAAAGTCAAGTTGCAGCTAAAAGTGGTGACTGAGCTTCTGCCTCCCCCCTTCCGCCAGCAGCCACTCTGTGTACCCCGTGGTGGTCTAGTTCTGAAACCTAAATCAAAATTACACTTCTTCTCTGTGGAGGAGGACCTTTACCCACAGTTTTGGTAGCAGCAGTGAATTGTGGCAGTCTTCCTGTCACACAAAAGTTCATCCTTACTCAGAGTATGGAACATGCCTGGGTTCAGTTCTATACCCAAATCACCAATCATAAATTCCATGTCTCCAGTATCTCATTTTGATTAAAAAAACTCCACTTGTGTACTTTATTGGTATGAAGTTAAAATATGTACTTATGTGCTTTTATGGCTTCCATGTCCAGAATGGATAATTTTATGAAATATAACATTTTTTTGCAGACTTATTCAACTCTGTCAGAGATGTTTGATTTAAGGGAAAATTTCACACTGTATGGCAGGTGATTTTGATTCTTTATTAAAGCTGGCTGAAGCAATTACCATTCCAAAATTTAGGCAGTGAAATCTGAAAACCATCTTGGTCTTTTTGTCACATAATAGAGTTGCTCATGGGACATAAAAAAAGAAAGAGGTAATTGAGTATGTGATACTATATATTCATAAAATGTGTTTTAAAATGCATTTGCATTACTAATGAAAGCACTTTCTTTCTTTAATCCACCATCTGACTGATGTGTGACAGTATGTTAGTTGCTGAGGCCTTGCAAAGAAATGCCAGGCAATTCTTCAGGCTCTCTGGAGCTCAGATTAAATAAATCCAGTTAAGTAAATCCAGCACAGGAAAGAAAGTGGTAGTGTAGGTCTTTGTTATTATGGATGGACAAGAAAAAGAAACAGTATGGATTGATTGAAAAATTGGTTAACTCAGGAGTAATTTCAGGTCAGGGTTTGTGGTGAATTTAAATGGCAGTTAAAGGGAAATTTTTTATAAAATAATTGGGTTTAGCTGATTCCTCAGACAGGCTTTTTGGTTATATACACCAATATTTTACTTAACTCTGGCAGTTCTCATAATTATGAAATGAAAAAAAAGCAGTTCCACTTAACATTTTAACATAAATTCATGTGACTTCACAATTGAAAGATTTCAGTGTCTCATTTGAGTTACTGTCTAGTTTTGTATGTTTGTTAGCATTGGTGTGGCATTATTTGAAACTTGGCAAAGCAGCAGTGCCTTACTGGGTACTGTATTTTTGGAAAGTATGTGTGTGTGTGTATTCTAAAACAGATCAGTGACATGGTCTAACAACTCTTAACAGCCTTCGTAAGCCAGGCTGGTTGTATTTTAAACAGTAGTGCTGTTGTATTTATTTTGGGTCATACCAATAGTAATGGAAGTTTGAGTGACAGAATGTGAGAAATACAAGAAAATTATCCAAATTACATAAATGGTCACTTCAGCATTTACTAGACTTAAAAACTGAGTGATACAACAGTGCACAGTCACCGTGTATTGACCAATCCTAAAACTTGCTGAAGGTGCACACTTAGACCAGATATAACATGGATGTGACATTAAAAAAAAGGAGGGTTGTGTATATATGTATTTTTAGAGATATAAAATTAATGTGTTTGTATAGATGTAAAATACTTTTTTTAAAAGTACATCTATT
>JAWWLZ010000042.1:45133101-45189293 GCA_035041345.1 Poliocrania exsul | reverse complement strand
TATATATGTATTTTTAGAGATATAAAATTAATGTGTTTGTATAGATGTAAAATACTTTTTTTAAAAGTACATCTATTGCAAAAAGTGTTCATGGACTTTTAAAAGAAATCTGTATGGCCATCCTGTACATCACTATATTATTTATGATTTATGTTCTCATTGAGAATGTTAGTTAACTTTTTTCACCCTTAAAGACTAGATTTGCATGATAGCTTAATTGGCTGCATAAGAAGTGTAAGAATTGAAATGGCATTCCTTGAAAGTGGAGGCAAATATTGCAATGATTTTTTAGCCAAAATAAGAAGAGACTACAATAATAATTGACAAAATACAGTTTAAAGAGAACCACTGGGAAGTCACTGCTTCAGCTTGGTTTTCACTTCAGTTTGGAATTACAGATTATAGGGCAGGGTGAGGAAGGAGACCTAGAGATAAATAATTAACAAGACCCTTGCTGAAATGGTTGCGCCAGCAAGAGCCAACACGAGTGAACTGCCCAAGTGCTGCGGGAGTCTCGTGCTGTAAGGACAGCTGGAGTTCTGCCTGTCGTTCTCCAGTCTCTGAGGATGATATTTGAGGGCAAATCTAAGATTAGATCCCAAAATATAACATCATTTCCCTAGAGAACTGTACTGGTTTCTAGTTCAGGACTTCCTGAACTAGGCAAGTCTCTGTGCGGTTAGTAACCGTGAGCAGATTCCTCGTTCAGTCTTCCCTTGAGCCTTGTGGGTTCTTATAGTTGTAGCATCCTGTGGTGAAGAGGCACTTAGTGCTCCATATGCAGCCTGCCATGGGAGACTGTGACTGACCAGCCCTCTTGTGCTGCAGGAGGTGGGGGGTGCAACTGATTCTGAGGTGCTCCTTCAGCCCCTCTGCCAAGTCTGTGGGTTGTGTCACTTCCACTGGTTTAATCTGTATGGGAGGAATACCAGAACTGTCCATGATATCAAAATGCAATAGATCCTTCATACACTTCCATTGTGAATTTTCTGGTCGTTTCTTTACTCCCCTTTTCATGTCCATCATTCATTTTGGCTGTGACTGAATATTAAACCCATAGCAGCATGAACATAACCTACAGTGCTACCGGAGGCACCTCCATGATGTCAGCTGAGCCTTTGAGTGGTTACTAAGTTGTGTTTACCAAGTACAGTGACACTAAGAAAAGGAATGTTTGTGAGTTTTATATAGGGAAACATGTTTTAAAGACAAATCAAACCTATAATCACAGAGATAAAATTATAACAAGCACTTTATAGATGTATGGAGTAAAGACATTTAACTGTCACAGTTTAAGCTCATTCAAGACTAGACAGTGTCACTAAATTCACATCTTAAAAACTGCAGTGTTATACCTTAAATGTAGTGATTTCAACATATTAATAATCCTGAAAAAAAAGAAGCGAATTAAATGAAATTATAACTTCAAAGAAGTATTTGAGGGTACTTGGACAGAGAGAGTTAGGTAGTTTTTTCAAAAGCACTTTCTTTAACCCTTGTATCTCATAAATGCATGAAAACTAAATTAGTTGTAAATTAATTTCCAGCAAGAGTTTCCTTTATCATTTTCAATATTTGTTGCAGCTCTTGGCTGTTATTGTTGCGTTTGCAGGGAGAAGGCAACAGAGTGCAGAATTCATGCAACCATTTCTGTAGAAGCTCCTAGCATACAGCAATGCAAACTTAATTGTATAGAGCAAAAATACTTTTCCAGACCAAAGGCTGCATGTTATACCATCATATGCAATGTGATTTCTCCTTTTTTGTAAATTAATGTATATTAGGATTTTAAACCCCCGTTTGTAAGGAAGTAGTATTAATACTTAGTCAGAATTAGTGTTATGTTACCGTTCTTGTAACCTTCACTTCATTGTAGTTATGCATGTCCTACTACATGACCTAAATTATTGTTGCTAAATTTTATAATGGGCTCCACAATTTGATACAGTACTTAGGACAGTGCAGGAAAGTAAAAGTTGCCTATGATGACAAAAGTTATTTCTATATAATTGAAAGTTATTACATCAACCATTTGCCTTTCATGTTGATGTAAATTTATTGTGTGCTTATTATTATGATCAGTCTTTATCCTTGTATTTGAGCTGAACTTTGCATATGTTAGGGTATTTCAGTAATTTTGTTTTAAATTGTTAAATACAGACAAATTTGCCAGTGCCATGAGGTAAACAAATTTTTTAAACAGTCATCTCTCTCATCACACTGTTGTGTTAACAATGAACATAAAACTGCATCTCTGTGTAGCCATTCAGTGTATTCATAAATTTTGGCCTCTTTTACATGCTGCACAGTTCCTAGAGATACATTACTTTTAGTATGAGTAGACAAGGGAAATTACTGCCTCTGTGCTCTGTGAATGCACCTACAGCCCACACTCTGGTGTGGCTAATGGAACTAGAATCCTCAGCAACTGTGAATGAATAGAGGAGTGCATGGGTGGCCAGGATGGCTGAAAAATGAACTGTCACATTCAGTTTTGCTTCAGCTGCAGGGCCCTGTTCCTCTCTTGTGCTGCCTTCGGTGCTTCTCCAGTCTTTGTTGAGATGTATCCTAGCATCTTCAGTTTCTCTTTAGGGTGAGAAGAATAATGTTTACTTCAGTCCAAAAGTTAACATTTTTGTGAGACAATCGTCATTGGAGATACACTGTCAACTACAGGGCATCAGCCTGTCTCAACAGTTAGATCAGGGTTTAGTTTAAGTGAGTTTCCAAAGTGTAAGGCTATTGACACTAGTGGCAGAGCTAAAAGACCTGAGTGATTTTTAGCAGTACACTTCCATACTGACACCAAAATTTGTTAATTTTCTTTCCAGCTTAATTATTAGGGCTTTAAAATAAAACAAAACAAAATTTGAGGTACTTGGTTGAAGGGAGAAGAGTTTTCTTTCTCAGAGCTTTCCAGAAAAAATTCATCTCTGATCTTATTTTCATAGAAATTTAGTTTTAGAAGCACTGAAAATGAAGAAGTACATGCTTAATTTATTGCTTATATGAGGAATAGAAATGAAGTAAGTAACTTTGAACTTACACAAACTAGCTGTTTAAACCCACTAAGCATCCGGATTATAACTGATGATGACTCTCAACAAAACAAACAGCAGATGTTTGGGTTTTCAGTGTTACCATTCATTTGTTCACCACTACATGTAACTCAGTGTGACATTTTTAGACTAGAAACTTGATCAAATTCAAATCATATTGGTAAGAAAGTTGGAAAGCAGCAAGCAAATTTTAATTTATCAAAAGCAGTATATGAGCTGGAATGCATTTCATTAAAAAATTGGTAAGGAATTTGCTGCCTGCTGCACTAGCATAAATCTGCTGTTGAAGGCATACAAGGAAGGTGATACCACTCTTAAGTCTAAAGGGATGATGCAAAGTATTAGAAACAGAAATAAGCATTTGAGACAGAGATGTGCAGAGTTTTGAAGACCCTGATAACACTTCATGAACATATACATGGATGTAAGGTGAATTTGTCCTTATGTTCACCCCCTTTGAAGTTGTGTTTATGAAGGATGCTAACTGAAGGATGCAGGCAGGTTTATGACAGTGCTGACATGACCTTTCACATTCTATTTTCTGCCTGCAGCATAGTTTTTTCCCAGGGCTTTTTTATTTTTTTTCTGCAGCAGCTGAGTTAAAGTATTTTCTTGGTTTTTCAGTGTTTTTAGGGGTTTTTTGTTCTTTTGTCTCACCATGTTATTCATGTTTATATGCAAAAATTCCTTACATAATTATTTCTTCAAGTCACTGACCTGTCCTTGAGTAGTTGTGTGTACTTCTGTCTCTGTGCCTCAGACTAGTCATAGTAATATATCCAGAATGTTTTTATGTATGTGGTGAGGGCGTGGGTTCCTGTCAGGATGCTGTTTTCCTTGGGTTATTAGGTATTTCTTGCTGTTATTTTCCTTCACCATTGAAATTCTGCTTTTCAGACAGTATTTTCTCCTAGCTATATTATTATTCTGCTTACCTTATTTTGGAAGGGAAAGCGAGATTTTGGGGGCCCTGCATGTGGGAATATAAGGTGGGGTGATGAAATGGCATCCCAGACCATTCCCTGTCCCAGCAGGCATGAGTGGAGCCCTGGGCAGATCCTGTCTGTGCTGCACCCTGGGAGCAGTGGCTCCAGGAACACTTTGGCGGGTGCTGCTCCATTCAGTAGCACTCGCACTGTGGTTGCTCAGTGTGTGACTGCTGCCTTTTCTGTTTCCTGAATAATACCAAACAACACCAGTCTGTAATGTAATGTTAATAAGAATCAAACGATGGAAAAGTAAAATTACTTGAATCTCAAGTATTCTTTGAGTGTATCTTCTGGTCTTTTCTCCTAGTACAGGAACAGTGCTTGCATGTAGCTGCCAAATGACTGATCTTGTTTTCTGAAGTGAGAGTATTTCTTCTTTATTTTCTTACATGATTGACTTCACTGTTGGTTCTAATAAGTCCAATTTTGTGACAGTCAGTGCAAGCTGACATCTGTTCTGCTTCTTCTTGGGGTAAAAAAATAATCCTGTCTTTTTAAAGTTAACCTGCTTCTAGTACCACATCAGTCCTTTGAGTGCTAGTCCATGTGTGCTGTCAGGTTGCTGAGAGAACATGAACACTCATTTTCTGTGCACACTTATAAATAAGATTTAAAATTTATAACATTTGATCTTTTTAAAAACTGTTTATCAATAATAACAGCAACAACAACAACTTGTTTTAAAAAAATCTCAAAATCCTGGTTTTAACTCTTATGTACTGTGAACTGTCTGAAACACAATCCAGCAGAAAGCCAAAATAACAAATCAAACACTTAATTTTTCTGATACCCTGTAAGTTAATAACCTTAATTGTGACATGACAGCTGTGGTAGGTATAGACAGGTATGTTTACTTCTAAGGATGCCCAATAGCAAGACCTTACTACTAGTGACCCACAAGAATTTTGAGAGGGAGAATTTTTCAAAGGCATAAGTTGAATTTGGTCATCATAGTTGATCTAACAGCTGTTCTGTTTAAATTTTGTAGTAAAAATGAAACATTGCGTGATAAGACAGAAGAAAATAATTACAGTATTCTCATTTTATCAAAGTTCTAAGACTGTATATTTAGCTCATTTACTCATCCAGCAGCAGAGTGACAGAATTTAATAAAATTAAATTTAGGTAATACTTAATTCCATGTTTTGTACTCATTTGTTTATTAATAGAGAAATGGCAGTAGTATGATGGTCTACTGTTAGCATAAAAGATAATCTTACCAGACTGGTGATTTCCTGTTTAATAACTGGTTTTTCTCTTTTTCTTTTCCTTCTGACATGTTGCTGACACTCCTCTTTGCTTGTGGCAATGAATATTTTGATCCTTGCGAACTGTAGAGCCCATTGTGAAGAATGGCAGGCCTCCCACGTCTCACAGCATGCATTCCTTTCTCCACCAATACACGGGATCCTTCAAGAAGCCCCCTCTGCGGAGACCGCACAGCGTCATTGGGGGCAGCCTCGGCTCTTTCATGGCAATGCCCAGAAATGGGAGCAGATTAGGTAATTTCCTACTTGGTTTGTTTAAATTATTTTTTCTGTGAAAAATAATGTTTGTATTGTTTCTTAACAAGAGATCTAGTTATTCAAATGCTTTATTAAATCTCAGGGTATGCAGTAGTTTTTTCAGGAGTTGTCTGACAATTTTGTTTTTGAGGCACTGAATATCTCTTAAGATTTTCAGGAAGAAAGCAATTAGAATAATGCACAGAAATCACCCATGAAGTGGGTTGCAAGTTGCAACATTACAAAAGATACAAAATATTCTTTTTAAATACTTTGCCAGGAACCCATGTGTCTGCCTCAGTTATTAAGCGTTGGCGAGAAGTAAAAGAAACGTAATATGATACAAACTGAGAATAATCATCCTATATGTGGAATTTTAAAATAACTGGTGTATTACTTATCATTATTAGAAGGAAAAAAATGTGTTTTTTCAGTGACAAATTAAGGCCATTCAACTATAATTATCTTTTTGTTGTGGTCCTGGGCTATATTTGTGCTTCAGTGAAGCCACTGAGTTATGAATTTTTTTTTTCTACAAGTAACTTGTCATGTTGCTGCCTCCAGCCACCATTAATGTTTTACTCTGCTTTTATGTTATTTTAAATTATGCTTAATTGATACTAGAAAATGAGAGCAAGTCACAGCTTAATTAGAATTTTATGATTTTTTCAATCTTCTGCCCTCCTTTAGAAGTGTGTGATAAATTGATCTTCAAGATTAAGCTACAAATCTTCAAAATAGTAGTCAAAGCACTTACATCCTTGTGTGTTGTCATATCACTCATCATGTTCGAAACGATGTCTTTTTACTGCTTGTACTGCCATTCAAACTGAAAAAAGACTGATGTCCTCTTGAATTGTCTGTATCAGCTGTTGTTATCACAGAAGAAAATCGGGTTTTGTGTGTATGGTTTGACTACTATATCAATTCCTTATTTCGCTCAGGTCTTGTACACAGTATTTGTTTTTTCATTTTTGCCAAGCCAATCTTTAGTTAAGTTGCCAAGAGTCTGAACTGGAAGACCAAGTTTAAAAAAATTAGGGTACTTAATTTTTGTACTTAAAGAAATCTGTGTTTAGGAATATTTAGTCTCCCATGGGTTATTTGTTAAACTAGATAGATGTAAACTCTGTACAGGAACAGCAGACGTGTTCTTGAGTGCAGAGATGCCTGTGCTCTTGTACTTGCATATTGACTTTAACAACATTGTATAGCATTTTGAAATGTTAATTTGCCATTGACTTACTCCTCTTCAGAATCTCACTATGAACTTGCCAATGAGCTTTGTGAAAGGAAAGATCACACACAGAATCACAGAATATTCTGATTTTGAAGGGACCCGCAAGGATCACCAAGTTCAGCTCTTAAGTGAATGGCCCATAACACAGTTGTTGTTTTCTTTTAATGATTCTTCAGTTTTCTCAAAAGCTTTATTTTTCACCTGAAAAATACACTACTATGTAAGTATTGTGGAAGAATGCCATTAGTTTTATTATTCTCAGGTGATCACATTTTAAGGGTGACCCATTGTTTAAATAACGTGAACCATTTGAATATGTTAATCTGTACAAAGTGTTATAATAACATGTTTTAAATAGCTACAGATTCCTGTACAATTTGTAATTTTGTTGAAGTAGTATGTAATAGATACACAGAGTATACCACAGAATCACAGAATGGTTTGGGTTGGAAGGGGTCTCAAAGATCATCTAATTCCAACCTTCCTGGAGGTTGCCATGGGCAGGGACACCTTCCACTGCACCAGGTTGCTCTGTGTGTGTAGGTTAAACACCTCTTCTTGCTTTGGATATGATGATGCCATTTTTTCACTCCTTATTTGATGTAAATGTAAGCTACTTGAACATGTTCTCTAGGGGTAGAAAACACAAGTAAAATACATACAAACATAATTGCTCTTTCTGCTTCCTCTTCCCATCATTCCTGCTTTTGTTCCTGCCATGTGAGAACGGTTATTACTCAGCAGGAAGCTGAGGTGTATGGGACAATCAAATCAGAAATGAAACAGTCAAATATGCTACACTACATGAGACTTTTATTTTATTGGCTTGCTTCATCCATCCCCTTTTCTTTACAGTTTTCCTCTATTTCATAGGTAGAAAAATATGATCAGAGAGGTATCCTTGAAATATCACAAAATTCTGGCAGTTACAGGTTAAAAAAACCAGATAAAACTGAGACCTGCCACAAGTGCATCTTCATGCTGCTTGTTTTTGAATGAGATTATTGACATAAAAATTCATAGAGAAGTCGGGGAGGGTTTTGGAGTTTTGGTTGCTTTTTGAGCACTGTACTTGAGTTCCCGCAGTTGCGGTAACATGTGAAATCCCAAAATACGTTAAAAAGAATTTCTTCTTGGAATTGCTCTGTTTGTTAGCTTTAGGTTTTGTAAAATGATGTGTGAAGTAAAAAATTTTGAACTGTACCTTTGTTCGAAATTTCTTGGTATTTTTTTAATTTAGTATTCAATTATCAGGATGATTTTAGATGTAAATAGATGATTCTCAGGCCAAATTGTGAAACCAGTGAATGAGGGTCTAACTGAGGGGTTTCTTTAGTTCACTTGTATCTACACATCTTCTACAGTCTTGTACTTTTAGAAATGTGTAACTGCTGCAGTCCATGATGAAGCCAGATCTAATAAACCCTTTTTGGTGTGGACCTGGCTGAAGGCAGAGCAAACCTAATTGCCCTTGTTCCATACTTATATTAATGGCATCTCTGAAGAGACTCCTGGACTGTGCAGAGCCACCTGATGCTGACCCTCCAGGTGAACTGTAGTAACAGCCAGGAGAGAGTTTATCCCTGGTTTTGCCAGTTTTGTTGATATTGTTAGGGAAATGGGATTTTTTCATTGTCATTGTTATTAATTGAAAGGAATGATGTTTTGATACAGCTTTCATAGTTTAGTAATGTTCATAGAATCATGGATGTTAACAGCAAAGGCAGTTTCTCATTATGGTCTTCCTCAATTTGAATCATATTATTACTGAAACTAATCATAAAATGTGGCCACTTCATAGAAAAGTAAGCGTTGGAAAAGTGTGCCTTGGAAGGAATCTACTATGCAAGTCACATGATTATTTTTGTAATAATTTGCAGTAAGGTGAAGAGATGATGCAGTCTGACTCAGTACTGACTAAGTAACAGCTTTGCTGATGGCTCACCTGGAGGAGTTCCTGTTTGCTGCACTGTGGGTTCCCTGTTTCAGTTCTTCTGTGCTGTGTTCCTCAGAGCTGAAATGAGGACAGCCCTTTCCTTTAGAAGTACTTCGATAGTTTCTCTATTACATTGTAGTCATCTACAGCTCTTCATGACATGGCCATACTGGACATGTAGAGTACATTGAAATAAACATCTACGTAAGAGAATGGCTTGGGTGAAAGCAAGTCTATACAATTTGAACATTTACAATGTCAGAAGGCCATGCAAACAGGCTTTGATGCATGTGGACTTGTCTTTAGGAAAGCTTAGTGAAATTAAGGAAATACTTGCATGATTGTCATTATTACTTAATCAAATGTCATCATGCACTTGTATAAAAATTATGAAAGTGTCTAGGTTAATGCCTTAGTCTGGGGTTTATGCTATTAAAGTCATGAACACAGGGCTCTACTAATGCCTTTTTAATTCAATAAAATAAAAGGATGCATTTATATTGGATGATAACACAGTCAAGTTATTTTTAAAAAGCTTAAAATTATATCTATTTAGAAAATAATTAAAACATCTGCAAACCCTTGTAGATAGGAGCAGTTGGCTATTTAGCCCCTTGGAAATTCAAACATGTGCTTAATGATTCATTTTTGGATGCTGCTGCCAGTATCCTGCTTAAACCCTCTTGGTTATGGGTATGTAGCTTATCCAGACTTACCAGAATTAATCAAATCGCAGCAGTATTTAAAATCATCATCTTATATAAGTCTGAAATTCTGCATTTTTAGACTTGTGTGGTACAGGCCACTTTGTCTTCACATTCCCTATTTATAAAGAACAGAATCTCCTTGCAGCTACATTATATGTCCCAAATGTATGGATTTGTGTTACTACATCTTGAAATAGTCCTTAGTTGTGTGTCATTACATAGCTAATCTTCTTAGTAGAAGAATTACCTTTTTCATCTAGTGTTCTTTGTAGTTCTGAACATTGTATTTCAAACTGTCTGGTTTTTATATTAGTGACTTCATAGTACAGATGCTTTTGTGAATTGAACATGAAAAGCATGACAGTATCAATCCCATAATTACTTTAATAAGTGTCAGTCTTTTTAAAAAAGAAATCATGTAATTGCTCCATGGCTTAAATTACAGTACTTCTTTAATTTTGTTATTTTTA
Organism: Poliocrania exsul; assembly: GCA_035041345.1. Classification (NCBI taxonomy): domain Eukaryota; kingdom Metazoa; phylum Chordata; class Aves; order Passeriformes; family Thamnophilidae; genus Poliocrania; species Poliocrania exsul. The sequence goes on along the minus strand of JAWWLZ010000042.1, from coordinate 45,179,387 downwards.
TTTTGTGAGATTGTTGAGTTAACTGTGTCTTACCTACCTTCCGTGGAGAAAATAGACTTTGGGGCCCAGTCAATAAGCTTGTACTAACATGAGGATAATTAATTGGGAAACAACTGTCAGTAGCTGTTACACTTCATTTTACAAACAGAATCTTGAGAGCTGTAATTGCTAACATGGATTACATGACCTCTCAGAGAAGTATTTTAAAAGGGCATCTTTATTAGATAACTGATTCCATGACTGTGCTATTTACCAGGTACAACAGCACTGTCATAGCAGCTTTGGTGCAAATAGTGTTTTCAATAATAATTGTATATTACTGAAAATAATACCCCACAGTTCGTTAGATATTTTTAAAAAGACAGCTGTCAAGTCACTACAGAGGATAAGAGAGATGTCTGAGACATTTAGCAAAAGAGAGTCACATTTTGTCTTCTTAAAGTTAAGCCTGATCGTCAGGAACCACCTTCTGAAAATCTTTTCCTGTGGTTCAAACTACAATGCCTTTAGAGGCATTGATGAGTATTTACCTTGTTTGAAACCAGAAAATTGCTTCATACTATGTAAGGAGTGCAGGTTAAGTTTTCTTACTCACTTCAAATCTGAGCATCACTTGCATGGAAAATTCTAATGCAGTGTGGGTTTTTAATCAAAATACAGTATAAGTCCACATCACTGCTGGAAAATATGCTTTGTGCTTAGTTTGTGTGTTTACTTACAGTATTTTGAGTTAAAATCCATGCTGCTATTAGCTCATGAGTTAATCTTTCTTTTTATTTCTATTCTATTTTCCATAAAAGGAAATTCTTTATATTGAAGAGGAATTTGTTCCTTTGAAGTCTACGTGATTCTGTGTGAGACAAACTAGACAAGTACTTAAAAGATAACGAAATTTTGGCCTAATGGCTTTTTTTTTCCCAACAAAATCCATTTTTCTTGCTTATTGATAGTGAAAAAACATGCAGTTTATCTTTTGTGTTGTTTGGGGGTGTTTCTGAATGCTTTGCAAATGTTAAATATTTCCAGGTGTGTTGGTGGTAAAGGCTGAATTGATCTCTTGTGTGTTTTGCCAATATTAATATTTCTAAGGGATAGAGTTTTGAGACTTTTAGTTCCTCGGGTTCTCTTTGAGTTTGTACAAGATAATGCTTCATATCAGGGGTCAGGAGAGGGCAGGGAAATTGGTGAGTTTTGAGGCACCTAGTATTTAATCACTAGGGTAATTTGGAGTTCAAGTATTTCCGAAGTAATAATGGAGCATTACTCATAGTGAGTTACTTGTATGACCAATTTCCCACATGTGTCCTTTTGCAAGTCATTCGGGTCTTCATGCTATTCATGACACCACCTTGATTTTCTCTTACTAGTTACAGAGTATTCCAAAGTCTGGAAAATTACTTGGTGTTTAATGTATATTTATATACATAATACACATAAATTCTTGAGGATCAATCTAACGGATAGTTTAAAAAGTACCTATTTCAACTGCAACATCATGTAACTCAGGTATCACATAAATTCCTCCATAAGGTCTCTTAATTGCTCTTAATTGCCAGGTCCTCCACTGAATGCACTTGTACATTGTGGGCCTCTGTTTAGATGGTCATAATATATCCCATTCCTGCACACGTGGACACCAGAGCATTTTATGCCTGAAGTTTCCGTATTTGTAGTTTCTGAAAGTAATACTTACACCTCTCCACTCTGAATTTTTTTAAGCTTTCTGAAGATACATTTAGGTTACTAACTTCAGGTATTCTGATTTGAAAATGTTAAATATTCTCAGTAATGTTGTGTATCCAAGAGCAGCTAAAACAGAAGAGGTACTGAGGGAGTCTAGCTGCAAGGGGAAGGGGGCTTTTGGAAATTAAATTGGGATTGAAATGTTTTTTGTTTTGGAAAACTGAGTTGTGCTGCAATCCAAATAAGAGAAAGAATTATAAAGTCTGCGTAGCGGTCCCATGAAGTATTCCTGTTCGTTTTGGGGTTATTCCTGAGCCATATAAAGTATTTATGAAGGCTGTGATAAGTCTTTGACTCTGCCATGTAACCCAGTGCACAGTAATGATAGAATTGTTTTCCATCTGTCCAAAAGAGCTGATTAACTGTTTCCAATTCTTTGGATTATTTTTAAGATATTGTTCATGAAAATCTGAAAATGGGGTCAGATGGGGAAAGTGACCAGGCCTCTGGAACATCCTCTGATGAAGTTCAGTCTCCCACAGGTGTTTGTCTCAGAAACCGGATACACAGACGAATCTCAATGGAGGTAATTTACTTTTCATATAAGGATCATTTAAATTGACAAGAGAGTTGGGGGTTGCTGTAATTGTTTGTTACAACTGATTGTCTTCTCAATTAACTGTAATTGTTCTGACATATATTTTGTGCATAATTTAGACCGTTTAAATTTGGCTCCATTTGTCACACAGAAAAATGCTTATGTTGCACTTGTTTATGTTGCTGTTCGTTTTGAAAGTCTGAATACGTTTTGAAACTTGATTTCTGGGAGGACGTTCTTAAGTGTACCATTTGAGTAGCTTTCTGTCACATTTTGTGCAATTCACTGAATGTATTTAAGAAGATACACAGTTTTTTTACTTACCGTGGTTTTCTAGTCCTTGCAAAACAAATGCTACAGCAGCAATAGTCCTGTCTGCTTCAGCCTTTTCCTCTCTTCCTGTTTTTTTCATGAACGGAATTTTACAGGATGGTAAACAAAAGGAGGAAAAGTACCTTATGAATAACTGTGCACATAATTTCCTTTATTTATGAGTCTCATTATGAATACTAGCCACCCTTGTGCTTGCTTTGTTGTCATTTCCCTTTGCAGACTAAAACAGAACACTTCCTTTTTTGTCAGTGTGTAAAAGTTACGGTTATAATGATGTCTTTGTTACAGCAGCATGTAAAATTTTCTAGTTGCTGCTATATAGCATACAAAGCAATAGGCACAGTTTGAAAGATTTTACATCTTTGTTCAGAGCCTCATACCAAATACTGGATTGGGAAACAGATTTCAATAAGTTACAGTCGGGTGTACATGCCAAATTTTTTTTTATTTGTGGGGCGTTCTGTTATGCTTGGAATTTCAAGACTCCAAGCATGTAATGCAGTTATGAATCCAAGAATATGTGAATTAGCTGTATTGATTGTTTATATCATTTCTTTCACCTGGAAGGTTTGGTCTTCAAAATCCTAAATTTGCATGTTAATCGCGGGTTTGATCTAAAGGCTTCATTCTCCTAAATTTGCTTGCTGGAGTTTTCTTGGGAGAACTAAGACAGATCTGTTGGTTTATGCAGGATACTTAAATTAAGGAAAAAAAGTCGTTGTAAAAACTTACTTATCAGAATGTATCCTGGAGAAACTAAAAATCAAGGAAATTATTTAAAAGCATTATTTACTTTTTGTTCATTGTCTGTTTCCTCTATATTTTGAAATGCACATTTAGAACAGGAAAGAAATAAGGAAATTAATGGTACATAATGAAATTAACAAACTGAACTGGAAATCTGCCAAGTCTTCTAAGAACCATTTAGAGGATTCTCTTTTATATTAGAATTCAAGAACTCTAAAAAGAAAATACAAAATAACTCAGAAATAGTAAAGTTCAGGAAATTTCTCTGTGGTTTTTCATAAGGTGTCTAATAAAAGCCTCTTTTCACTGGCCTCCTTAATTGTAATAATAATTTAATTGTAATAGTAATTCCTGTTTAAGGGAAGCTTCGAAGTTTTGTTTATGCAATGCTAATTTTCCCATTTTCCTCCAAATTCCAGATGCTTGTTTCTGACTGTTGAAGTTAACATTACAAATTTTTCTGGGGAGCTATTCATGTATATTTTGTGAGAATTATAATGTTTCCCTTATTTCATATCACTTAAATATTGACTTGCTGACTTTTCCCATGAAATTTCATGCTAATGTCCGTCAACAGGCTCAATTCTGAATTTTAAGAATGTTGCCATTGAAAGATATTTTTGGTGGACTTAAGTTTGTGTCTTAGAAGTGCTTTGTATAAGAGTAGGTGGGACTTTCACCTGTTTGTGCATTCAGAGGTAGAAAACCGTAACAGTCTTTGTAACTTTGGTTAAAATACTTTTCTAATTATAATCTTTTCAGTCAACTTTTTCGTTTTCTAAGTGAAAAGGCCTTAAGTGATTAATTACATTGTCTGCCTGTCTTTCCCTCCTCCTATTTATCCCATGGGTCATTTTCTGTCAGCTTTGACAGATGGATAGAAATCTTAGATGCTAATTTTCTGTTGATTTCTGTTAAGAAAAAGCTGTGCATCAGGAGACATTGCTCATGTATCCACTGGCAGACTTTATTAATAAACTCCACAATATCCACACATGAGCTGAGTTTCAAGATACCAGTCCATAGAAAACCTCGATTTGCTGTTTGTGGAATGGGGGCACTTGCATCCTTAGCCTTTGAGGGAACCAGAGAAAAGTTGTATCTTGCAAAAAGTCATACTTGCATGCCTTGTGTGATTTGTGCCATGGAGCTGGCTGGTTCAATAGTAGCAATGTGATTATATAGAGAAAGAAACAATCTTTGCTGTGAGGTGAGTTTCTATTATTTCACTCTTATCTTCAGGGCTTGTGGGGATCTGTCATCTAGACATCGTTAGTTAGCCTGAGGACATGCTCCCTTTATAGCCATTTAGGATGAGTTACAGCTGTATGGATACATACAGGTTGGAATAAACTAGGATATATGTGACTATGTTTTTGCTGTAGTCTGCTGAAATCATTAGTCCCACTTGAAACACATTGTAGAATATATTTGATTAAATATACTCAGTTGGGTAAAACCTTGATAAAGCAATATACCTTATCCCTCCATGTTGAGATGAATGTGCCTGTTCACACTGTGGTTGGGTGCTTATTTTTGTGTTTGGTTTTGCTAATTTTCACTGTATTTATAACATTTTAGTACATAATTTCTTTGTTATATATGTTTGTTTCTCTCTGCTGAATTGACAGAAGTCCTGATTTGTTTTGAAGGTAGCTAATCAGGTACAGTGGAAGCCTTGGAACAGTCCTTTTTACTTGTAAGAACTTTGTGTATGGAACCACATATTTCATGCTTAGTTTGACCTTCCTCTAGAATTCTGAAAATTATCAACCCATCAAACTAAAACTCAACCAGTTCTTTTAAAATGCTGGCTAAAAACATGCATACTGTACTCAGAGTGCCAATTAGCAAAACTGAGTATTAATATTCCTGGCATGTTTTGTCCATTAGAATACACATTTGGATTTTTAGTGCCCATCCCCACTGCAATTAAATAATGCAGAGTTACAAATAAGATGCTGTTGAAGATCAGACATATGCTCTGCTGCCGAGTATGTGAAAGATTCTGTTGGGAAATAAAACTTGATCTTTCTAAAATTTTCATACGGAGATATCTTGGAAGATAGAGAAATGCAAAATAGACCGTGAAGAGAAAAACAGAAAATATGTTTATTTCAACAGAATCTCCTTTACAATAAAAAGCTGACATTTCATAACCTTAAATTTCCCTCCTTTAGAAAGGAAATCATCATATTGCAGTGTAACCTATGTATGAAACATTTAGGTAGAAGTGGTGATAGTGCAGTTAAGAATCCTGCTCTGCAGTGAGAGGTCTGCTGGGGTGAACACTTTCCATCCCTGGAGACAGCAACTTGCACTCTGCCCTGCCCACCCCCTGCCCCTCTGTGACGCACAGCTCAGGCCAGTGTGACTGCTGCAGTCAGGGAGTCACACGCCTTTGCTTCTGAATTCAACAGCACTGCAATTGTGGTTCTAGATTTGTATTTTTATTTTAATGATCATTTCTTGTTGCCATGTGCTTAGAAAACAAAGAGAACATTCCAGAATCTCTTTGTGTTGCCTAGATAAAGTTTATTTTGCCTGTAATCCACAGGCTACAAATTGTCAGTATAGCAGCTGCCTTTTTTTTTTCCTTCCTTCCACTCATTCAAACAGGAACCATGCTGACAGTAGGTGAGAGCATATATTCTGTGAGAAGGTTGGCTTCTAACAGCTGTTTGGTTTCAATTAAAATGTCTACTATTCTCATGCTCATATTACTGATTACCTCAGTAAAATTGTTTATCAAAATCGTTGTATGGAATAATTTTTTCAAGTGTCAGAAGCAATGCAGCTTAAGAATGACTACATGTGTATCTCTATTTTAAGTGCACATGCGTTCATCATATAATGAGAATCACTTCTCCAGATCATGGAGCCGTTACTTAAAGCATTTTTCACTTTGATTTTGCTGAAAACAAAGATATGGGCAGTAATGCATTAATACAAATTCATGTTGCAAGCTGTGAGTGTTCACTGGGGGCCCTCTGCCCATGCACTGGTTAGTGAGTACATCATTAAGAGCTGTGGTGGATAAAAAATAAGGAGAAACAGTCTGTGCAAATTGAAACATCTGTTTCCCTTTCCCAGAAGTCCAAGGTCTGTAAGCTATCTTAGCATGTGAACTGGCGGAGGGCCATAACCCACTGTTCACCAGCCTGTTTCCCAGATATTTTATCCTCAGAAACAGTTCTTATCCATCCAACTGTCACATTAGTGACAGAAGTGTGTTGCAGATCAGACTGCTCCTACCACACTGCTATAGGGTATAATTCTCCCCTGGGAGGATTAGCTGCAGGATTAGTGCTTTTAGCTGAACAGAAAGAAATACAGAGGCTGTGAATTGATGCTGTAAACAGGTGTGCATTGTGCTGGTCACCTTCTGAAAGAAGGCACGTGGATGAGAAATAAGGTTTTGGTGAGCTTCACTCTTTACCAGTGGTGTGACTGGTTCGGGAGTCTTTGACATGGAGTAACTCAGTCTGGTGTTGGTTGAGCTGGGCAAGTGTACCTTCTCTTGAGGAAAAACCCACACAATTAACTGGTGTTTCAGCTGACATGGTGTTAAGATTCTGTTTGTAGGCTTCAGATTGGAATGTGGTTTGTTGGTCCCCATTCAGTGCTAATAGAGCACTCTTGGCTCTGCTCAGTGGTTTCAGTGCTGGAACAGCAGACTGGAGGCAGTACTGACACAGCCTTTTAGTCAGGGCAGTGTGGTATTTTCTCCTTCCATTAGTTTTGGAAGCAGGAAGGCACTGCATTCAAGACAGCCTGAGCATTCAGCCCTACCCACCTTGCCACTCAGGAGACATCGACTCCCTTGGATCCTGTGTATACTACATGGTGCCTTCTCTGATCAAAGTTTCTTCCTTCCTTCTGTGCCTGGCAGCTGCAGAACTCCTTCTGCCTTATTTACTGAGTTTTATCTAATTTCCTTCTCTCCACCCCCTGAGAATGCATTGCACTTTCTCCAGTCATCTCTTCTGTGAATCTAAGCATGTGATCACCTACCAGAAGATTTCAGTACTAGACAGAAAAAAACCTGAAGCTGAATATAATCAAGACTTTTTTTTATTTCCAGTAGTCACTGTATTATCTCCATTCAGTCATACTTAGCAGCTATTTCAGCCTTTTTCAAGGTTACACTAGTAAATGTGTTATCATTTTTGTAAACTCCTGCTTTCAAGTTCACATGAAGCTTGGTGATTTCAAAATTCCTCTTCTAAAAACACGCATGTATTTTCTGAATTAGTAGTATGGTTTTGCTGAAACTGATGGGCCTCCTTTTGATCTGTTTGATTAGCAGGCTTTCATTTCTTCTGCAGAAGAAAACTGACACTGCAACAAGGAAACAAATTCCTGCTTGGGTAACAGAGGACTATAACCTGGCTTTTCCTAGTTACTTTTAGAGAGTAACTGTCTTAGTTATAAGCAATTGATGCTTTTTTGCCCTTCTGTTAGGAACCCTTGTATCCTGGTGCTGAAGTTCTTGCATTTCACTTGGAAATGCTCTTTCCTTTAGAAAAACTACTGCATTAGGCAGTACTCTTTTTTTTTTTTTTAAGAGGGAATATATGCTTTTTGGTTTTGCATTTTCATAACTTGGATTTCCTTTAAAGTAAGTTCCATTTAGGAGTAGTCTGTTATCACATTGGATGAGTTCAACCATCTAAGAAACACATGTCTAGTAATCCCTGGAATGCATCAGATGAGAAGTCAGTAGTTGGTTGTAGTTTCATACCCTGCACTCCAGCCACACTTCTGTCCAGGAAGGTCAGATTTTCCATTTTCATATTCTAGAGGTTGGTTTATTTTGAATTAGCTTGTTTCTTCATAGCACTTCCCATTTGGTACTTGAAACTTTGTTGTTGATGTGAATGCTAGTGTTGGTAATTAATGTTACACAGAATTGTTTTAAAGGTCCAAGTTTGCATTTTTGCAGTGGTATTTTCTGTTTTCTTTCCCGTGGTATTTTTTCCTTCCTCTTTGCATTGTTTATCTTGTAAGCTAATAATCTGGCACTGCCTTTTTTCTTTTGGGACAGTTTTTCCTACTACTGTGTTAGGGAAACTGATGGAAACATACAGAAATCTGTGTTTAAAAATCAGGAGGATTTAGTAATAAATGAGGCAGAGATTGCTTTATTGGCTTCTGGTACTGCCCAGCACCTACTGCTGAGTCAAACAACCGTCAGACCCTGGATTTCAGCAGGGTTTGTGCTGAAGTTAATGCTGCAAGAGTGGTATCTTGATAGGTGATAGTTTAGCCAAACAAACAAAATCAGACATGATCTTTTCATGGTTGTTACTATGATTTTTCATATTCTTCCTTATGTTCTCTAAGTTCACTTCCTTACAAGCCCTCTGAGATGCAATAAAATAATAACAAAACAAAATTTAAAAAAAACCACAAGAATTTTTAAGTGTTTCTTGCATAATCTGTCACAAATTTCCTGTGTAATTAGACGCTTGATGAAAAGAAAGTTAATGTCTCATATTTCAGTTTCATTTCTCCTCTCTCAGATTTTTCAAAACTGGTTTTACCACATATGTATTTGCTTTGGTTTGGTGTCATTGGTTGTGAATAGAAGCTCCCAGAATGCTGTTTCTGAATACTGTGTATGTGCTGAGAAGTTTCAGCCTTTCCCTCTAAAACTGCTGGGAGATATGAAGTAAATAAAAAAATGGGCTATGTTTTTTTTAAAAATTAAGAAAAGAGCAGGTTTTGTTCAGCCAATCTTTAGTCTAAGCAGCATATCCATGAAATGAAAAGTCTCGTTAAAAGTATTTTGGAAAAGCAAGTGTTTGGAGTTTGTATTTTTGACTACTTGCAAAACAACCTATTTTGTGCCTTCAGAAGTACTAATTGTTGCAAATACTACTGAAAAGATACTTAGCACATTCCATAAGTGTTTCATGGTGCAAAAGTAAATGAAAGCAAAGATAGCTGCTTAAAATTTTAGTTTCTGTGATTTTTATAGTATTGATACTTATTTTGTATTTTTGAGCGGCCATAGCTACTGCAGATATTGGCAATAACTTTATTCTACAACTGGCAGTAAAGTCCTTGCTTTGTTCGTGATAGTGGATGTGCTGGGACAATCTAGTCCCAAAACAGAGATTAAACTTTAGCATTTCTAATAATAATATATCACTGATTACACTTGGCTGCTTCTCTTTTCATTGCATCTCAACATCAAACCTGACAAACTGTGTTTATGTTGGGGAGGAGGCAGAGAAAGAACATGCATTGTCTGTGGTCAGTGGTATTTCTTCTTAGTCTGAAATAGCCTGTGGATTCAATCTCGTGACAAAATACTGGAAAAAAATTCTTGATTCATGAATGAATTCCATATTTGGGTCAATTCTGTCCCAAATATAAAAAGCCACTTGATTTAGTGCTCAGACTGGCTGAAAACCAGCATGGATTTATGGTGTGAGAAGTAGCAGTGATCCTTTGTAGATGGATTTTAAGGTTTTATTTTCATTATTGCTGCTACCAGAAGAAAAGATGACCCTTTCCTCAAATTTAACAGAATGGTAATGGTAACTGATCACTTGTGACTTACTGTTTTCAATGAAATAGTGACAACAACATTTAAGTATAAAGAAAAAATACAGTATTCAGCTATAAATCACTCTGCTGAGGGCAGGAAAAAAATGCACTTCATGCATCCTAATGAAATTACAGCTAAACCTGTCTGTTGCATAGGGGAATGATGATGGGTTTATACACATATGAGGAAAACCGGTGGTAGATAACTCATCCTGGCTGTTAAAATATTTTTTCTGGTTACAGTACTCAAGGTCTATTTATAAAGGTGTTAAAATAGCATGCTGCAAGGATATGCTGTATGTTTCTTTTGATGTGTGTGTATCCTGGTGTTTTGCTTCAAGATCTTAGAGGTCTACAGAGCTGTAACCAAACAACACAGTTCTTAACAAATATGTTCTGTGATTCGAGGTTGTGTTTTTTTCTATTTACTTTCACCTCTGGCAGTCTTGTTGTATGTCATAATTTTGTAGAGAATCCAGTTGGCCTCAACTGTGCTAACTGTCATTTGACAAAAATGCACTGAAATTTGATAAAGCAACTTTCAGAAAAAACTCCACATGTGATATTTGGTGCTAAAATATTGCTATAAGTACATCCTTATAAGGCTGTATATTAGAATGTTTAAATTCTCACTAGTGTAAGCAAATGTCCTAAAATTAATTTGTTTGCTTTGTGAATCATGAAGTAGCACATAATGCACATTTTTAGTTAAAACATGCAAGGAAGGAATAGAGAGGAAAAGTTTGATGTTTCTGGTTTTTGTACAGTAAGCATGTCACAAAGTTGAACAGCTTTGCTTAGAGGGTTACATGATGTAGCATTGTAGATGTCATTAAGCATTCTCCAGTGAACAAAAGCCCTGTGACTTGCTAGTGAACGGCGTGGGGCTGCAGCTGACACGTCTCGCTGGTCCTCACTGAAACTGGTGAGACGGCTGATTCAGACCAATGCTCACACAAGAGAGCATTTTCATTTGACCCACAGTGTATTGTTTGCGCTGTCACACTGATGTCTGTATATTTAGAAGAACAAGTTTTTTCTTTGTGGAGCTGTAACAAAATTTTACAGATTATATTTAGCAATATTAACTGTTAAACTAAAATTTAAGGGAGAGGTGGGCAGCAAGTGGTCTGCTGTTGACTGATCTGGAAATGTAACTTATCAATGAACTGAAGAGCCAAAGCAATAAGGATTGGTACATAATGATGTTGCTTGGCAATACAGTTTGTCATCCACTGACAGAGACAGCTTCCTTATCCCCTTGGCTCCTCGACTCATATCAGTGGGTAATTACTCACTCTGTTTCGAAGGGGTGGTTATCTGACAGGTGAGTGTCTTACATCACCTTGAGCCCTTTCTCCTTCAAAACCATCTGGCCATAGACAACGAAATACTGGGTTTGGAGGTACTTATTCAGCTGTAAATTTTGCTAAATGAAACATTCAAGTAAGAGTCAATTGCGGCTGATTTTATCATGGCTTTCCCTTCCAGTTTTTCTGACAAGTTGTTTGGTACTATAGAATTGCCCTTCTTTTTTCCTTCTTTTTTTTTTTTTTTTATCCTACTGCTTCCCTGGCAGAGACAGGAATCTTTCTTCTCTTGGTGCAGTTGCAGTTGTGAGTTCAGTGGCATTTGTAGCCCAGTAGATTTAAGAGAGACTTACTTTTGCAGCAAGGAAGAAGTAGTCTGCAAAGTGACACATTTGTGAAAAGATAAAAATTAAAATAACCTCATGTTTTCTGCTTTTTGTAGTGTTGTAAAAATTGGGCTCAGGAAGACCTCAAAGAATCCTTCCCTGAGGCAATTTTCTGGTTATATATTTTACTTCTTATTAGTTTTTCTGTTTTGTCAATCATATTAGTGTTTATTTTGGAAATGTGCTATATAAGCCGAAGACATAATGACCCATATTGGCTCAAGTTGTCAGAACACAGACTAAAAAGTGTGAATGTTTCAAATTACTCCTTTTTATAGCAATTTTAACATGTAAAGTTCAGACATTCTCTATACTGAGTTAGAATCATCATTAACTTCAGTGAAATCTAGTGAAGTGAGTAGCACACCTGGGCAAAAAAAAATAGTGAGTCAAGGAAATCCAGAAGTTTTTTGTTATAATATCTTATTTAAAGTGAGCAAAATTAACAGTGTTCTTTTCACAAATAAAAACAGGTTTATCCTGTGGGAAAATGTGCTTTTTTAAAAAGGGTATAAGGTAAGTGAAAATTGATCTATTGATCATGAATGAGACTTTCTGAATGGTCACACTGTGACGCTAAAGAATATTCAATGAGTCAAGTGATAAAACCATAAAGAGGAATAGCTGGTAAGTTTGTATTCTGGAGAATAGGAGATGAGAAGAGGGATAGGTAGAAAAGGAAAAGTTTGACGTCAGGTTTGAAAAGCAGAATGTGATAACAAAATTCTAGTATGTAAGTTTTGTGAATGGTTTACTATGGATGGCAAGTGAAGAAACTGTTATTTGCAAGAGTATTTTAGACAGTCCAAAAGAGGACCATAAGTAGTGAAATAAAACAATGTCAGGAGCTTTGGTTTTTACTCTAAAAGTATGTGTGAAAAGCAGGCTAAATTTGAGGGGTATGGTGTTTGGGTTTGGTTTGCTTTTAATTTAGAAGACATGTTTGTTTACTTTATAATGTTAAATTCCTCAGCTCACAGGACTTGTGGGGTTTAAGTTGAAATACCCACCTCCTTTTCTTGTGCCCAAGTGTAAGTAGTCAGTGGTAGACAGAACATGCACATCAAGTTACAGCAGCACAGTTGGATGCTAGCCAGGTGAAAGAAAAGGCTTGAGAATATGTAGCTCTTCTCAGAGCATTTGCTGTAGTGGCATTAGAAATAGATGGTAAAGATAAGCACGAGTAAGGGTAGTTATCTCCACAGAAAACAAAGTGATATTGGTGTCACAAGTGTTTGCATGTTTGTCTGCCATCAGGCAGAGTAGGACAAATGTGATCTCATTTCAGACAAATTATAAAAATAGATTGCATTTCTCTGCCAGTAATACCAGTAGTAAAGCAAATCTGAGAATAAGCATTGCATATGAGGATAGAAAATGTGTTTTTAAGTTGTAGAAGGAGTGGGAAAATGCCGCAAGCATTCTGGTTTCCCTAGCAAATCAAACGATGCCTGAATATGTTCTCCAGAGTATAGTCTGGAACAGGATCAAAAAATAGCTCATTAAGTAACATGCAGTTAACCATAGGCATTTGAGCATTTACAGTACCACATTTATTAAACACTGATATATTTTATGATAAGTTGACCCTTAAGATAACTATAAAAGAATTAACTAGAAAATGGTATGAATTAGCAAAAGCTTTTTCATAAATGTAAGGCCTCATTTTGAAAAATATATCTCAAGCAACATGCAAGAAAGTAATATTTTAATTTTTTAAAGGATAGTTTGTTTTCCATGATATACTTTGTTGTCATTAAAAGCTAAGGTTCTGCATTCCAGTAAACTTTTGCTTCTTAAGAGTTATAAAAGAATATACCCACATTTCCTCTGCATAGTTGAGGGTCTGTGTACACCATTAATGCACCCATTATGTTTAAGAAAGGATATATCAAATAACACGGGGAATTGCTCTATTTTACTACCTTTAAAAATTAAAAATTTAGAAGATTTATATAGGGATGCAAAATTAGTGTTAAAAATGGACGTGTAACTCTGTAGTGTTGACAGTTTCAAAATCTTAAGTATCTAAAGTTAAAAAGCATAAGGAAATTCAGCCATTAATTTTTCATGCTTCCTTATTACTTCTTTAAACAGCATTGTGGCAAGATCATCTAATGACCTGCAATTTAAACTGCCTGCTAGTAGTTTCCACTATAAAAGCTTTCTTTGTTTTAGTTTGGTTTATTTTCTTCTTTTTAAAAAAGGCTAACATGTCAGTACATACAGTTGGTCCTTGAAATTAGTGTGGACAAAGTCCTCTGTCCAGAAAGTCTCTTTTTCATTGTTTAACGGAGTTCCGCAGAGATTTAAAGAGAATTAGAAATTCTTACAAGTCACTGTTTCCTACTGTTACTGGCACTCCAGCCTGGTGAAGCACCAAAAAAGCACCAAAAAACCTGTGGGGTTTGCAAGGGCAGGTTTTGCTGCTGGCACAGCACAGGATTGCAGTGGGATGGCTGCCCGAGCAGTGGGAGGGAGCAGAGGTGCAGACCGGCATCCAACGTGCAGCTCTGAGCTTCATAGGCCATAAAGGCCGTTCAGCACCCCTGGGCTCCACAGCCAACCCAAAGTGGCCAAAGGGTTACCATCTGGCTTGGTCCTCGGCAATGGAAGCTGGGAAGAGGAGAGAGGAAGGGGGGACATTTGCAGCGATGGCATTTGTCTTCCACTTCGCAAGCCACTGCTGTGCATGCTGAGGCCCAGCTTTCCGGGAAGCAGGTGGACACCTGTATGCTGGTGGGAAGCTGTGAATCAGTGCCTTTTTCCACTCTGCCTGGGGACACACAGCTTTTGCTTTCCCTGTTGAACTGTTGTTACATACACCCACAAGCTCCTCACCATCCTTCTCTTCCCTGCATCTTGTGGGAGCAGGGAGTGAGTGCTCCTCCCAATGCAGGCTTGAATGTTCACTGGGGGCAGCTCACAGTGGGGCTTGTGCTGCTATCGGATGACCAGGTTGGCCAAGTGTCAGCAGCCTGCCTGGTCTTGAACACTTAGGGCTCAAAATTAGTAGGTGTGTGGTCAGATTCTTGCTCTTCTTTCAACATTATCTGTTAAATTAACTGGGTTTTTCAACTGTGTCAGACTGATGTGATTTCAGTTTCCAGTTGTTCTATTTAGCCACTAGGAAACGTTGTGCTTATTTCTGTCATGCACATCTAATGAATCCCCTTTCATGTTACTGTAGAGCATTTAATTATAATTGCTTGCTTTTCCCAAGAGGTGGTTACTTCAATTATTGCAAAAACTGGGAGGAATTGAGGTGGTACAGGCAAACAAGACACAGTAATTTCCATTTTTCAGATATTTGGGGTTGTAGTCTAAAGTATTTTCTTCAATTTTGTCTATTTCAGTCTTCTAACAAAGAAGACTTCTTATATATGACTCTGTGGTCATTTGGATATTGGTGTCATAAAAGGTTTCTGGCTGTGGCTGGTAGTAACAATTCTAATATATGGTTTTAAAAAGGAAGTCTTGACTTGGTTTCAACACAGCCAAATATGCATGAGTATTGCAAGTAGAGGAGTACTGAAAATCGTTAGGAGAAAAAAATCTGGGAAGTACCTGCTGCAGTTTCCATGAAATTGTTATGTATTTGTCACAGAAAAAAACCCTTTCTTCAGCTCAAAGGAGTTAAAGAGAATAAATAGTGTTTTGATTTTATTTACAACATGAGAAAAATTTAGGCTTCCAGCACTCAATACTCTTTTTTTTGAAGGGAAAAAAAATGGACTGCTTACACTTGTCCAGTATATTACAAGTGTAAGTAGAGAAATTTTATTAAAATCATGTATTGCAATTCTGAAAAAAAAAATTCCCTACTTTTCCCCTCACTTTGTGGTGTGTTTGGTTTTTTTTTTTTTTTTTAAACAGACATTACAGGGGCTGGGGATGAGGGTGGTTGTTGTGTGGTTAAAGTAGACTTTTGTTTTGGGGGGTTTTACCCAAATTGGTATAGATTTTGGCCTTTGCAGTAGTCAGTATTTACATTCAGACAGTATGACCTGCTGTGGAGCACCAAATATAAGTTTGCAGCTTAAGCTCAGTTCAGAACTGAGGGTGTCACATGGATCTCTGAAGTAGGTCATGAGGGCTTTTGCAATTGCCTGTTGCAGAAACAGCATAGGCAGAGGTTTTGAGAATGAAGGAATGGGAATTATGTAATAGATTTACAAATACCTCCAATTATAATATTTTCTGGTACCTAAAATATTGTTCTCTCCAGGGGTTTTTTATGGTAGCTGGGCTTAAAAGTAATGAATTCTTAGCACCTGTGAAGAATCTTTGACTTGTTTTGTTACCTTTCCTCTCCATCTGAAAAGTCATGTGTTGTTTACTGATGGCAGGTGCTGTGCATAGTTATTGGCACAGTTTTCAGTTTGCTGTCACAGCTTAAAGGTTACCTTTGCTTCCTTCTTCCTGTATACCCATAAACTCTGTATGCTTGGAAATGCTTCTTGGAGGATATGGAGCCGGGTTTGAAGCACCACTTTGGCTGCACCAAGGATTAGTGCAGTGAGAGGAGAGAACATGCTGTTGGAAAGCTTTGGGGTACAATCAACTCTGTATTTCATGAGGACTTTGAGTTGTGATCCATAATTTCAGTATCCCTGTAAACATTCTCTGTTAAAATCCCTATAAACAAACTGTTAAAATACATATTGTCACTCAAACACTATGGGACAGTGAGAAGAGAACACTACAGCAGGTTTCTGTGCCAGAAGAGGTAATAGGTAAGAGTAGGAGAAAGCTATTTTGCCACAGGGGATATAGGATAATGTACTCTCTTCAGGGAGTTTTGTTGAAAAACTCAGCTCACTGCTCTTTTCTTCTGCTGTCTTGGTATTTGTCAGGTTGTTCTTGAGTCCTCAGAAAATCAGGATATTGGCCCGGTGGTGATCTGGGATTACAGTAGGAAGGTGGAGTAGAGACTGATGCTGGTTCTTTTCCTGCCATCCCAGTCTTGTTCTAGCAGTTTCATGGTTTTGCTCTGCAGTGAGATGTCAAAGCTGCCTGCTTTAAGTCAACATGGCACACCTTCCTTTGTGCTTAACTGTTTTGAAGAGCTACCAGAATTTTCTGAAAAATGCGGTAAATTACAGGGTGAAATGATTTATTTTTCATGATCTGAAGGCCTCCTCAGTAGGAGAGAGACATTTCTCTTTCCAGGTGACTCTTCAGCTTCACTAAATTTTAGTTGCCTATTACAAAAATGGCATTAGCAGAGCCTGGCAGAAAGAAAGAAAATACTGTCGTGGAAAATACAGAGTACCAGTTTCCTGCAGGGAATACTTCTAGCTCTTGTTACAGTTAGCGAGTTCCACTACTCTTCCAAAAACCACACAAGAAGTTTTACAATTGCCAATGTTCTGAAGACTTTGATATACCCAAGTTGAAAATTAGTTAATAAACTTAAACTAGAAGCTACCAAAGCTGAGCCATACTTTTTGTTTTAATTTCACTTCAAAATGTTGGCCTAAGCTGTCATTCTGTAAACAGCACTTTTACATTTAAAGTAAATTAAAGTATTCTGTACCAAATGAGAAATAGATACTGATTTGTTTAAATTATGCGAAGAAGCTGATGTTGGTCAGCAGTGCAGAAGCTGACAGACTTTGTGCACTGTACCTAAGGAGGTATGAGGAGTGAAAGGAGAAAAAAAGGATCAGCTGCCAGAAGATTGAACTTTGCTGGCATCTCTAAAACTTTCTGTATGGCCTGTATCCTGTGGCCATAGTGAATAGCATATGTAAATCCACCAGAGGATATGTGTTAGCACTTCAGTCCTACCTGAGATTCAACTAACTGCCAAATTATATAATTTGTTTTTCAAACTATATATCTCTAACTGATATTTTTTTGCTTAGCTTTTGCTCCAGGTAGGTGCACAGGTCATGCATGTACATGGTTGAAATACGTTCTCATCACTGAAAGCTTAGCAAGGTTCTTGACCAAGATCTCAAGTCTTGAACAGTCTGATGATCCAGTTCTTTGTCAGCCTAAGCCAATTTGGCTGCCGGCTTCCCAGGCTTGCCCTGCTGTGCCTCTCATGCTCTATGTTCAGGCTGTGAGCTTGTGTGACCTTACACTGAACCTGTTTGGAGCTGGCAGGAAGCTTTTGCACTTCGCCTGAGATAGTTTCTCGATGATTTAGCATGCTGAAATAGTTCAAAGCTGCTGCAAAGACATGAGTAGAAGCACATGGTCAAGCCTGAGGGGAACTGAACTGAGATGTAGCTGCCAATGTTTAGGTTGGCGCTCAGGATGCCCATCTGGAGGTGAGAGGTAAGATAGAAAAGGGTAACTTCCAGAACGCCTTACTGCCCTCAGGTTGGTGTTGATTAAATCTGAGCTCCGCCAGCTGAAATCTGCAGTTCATCTCATGTGCTGGAGGAAAGCATAAAAACAGTGGTGTTTCCAGAAATGTCATCTTAACTTCAGGGTAGAATCTGTGAGAGTGGATTGTATACTTGTGATGTTGAGCACTATTTTCTTTACTTGAATAAACTACCTTCACCAGTAAACAATTCCTGCTGTTTTGGGAATTACTTCCTGCTTTTTCTGAGTCTGGATATGCTGCCTTTTTATCTCTATGATGGTGACTGGCCATTTTAAGACAATATTTGATACTTTGTTTTCTGACATGTTGGAGATTAAAGCCAAACTAAAAATAAAAACAGGAAGAATGTGCAGTCACCCAAAGAAATCTTGCCCTCTCTCCCATTTGCTGAATGGTGAAGTAATTTTGTTTCCCTCTTGTCTTAGAAATAATGCATGTTGTTGTTGAAAAAATTTACTGGTGAAAACCAGAATCTGATTCAGGGAAAAATAATGGCATTTTCATTTTCTGAAGATCCTATATTGAAGAGTTTAAAATAGAAAAAATGTAATGCTACTTGTAATATTTGGTTCTAATAATGAAGTGATTCTGTTTTATAAGACTGGAAAAACTGGAGTAAATGTATAACTTTCAGTAGTGAAGAGAAAGAGAGGGTGATATATTTTGAATCGTGGAGATCTCTTGTTATTCAAATGTAATCGCTATATGAAAAGAAATGTATTTACAAGTCTGTGACTTCTCAGTCTCTGTATTCAAGGTATGTGTAAGTATCCAAGTAAACTCAATACATTTATCCACAATGTAATTAACTGTATTTTAATATTTCATTCCTCCTGTTAGAGTAATGAGTTTGTACAGTGTTTTTTAACCTGTTACCTAAACAAGTTGAACTATTGTTAGAAGAGAATATGTTCTTAAAGCAATTTCTGTGAGATTATTTTTCATGGTATAAATATTTCAGTTTTAAATAGTAACACTGGAAAACCAGTAACACTACAAGTGTTAAAAGATGTTTTTTAGAAAATGCTGAATTGTTTTTGACCCTTCTCTTTTCAACATTCTTTGCTGCAGGATCTGAACAAGCGCTTGTCCCTGCCCGCTGACATCAGGATACCCGATGTCTATCTTGAAAAGTTGCAGATTAACAGCCCACCCTTTGATCAGCCAATGAGTCGACGTTCTCGTAGAGCATCACTAGTAAGTGTATTGCATCTGCCTTTCTAAACCAGCCCCTCAGGTCTTCAGAATCCACTTAATTCACATGCTTGTATTCCATGAGTATGTTTCAGCTTCATTTGCACCTTGACTTTTATGTCTTGAACATCAGCATGCACGTCAAATTCCAAGCAAGAACTTCACCCTTTCTTTCATTTTTCTCCTGCAAACTCTGTTCTGTCATTTCTCATGGGAGGTCTTGACCTATGGAAATCAGTGGCTGAACTCAACTCCCAGAGTATGTAGTTAAACCCTTTTGCTTTTTAGAGCAGGGATGATCTATTTGAGCAAATAGGCCACATCGTCTTAGATCAAGGCTGGGGCCCTCATGTGACTTAGTAGGAAGGCCCTAAAGCAGCAGAGTATGAAGGCAAATCCTCCTCACTGTTCTTCTGTATTTGATAACAATTTTCTTAGAATCATTGTTGAGATGGTAGTGGGTGTTTTAGGTTTGTGTTGTTATTGTTGTTTTAAAGCACATGTGATTCCCTAAACAAACAAATGAATAAATTCATATATGCCTTTTTAAACTATTGGGTTACTTTAAAAAATAAGTTTTTTCCTTGGAGGTGGCAGAATGAGTATTCCTATATTGTAATTAGAATATAAGTCCTAAAAATGCTGGATACTTGTGCATATAAAATATGTACATCCCTGAAATAATAAAAAAACATCATTATTGCATTATTTTTACAAAAATTTGTACATTTCACTCATAATTTGATTAGTCAGTTTTCTTAATGTTAATCGAGGTTTCAAAGAGTTGCTAAACTATTACTGACTTCCTGAGCAAATTCTTTGGCGAGAAATTATTCACAGAGAAAAACTGAATAGGTTTATGACATACACATTGCCATTTTCGTGATTTAATGGCTTATTGCTGAAAAATACATATAAAAGTATGTGTAGTGAAATAGTCTCATTAACTGTTAAAATATCTTTATTCGTAATGAGTAATCTCAATAACAAAGCATTGGTTGAGATTTACCATGTATTTTTACCCTAAAAAAATACAATTTAGTGTACTAGACTAATAAAACTCGATCTGCTTGCCACCTTTTACAAGAAAAATATTGGAAGAAAAAAAGATTGGAGCAAAGCTCTGGAAGTAGTAATAAATAGCAAGCTTAAATATCTTTGCCAAAATGTTGTAGCCCATTCAACCCCTTTGTTACCGATGCAGCATTGAACTGAGGGTCAGACTTCCCCAAACCTCTCTTCAGATGCTGGCAAAATACCTTTTCAGTAGAACCTTTTCAGTGAAATCCATAATCTGGGTGCTGGGGGAATTCTTCTGTATGTTGAAGTCCC
This sequence comes from Poliocrania exsul, assembly GCA_035041345.1. NCBI lineage: Eukaryota > Metazoa > Chordata > Aves > Passeriformes > Thamnophilidae > Poliocrania > Poliocrania exsul. The sequence continues at coordinate 45,158,903 of JAWWLZ010000042.1, read as the reverse complement.
CTTGTTCATTTAACATTGAGCCCTGAGAGCAGCTCAAGTTCTCTTTGCCTCCTGGAAGGCTGACAGAAAAACAGTGCCCTCTAATGAATATGGTGGATGCGTGGAATCAAGGTCTTGTCACGAGGTTGTTTGGTTTCATCTTTTAAAAATGCTTTCATTCTTAAAGGGCTTAAAAGTCCAAAATGAAACCTTGCCAGCAGTGCTGTGGAATGCAGGCTGGCATTTGCTGCATTGTCCCTGTCATGATTTCAAACTTGGCTTTAAGAAAGAGAAATTCAAGGACACATTATTCCAAAATTGTCATTGAAAGCTGCTAGCAGACTGTTAATTACAATATATCATCAGTGTTGTACTCTACTTCAAAGGCATTTCTCTTTTCAAGACTTAATAGGAATCAAAGGAAAAAGGCTATAAAAAGTACCAAGTGAGGACTTATTTTACCTTAGGTCTGGTGTTTTTCTTTGAAATACAAGAAGAAAATCTAGATTTTACAGTAGTTGCATTTTGTGTACACATGTGCATTATGTATTGCACAGTGGCATAGGTGTAACTTCTACACCAGTCATTAGAAGTACAAGAGCATAAATACAGTGCATCAGTGTTTCTGTGTTAAGTCAAGGTAGATTAATATTTCAGAAAAAAATGAAATAGTTCGGAAATTATTTTGAAGGAAAAATGAAATTGATCTTAGTTTGAGGAACGTAAAAATTAATTTTCCTTAGGAGTGATAAGCAATCAAAATGTGATCAAAAATTTAAATACATAGAAAAGCAGGTCAAGAAGAATATCTGTTTGTAGGAAATACTGTATGATTTTACTGTATAAAAAGAGACTAAGTTTATTTAGTCTTGATGAAATCATTGAGATTCCTTAGAAATTAAGCTTTTAAACTGCATTTCAGGCTGTCTGATGATAACAAGACCACATGGGTTCTCCTTTGGTTTCTCCTGTAAACTAAGCAGCCTATCTTTTTAATTCTGATACCATCTACTACTCATTTCAAGATATGTTTGTTTAAGTAGGTCAAAATGCACTTTGAAAACATAATATTTATTTTGCTAACATTGTACCTGTATCAGTGGTGTGTTATAACTCTCACTGGAGCTATAATCCCTGTGGAGTTACAAGGCTTGCCAAATAACAACTTTGCTTGTATTTTGAGATAAACAGCTTGTAAAGCTTTGACAAGCTCCTAAATATGTGTGATGCTAAAGTAAGTATCACTGCTTAGGCAGTTCTGAAACATTTCATTTCTAACACTAATTTAATAAAGCAGAATTACTCTTAATGCTATTTAAACATATGCCCATTTTTTGTCTCAGATATATCAAATATGTTTACAGACAAGATCTTACACTTACTTCATATATATTTTCATGCATGTGTTCTGAAAATTAAGTATTAATCACTTTTCTTACCTTCCTATTGTATTGTTGTCAAATCTTAATTCAGTCAGCAGTATTTATGTTATACTGTGTTAGCATGGAATAATATAAAACTTTATTATCCATCAGATTTTTTGGAGCAAATCAGCGTGTTCTGATGAGTGGATGTAGGTGCTGAAGCCAGTCCAGGGTCAAAGGATTGTTCCTTGGAAATAAATAGCAGTGCAGGGTTATGTTTGGAAGTGAAAGGAGGAGGTGATGCTAGGGGAGAAAACCTGTCTTTTTTATCTTAGCATATGTTCAGTTGTCAGTAAAGCATGAAGCTGCTGCATTTTGGGTTTTGACAGGGCTATATTCATTTTGTAAATTGGCTTAAAAATGTACATGGGTACATGTTTATTTTCAGCATTCTTTACACTGCAAGAACAATAAAAAGCTTTGGTGTAATTGATCATGGTCTTACATGAAAACAACCATCAGAGACAACCACATTAAATATGAGAGTAGCAGTGAATTTGAACAGGAAAAGAGAAATGATCTTAGAGGCTTCAAAATATAGGTCATGTATAGGTAGGCAAAGCCTTCTGGCTTGCATTGAAGAGCTAAGCTGGTGACAAAAAAAGAGAAGGTGAATAGATACAAGTAAAATATACGAAGATTTGGAGTTATGAGGTAAGAAATGTAAATTGTTGAGACAGAGCTGAAGCTTCTGGAGGAATTATGTTTAGGGATTTTTTCCTAGCAAAGTTTTAGTCTGAAAAGTATTGAGAGGTCAGAACGGGAGAGGAAACTTGGAGCTGAGATCTTGAATACAGAAAATAAATCAAGTTAGTTGAAAGATGCAGCGGCATATGGTTATGCTGAGCAAGAGAAAGGATGGACTAGTTCGAGGTGCCTTCTGTGCTTTGAGCTATAACAACCTCATTAGTAGTAATCAGATCAGAAGACTTAAGTAGGAGGCAAAAAAAAGTGAGGTTTTGGTCTAAGTGTAACTAAGTAGATACACAGTAGACTGGCCAAGCAGCTGAACATTACTTGGATGCTGGGATGCATTTATATCATAACATGCTAAATTGTTTTTAAAATACTGGAGTTGTGTGGTGTTTAGCCACCAGTTTACTATCAAGTAATTTTCTGAAACGAAGTTTAGCTTGCTCGTTAAATGATGTATAAATGAAATGTTCCGTTTTTTTCATTAATTTTCCATATATTTCCTTGCAGTCAGAAATTGGATTTGGAAAAATGGAAACTTATATCAAGTTAGAAAAGCTTGGAGAGGTATGTATAACTTTCTTTTGGAATGATTACTGCTTTGATGACAATGTTGTATGTAAAATTTTACAGAAATATTACCTGAACTTCTCCATATCCCTCAGAATAGCCATTGAATTTATCTTCTCAATAAATCAAACATATGCAACACACTTAACAATGTCACAACCACACAAATGTTCTATGCATGTATATAAGCAAAAAAGGAAAGGAATAATAGCAGGAAAACTGTCATAGAGCTGAGGAAGAGCAAGACTGCATTAGCAAATGAGCTGTGACCTTCTTACATAGGCTGGCTTTTGGGGCAGAAAAAATTGCTTGCAAGGAGCAGGCAGTGGCTATGCATGCTCTGGTAAAGAAGCCGGCACACCTGAGCTGGGCAGCCCTCCAGGTGCTGCCAAGTGGAGTGCATTACACTTTGATTTTGCCTTTCCATCTGAGAGGGCAGCAGTACAGCTTTGCACTTCCACTCAACCTCTGACTTCCAGAGAAACAGTAGAATTTGGGTGGGGCCAAGTGTCAGTCCTGTACCACTGGGATCAAAAATGGGCAAGGAGTGCTGGAAAGGCATGCACTGAAGGAGGCACGGCAGGTCAGCATCTCTGCTGTGAATGTTGCAGTCAGTCCTTCATTTGCAACATTCTCATTTCCAAACATTTATTTTGCTATTTTGCCTCTAGTACTTGTTAGATGGCTCGCTAGAGATGACGTAACAGTGCCATCTCTGAAGGAACATTAATTTAGTAGTGATCGAATTATAGTCATGGGTGTACATAGTCTCACTTGCTAAAAAATATAATGGACAGCAGCTTCGTAGAATCATAGAATTGTTTCAGTTGGAAAAGTCCTTTTTGATCATCGAGTCTACCTGTTAACCAGCACTGCCAAGTCAGCCACTAAACCAGGTCCCCAAGTCTTTTATCTGTAATCTGCACATCTTTTAAATAGCTCTAGGAGTGGTGACTTAGCCACTTCCCTGGGCAGCCTGTTCAATGCTTGACAAGCCTTTCAGTGAAGAAACTTTTCATGTTTTCCAATCTAAACCACCCCCTCAGCCTCCTTTTCTTCAGGCTAACAATGCCAGCTCATCCAGCTGCTCCTCATCAAACTTCTGCTCCAGACCCTTCACCATCTCTGTTGCCTTTTCTGGACACATTCCAGCCCCTCAGTGTCTTTCTTGTAGTGAAGGGCCCAGAACTGGACACTGCACTTGAGGTGTGGCCTCACCAGTGCCGAGTAGTGGGCGACAATCTAGTCCTGCTGGCCACACTATTTCTGATACAAGCCAGGACACCGTTGGCCTTCTTGACAACCTGCCACACTGCTGGCCTGTGCTCTACCAGCACCCCTAAGTCCTTTTCCAGGGTGCAGTGTTCCAGCCACTGTGCCCCCAGCCTGTAGCACTGTCTGGGCTTGGTACCCAAGTGCAGGACCTGGCACTTTGCTTTGTTGAGCCACCTCATAAAAATTGTCCTTAGCCCATGGATCCAGCTTGTCCAAATCTCTCTTCACAGGAACATATTGTAATCTAGACAGTCTCTGTAACTTTGTTGCTGCTTCTATGCATTTATGGGGATTAGTTTTGCCTACTTGTTTTGTCAGAATTTTTTGTCTTCATGTAACATGCCTTGAGAATTTTGAATATCTTGCTATCTAAAAATACATAACAAAAACAAGAGGCTTTCAGTCATTAAGGTTGTGGAGGAGTATGGAGACATAACTTCAGCACAGTGCAGGGATACCTGAGCTAGGTATTAGTAGTGAAATAGACTTTCAGGTGTGTAAATGATCCCAGCAGTGAACTTAGTGAACTTAACGCTACCTGATCTGTCTTCTTTGGTAGCTCTGTGGTATAAAGGTTTCCCTGTAATTTCCAGGGCTGTTAAGAATACATCCCTTGAGTCTTCTGTGAGTTCAGTGCATTGCTTAAAACATACTTCTGTTATTTTACATGTGTCAAAAGAATATAATGTAAAAGCTATCCATATCCAAAATGAAACCTCTTAGAACCTCAGACAGAAGTTTATATTTTTTTATTTAACTAATATTTCAATGAAGGAACAACTTGTAAAAGTTTCCTTCTTTCTCCATTTTATAGGGTACTTATGCAACAGTTTATAAAGGGAGAAGTAAATTGACAGAGAACCTGGTAGCTCTGAAAGAAATCCGCCTGGAACATGAAGAGGGAGCACCATGCACAGCCATAAGAGAAGGTGGTATCTTTAATCTTTGAATTTCAGATACTTCTGGATTTGTGTTTTGACCAAACTATCATCAGTACTTGGAAGTGCATAGGCTGTGTGGGAGATTAGTGAAATTGGTATTAGTATTGATGAGGAAGATCTTAGTCCAAATATCTAAGAGTTTGTGTTTCAAATTTATTTACCATATGGAGTGTGATTGTGGTCTCAGATGTAGTGTTATAAGTGGATGATTTGATACTGAGTTAGACTCTGTTAGTGAGTAACTTTCAGGGACTCTGAATACATTTTTAACAAATGACTTCTGTCTGAAATTTGGGAAAAATAGTTTGTTACTCAAGCGTACATTTGGTGCTTTGATTAAATATATTTCTTATCAGCTTAATCTATGAGTGTACTATGTTCCTAAAAATACCTTTTTAAGTAAAAAACCCCAGTAGCCTATCTGTATGAACTTGCTAGACATGCATTTACTGCTTGTGTGTTTTGCACTGACTTATTTTTTACTTACTGTTGTCTCTTGCAGTGTCATTATTAAAAGATCTGAAGCATGCAAATATTGTTACATTACACGATATTGTGCACACAGACAAGTCTTTGACTCTTGTTTTTGAATACCTGGTAAGTGCTTAAACAATTATCAAGCTTTACATTCAATTTAGTATTTCAAAAAAACCAAAAACATAACAAAATTCTGTACTCGTTTTAAAAATACTGGGACTATTCTAGTTTTCTCCTACATCATTCAGCTGAAATTGAGAAAAGTATTCAGTTCTTAAATTGCTGTAAATTACTAAATCCTGTTGTTATCATTTCAGAGTTTCACTAATAGCAGGTAGTGTTGGTCTATCTGAGCAGTCAGTCTACTTGTCCAAAATCATTAACTGTATAAAAGGTTAATCATACTGCTATGATATCCAATGATATTTTTCTGTTATTATGTACCTTACTTCCAGTGTAATTGGATAATATACGACTTTTATAAAATACTGTGCCATGCATAGATGGAAGAGAAGGCAGTAGCAAATAATGTTGCCTGAGCAAATGCAGCTTGCTGAAAAACATGGGTGTTTATAACCTGTGGAAAGCCAGAGTTTTCTGTGACCAGGCTTTTGGGGTTTTTATCATTGAGTATCTTTTGCAGAAAACTAATTTTTCTGATGAATTAATTCAGTTCTAACAACCAATAATATTCATGCAATCTGTTTTCCACAACTTTACTGAACAGTGATGATTTTTTTTGACAGGACAAGGATCTGAAGCAGTACATGGATGACTGTGGGAACATCATGAGTATGCACAATGTAAAGGTGAGTGTCTCCAGTGAGTGACTTTGGGAGCTATGTGGTTTAGGCTTCTTAAAAATAAAATAAAGAAACAACTTTTTGACCTTTTGGCCTGGCTTAGCTACATTTGACATCAGATGAAGTCTTTTTGGTTTTGATGGCTTTTAAGTTTTTAAAACATTGAAAAGAGAGATTATGTAGATCCATATGTTTTCACTCTCTTTGAAGTTATAGATCTAAAATTTTAAAACTCCTAAAAAATAATACATTCATAACTCTTGACCTTTTCTTGTCCTTCCATTATTTTATACTCATTTATTAATACTGTAGTGTGATATATCCTCAAATAAAATGTAGATATGCACACTCAGAAAAATGTAGCCTCGATCGTGAATGTGATTTTGGGTGCCACTGCCTTCAACACAAATAAGAAATTAAGAATACATATTTCAGAACAAGTGATGTTCATCCTTCCATTAGTCAGAAAATGGAAATAATTTTCTTCAAGGCTTATTGTCTGTTTCTTTTAACTCTGGCTGTGGCCAGGTCAAGTGACTCAGTTTTGAATCTGGCCTGCTGAAGCTAATTCAAGTTCCAACTGTTACCTCTGTCATAACAAGCAGGTTTTTGTATTGGAAGATTCTAATAACTCTGTATGTTCTTTAATACTCTGAGCTTTATAAACAAGGTTAGCACTGCTCTCTGTTTGTATCTTGAAAGGAGTGAAATGAGTTGCCATTCAGTCTAGATAAGGGTTACTCTTTGGTTAGCATTCTCTTTTATTCTGTTGTCACATTACAGTATCCCTGTGGAAAGACCTATTCTGTTGCTTCCTTCGAGAGTCTGTAAAGAGAAATTCTTTCTGTTGTTTCTACTTCAGAGAGAAAACAAAACCCCATAACTACATTTGTGTTTTTAATTATCTGCAAGTTAATAAGCTTAAAAAATAAGGGAAAGCTGTAAGTGGGAACCTGACTCCTATAATAAGGGCAGTTAAAGAAGCAGCAGAATCTGCTTGTGGTAATCCAAGCTAAGCAGAGGAACTGTTTTTCCTTGTTTGCCTATGGTTTAAGCTATGTTCGAAGAGCAGATTTATATGGTCACTACCTTTGGCACTGGGAAAACAAAACATCTGCTTAACTGTGGTAGCTGTAGGTGCTTACCCTGCAATAACTGCAGGGGTTAGAGTCCTCATTAACATTTGAGAGACCTCCTTGTCGTCACTCCCCTCATGTTCCTCAGCTAAGTTTAGGGGTTTGTGTTTTGACAACATGAAGATATGTATGATCTCTGCAGGTATTACTTCCAACCAAAATTTTGAGCTAATACATGGCATTCCAAAAGGATCCCCACCGATTTCTGTAGAATAATCTGCTTTTCATTCTTGACTAACCCTTGCAGTCCCAGTGTACACTAGAGATGGCCGTTGAGTTCCACAGCAGTCCTGCTCATATAGCTTGGGACTGACTACCCCTGCAACAGTATGGACATGAGTAGATGGAACAAAAACTTGTTGCCCTCATCTGCTCTTAAAAAAAAAAGAAAACAAAAAAAGAAATCAACCCCAATTCCTGTTTTTCTAGAACAGATAAATCCCACTTCAGCAGAAAGAGAACAGATGGATACAACTACACCTGCTGTGTATTTGTCCAGTTTATTAAAAGGAATTTGATGGTGTCACTTGGTACAAAAAAAACCTGACATGTTAGAAAATGGTCATATAAAAATATTCTAGTGTTTTCCTTCCAAGGTCCTGTTACATGATGAATTTGTCACATTGGTAAATGTTGCTTTCAGTAATGCTCTGTGTTTTTTCTTTGTATATTTGATCACTTATGCTGACTGAGGGCTGTGCTGTGGTAAATGACAGTACAATAGTTACCCAGAAGTCACATTCCAGATCAGACCCTTTATACATGCAGAAACTGCAGAGTAATAGCTCTTAATGCAATGATATAGTAAACTTGCTTGGCTGCCAAGCTTTTTTCACCCCTTACTACTTTTATATCTGTGTATGTGCAGTATTAATATGTGTGACTGAAGTTGCTTGCTCAGCTTGCTGTTGCAAAGGACTAAAATAAACCTGTGTGTGTCAAGGTGAGGGGATGAATGTAAATGCCTGAGGCAGTTGGGCTGTGTTAGTAATCCTCATTTCCCCATCTCTCTGTGAGCTTGTGAATCTAAATGTATTTTTCCAGAAGCACCAAAATGTTCTTTACATAGTTTAGCACAGTTGGATAAAAAGGATGCTGAGCTGCATTTTCAGAAGGGATTTTGTGGCAGAAGGGAACCTGAGTATAGTCAGAGACTTTAAAGGCATTACTGTGTGGAAGAGCAGTAGTAAATGCTCTTCAGTTCTCTTCAGTTAAACAGAACAAATTGCTCTTAAAAGACTTTGTAGTAAAGTATGGTGCTAAAGCAGTGCATTAGCATAAAAGGATTTTAAACTGTGAATAATAATGATGATGTTCAGAATATGTTAATATGGAAGAGTAACTCACTTTTTGAAAAGTGTTTTTGTCCTACTTACAGTACAGTCTTAACTCTCCAGTACCCAGATGGGCTGTTATAGTCATGTAATCTGTAGACTAATAGTCTAGTTCTTTGTCTAATTTATATAAATGTTGTCTTTTGTAGCTATTTTTATATCAGATTCTTCGTGGTTTGGCATACTGTCATAGGAGAAAGGTGTTACATCGAGATTTGAAGCCGCAAAATCTACTAATTAATGAGAAAGGAGAACTGAAGCTTGCAGATTTTGGTATGGCCTGAAATTACTCTGTAACAAATTTTTTTTTGTCTCAGCAAAAGAAACATTTTTTCCTTGTAAAGAAGAAATGTGTACATTGGGACTGTTGTGAATTTGGGTGTTCTCAAATGGAAAATGAAAGTTACTCTTCTACAGGAGATTAGTAATCAAAGTAATACCTGTGTAGGTAGTACTGTTGCTTGACTTGTGGTTTGAAAGTAGTCTTACAGCTTCCTTTGAAACTGATACTTAGGCAAATCCTTAAGGCAGAGCTCAAGTCCACAGTCAGCTCTAAAGCAGGGTAACCATGAGGTGAGAGAGAAGGGGTTTGTTCATATGCTAAACTGTCAGGTGTTGCTCCATCACTTGATACACCAAGGTCCTTGGGGATTTACAGTAGATGGGACAGTCACATTTCCCTGTTACCTTCCCTGTCTGGAAGATCCTTCAAAAGTTATGGTACCACTGATTGTTTCCCTTGTGTATGAATGAAAGTTGCTCAGAAGATGCACCTAACATGATAGACATGAATTTTATTGAAGATATTACTGACAAATTGACAATGCTAGGATGGAGGAACCCTGCTCATCCAACACTGATTTACTCTCTATGTTTCTACCACTTCATTATTTGTTTGTTGCCTTCCGCCTTCTGCAGTGTAATTTTCAAACAGAAATAGTGCAGAAGGGTTTTTGCAGTGGGAAGGTGTCATATTGATCTAATGCTTTGTTGATTTACTGAAATGTATAGGATTAGTCCAGGATTTGATCTGTTTACCTGTCTTCTGTGCTTAAAATTGCTGACCCATGAGAATACCGAAAAGCAAATCACAAGTTGTAGAAATGTATTTATTAGGGCCTTTAAACAAGCATTAAGGGAAGGTATTTAGCAAGTATAATAAGGTTGATTCAGCTCTTAAAAAAACACTTTGTCAATTTCATGCAAAAAGGATTTCAGCAAGCTGCATATGACTCTTCATTTCCCTTTTTTGTCAAGGATTGGCAAGAGCGAAGTCTGTTCCTACAAAGACCTATTCCAATGAAGTTGTCACATTATGGTACAGACCACCCGATGTTCTCCTCGGATCTTCAGAGTACTCAACTCAAATTGACATGTGGTTTGTATAGCTTTGTCTAATTTAAGTTTTTGTTCTGAGTGAAGTTGAAAAAATGTGAACTCTGCTATTATACAGTAACATTCAAATACTAATCCTTTAGGCTACAACTGAGTTAGATGCTTAGAGAAAGGATTGGTAGACTAGGCAGACACTACTGTTTCTCTCTGAAAATGCAGAGTACCTACTCAGCTCAGAGTAAGCAAGCATTAGGCCTAGAGTTTTAGGCAAAAACCAAACCTTTTTCTCCTAGTGACATGATAATGTGGTATTTTACTGGGAACTTTAATACAATTGATTAACTTGACATCTGAAGGAAGAGGATATAATATAGCAATGACACAGGGCTTGTTTAGTCTTTGACAGCTCTTCTGTTGCTACACATCTTTCTGAACAATATTTTTAATAGAAATGTGTGGCTAACAACTAATTTAATAATTTGTTTTAATTGAAGAGAAATTGCAGAAGTCTTTAAGAGCTGAAATTTTGGGATTATTTCTGCTTTATCTTTTTTCTGTTTTTATAAAGGGGCGTCGGATGCATATTTTTTGAAATGGCATCAGGAAGGCCTCTTTTTCCTGGTTCGACTGTTGAAGATGAACTGCACTTAATTTTCAGACTTCTTGGTAAATGGATACTTTTAGCAGTAATGTTGATGCTTTATGTTTGAATGTGAACTGTGGATCTTGATATTTTATATTGCATTGTAATCAAGGTGATGAAAAATGATTCAGCTGAGTGTACAACTGAGTTTGCAGAACACAGACTTATTGAATGATTTTTTCTTTATTTTTTTCAATTGCAAGATAATAGCTTATTTACATCAAAGCTGTTTGTTTACATTTTTAAGCTGAATTTCAATGCATCTTTTCAATGCAGGAACTCCATGTCAAGAAACATGGCCAGGAATTTCTTCCAGTGATGAATTTAGAAACTACAACTTTCCCAAGTATAAACCACAACCTCTCATCAATCATGCACCAAGGTACTTCGTGTTCTATTAATAGAAAATATGCATCCCTGTGGCTTTCCATATTCATAAATAGGAACATGTTTCCAAGTACAGTCTGCCACTGAATTCTGTAAAAGTACATGTCACTTGTGTTACTGTGGGCAGATGCTAATGTAAAGCAGAATCCTGGTACTATGTCATTACTTTGTCTGATTTCATTCTAGGAACCACAGCTCCTTAATGACCTATAGAACTATAAACCCCAATTAATAGTGTCTTTATAGTAGGAGTATTCACACAGCATTCCCAAATTCTCTTCTGGTAAATATTATTACGGCCCAGGGCATTTGTTAAAATGGCCATGTTTCCTTGGGCAGTTTCTTGAGGTCATGTTAAAACCATAATGAGGGAGTTGAAGGGTCTGTACAGTTAATACAAATAAACTTGATAATAGAGAAATAAACTTCATAATAGAGACTACTACATTTTTTGTTGACTTTGAAGAAAAATATTAACATTGTGTCCTTCTAAGTTAAGTGAATAATATTAAGCTTTAAAAAATAATAAAAAACTTTCAAACAAGCAATCCAGGTCAACCTAGTAAATCACAACCTAAGCTTGGGATTTGTCTGTCTCCAGAGTTCTTCAAATAGTCTTGTTCTGACATATTAGTACTCATATGTATACACATTAACATACCTAAATGTTGTTTTGGTGAAAGCATTTCCATGTTGAAATTTAATTTTCAAGTTTTATAGAATTTAATTAAGTTAGTTCCTCAGCAGTTTTGCTTTTGTAAATATAGTTCCATAACTGTTTTAATTTTTTACAATATTTTTATTTTAGGCTAGACACGGAAGGAATTGAATTGATAGCGAAGTTCCTTCAAGTAAGATGTGTTTTGTGGCTTTACTTTATAAAAGTGCAAGTTTAGAGTTTTAATATATTATTTGCAAAATTTATTAGAAGCAATAGTATCTGGTAGATTTATCTCAACATGGTATGTGTAGCTTAGTCTGTAGTGGATGACAGATGTGAGAAGAATGAGTTTGGGGCAGCCAGTGTACTATGAGAATTAAAAACCTGATATTTACTTTTTTTCCCCCCCAGAACTGTTTTTTCTTCTCCCACTACTTTTTGTAAGAATAGAATTTTCTAAGTTAACAATACCCTGAAAAAGCTACATCTCTTGTGAAATATGGCACTAAACCAGAACTTTTTAAATACAAATACTAAATTTCCATAATGATGAACTGAGGTTATTACTAGAGGAGTTACGAAGGTGTAACACTGCTCTTTGATTTGCAAACTGTGTTCAAATGGTGAAGTGGCATGTGGATTTAATCTTTTCATCTGTATTAAGAATGAGCCAGAAGCAAGACAAAAGGCCAGCTCATAAGTCTCTGAGTAGATGCAGCACTGTAACTTCACAATGTTAAACATTCTTATTACTTAAGGTGGAGTGCACTTACTCTGCTTTGCTGCAGCCTGTGATTTAAATTCTCCATCAGGGCATCTTCTATTTACACATTGTGTCAGAACAGTCCTTGCAGTCCAAACCAGGACTTTGTTCTTATTTGTATACAGGTTTTTAAGTGTCTGCATCGTTGTCCAGCATTGCATGTATGCCAAGCAGGAGATACCTAAGCATTGTAACATCTGTCAATAAAGATGAAGTATATTTTTAACTTGCATCCATTTACAGAAATTATTTTGACTATTTTAGCAATCTTGTTATCTGTTGGCAGTACTGATTCAGATAACATGTTAGATTTTCATGTGTGAAATAATAGTAATGAAAACAAATTTGTCCTACTGAGTTATAGGAAATATTGAGCAAATCGAACTCTGTTTCTCCCTTTGATTAAATCACTTGATGCAAAGATATTTTTAATGGAAACCAACTCACTTCTATGCTTTTATATTAATAGTACGAATCAAAGAAGAGAATTTCAGCAGAAGAGGCCATGAAACACGCATATTTCAGAAGTCTTGGAACAAGAGTGCACACTCTGCCTGAAAGTAAGAGGCGTAGTAAAGAAGCAGAGTATTGTTAGGATAGTACATTAAAGCTAAGTATGTTGCAATAAGGAAAAACTCTATTAAAAAAGTCTGATTTATATTGACTTAAATATTTGTTAATAGGAAGATTTTTTTAATCTAAACTACTTAATTAAAAATTTAATTTTGTTTACTAAAACGTAGTTATGTTTGGAAATTAATTAATTTCTTCGTTACGTTCCAGGTGTTTCAATATTCAGTCTAAAAGAGATTCAATTGCAAAAAGACCCTGGCTTTCGAAATTCCACTTACCCAGAGACAGGTATGGAAAGCTTGATATTTTCTCAAATCTCTTAAAAGAATGCTGTGCCAGAGGCATTTGTAATGGAAAAATGCTTTGATAAATTTGTTTGTGTGAATGTACTCAAGTACATATCCGGAGTGTTCTGCTGAGATTCCTGTGGAGACATACAAGCTAAAGGCACAGAAAAAAGTGAGTTTTACCTAGGGGTGGACTGAGGGACTTGTTAATCTGATGCGTTTCAAAGCATTGGTGTCAATGCGGCAAAGTGGGGGGAAAAAAAATGCAGTAAGTGCAGTTAAAAGGAAGATGCTGATACTGGTTTAAGCCCAAAGGATGTTGTCTTGAAACAGAATGAAGATCTCAGTAATAATTTAGTACTGTCCTGTGCAAATGCCTGTGCAGATTTCTCACCAGGGTTCATGTTGTGTTGCAGGACATGGGAAGAACAGAAGGCAGAGCATGCTTTTCTAAAGCAGCAGTGCAGAGTCGAGCCCACACCTACCCATCCTGTCGATCGAGGGCTGGGATCCGAAGGCAGTGCTTTCTCTTGGTGGACTTGGAATCGCAGTTTGTCTACACTGTCCTCTTCACAGTGGAGTCTTTTTATTTCCAACCTGCAAATTATGTTTTTATATTTGTTGTCACAGTGTGACAATTTTTTGTACAGTTGGTTTTAAGGTCTCCTCTGCCACTAGAGCCAGTAGGTTACAGCTGTTGATGTAACTGTAGCTGCAATTTTTGTGCAGGACTGAGAAACACAGTGCATTATTTATTGCGGAATCATTGCTGCTAAATAACTACTGTCTGTATAGTTAACACAACAGTTCCATGCCTGAAGAAGTTGCAATGGCTTTATAATATGTGAATGCATCTGTTTCTCTTGATAAAATGTTCTACTGCTGCGGGGGTTTTTTTGTATTTCTTAAACTGCAGTGTTTCCTGGAATGTAAACATAGCTTTGCTTGGCTATAGGTGAGCCATCTTTAATGCTCTGAGTTCTTGGCACTTAATTCCTTATTTAACATTGGAAGTATGTGTTGAAATAGTTGAAAAATTATAATGCATATTATGTTTTTGAAAAGCATATGGTGTGAAAATTGATTCCAACAAGTGAACAGTAACTATGACTTGCTCTCAAATCCTGTGTTAGTTCTTGATAAATTAAAGCATGGAGGCTGGATGATAAATTTTGTCAGGCTGACTCCAGCATAAAATATTTGCACATTGTTGTGCATATGGGGCCTGCAGAAACAATGACTTTTTTACCTTGTTTTTAACTTAAAAATACAGGTAGTAAAAAGACAATTCATACGCATTGGACCCTGGCTTACTTTTTATTACAGAGGAACAGGACAACTAATTACAAGAACATGGGAATAATGTCACACTTTTCCCACCTTGTTGCTCTGCCATTTGTGCATTATTCAATTGAAATCAATTGGAAAGATGCAAGTTTGTACTTGATAAGAACTCACTATGCTAAAGAGCTTTTACAGTGGGAACTTGGAGAGTTTTTCAGATCTTAGATGTTACCTGTTTTCCAGAGATAGTAAACATATTACTCCTATGCTTATGCATCTCAGTGAGTATCATAAGTACACCTTGGTGATGGTTACAGTATTTTTAAGCATTTGTGTTCACCTTTATGAACTTATTTGTTTAGTGCATCTTAAAGAGACTGTAAATCTTTATTGGTATATTTTGAAATGTTCATGTAAATCTTTGGCTGGTATATCATGAAAATAGTCATAGGTAACTTAATTTTTCCTGACATTCACTGTAAAACGTTCAGGGGTCCTACCATTTCTGTTCAGGAAATCTTGTAGTTTATTGTTATTTAACAGTATTAAGTGAATTTTTTGTATATTTCATTTTAACTTTATTTGTGAATAGTGATTGTGGCATGTTTGGGGGTGTTTTATTAATATTTCATTGATACTGGTAAATTTGAATTGGGATTTTTTTTTATTTTCTGGAAGAGAGAAATTCATGTGTAATGGTGACTATTGGACCACTACTGCTTTTCAGCATTTGTAAACCGGTTTTACGTTAAATCTTGTAGACCTAACAAACTGCTGTTATTTCTAACTGACCGACCTGTATTAATATTGTACTTTTGAAAGTATAAATATTATGTGGAATTCTTTGGTTTTGCTTTGAAATTTATAATAACAAAAGCCCTATGTTGTTAAAAATACAGACTAAGTGAACTTGCGGTTCTTGGGGCATTGTTGGAAATGGTTAGCTAGACCCAGATCCCTGTGTTGTGGGAGCCACCAGTTTGAGCTTTGGCTGCTTCTTTAATTCATGCAATGCAGAAATAGTGGCAGTGAAAAGTAACGTGGCTCATCCATGACCGAGGCCATTCAGGATCTTACCAGAAGCATGGCCCACAGTCTAATTATTGGGGAGAAGTCCTGCATGTCCCACGGTAGCAGAAGTCTTGCCTAGGTCTGGGAGCATAATCTGTGTCTTGGATACGTGCATGGGGCTCTCCCACTGATTGGAGTGGGAGTGTTACGTGTGTGTCAGAGGCAGATGTGGCACTGATGAAAAACCTTGTCCTGAAATAGTTGTTATATATTTTTTTATAGTTGCTATGGATCTGATCTAGATTTTATACTGATTAACTTTGTAGGAAATACATTGTAGATGTGATGGTGTTGAAGAAAGAAGTATCAGAAAGACATCTCCTTTTTTTACAAAAGTAGCGAAGATAGAGAGTAAATGTTCACTGTGGATAAATGTGGGATTTAGCATTTCTAGAACAGTAATATTTTATAGATCATAAAAGAACAAGTAATAATGTGACACTGAGTAAAGGACTTAAAGGTTTAACTGGTAAAATGAAGTGCATTAATAAATTTAGAAAGGGATCAGTTACAGTTAACAAAAGGATGTTCCATTTTAAGTAGGCATTCAGTTTTTGTTACAGATGAAAAGATCTTCCATGAAATTAAAGCACTCTGTTTATAAAAGAGATTTTTTTCGAAGGACCTACAAGTGAATCTGTTTTCTTCATTAGGAGGTAGCTTTAAGGAATGTATTTCTTAAAAAAATTGGCATCTGTGGTCAAGCCAGTTTGGTTTGGGCTTTTTTAATTCTATAATTGAAATTCCTGCCTGAGCAGAGACAGTTCTGTGGCAGCTGCTTGTCTGGGGCAGTAGTCAGCAAGTCTGAGGTTGCTGGGCATTTCTCTGACATCCTTTTTGTGCAGTTCAGTGTTCTGCCTCCTGTCTGGCAGAATCAGGTACTACAGGCTTGGTTTCACTGGCCCAAGAACTGTAGGGAGTGTTGGCCTTTCTGAGATAAAAGCCCAAGCATGACAAAAAACAAGCAGTGTGTTACTAGAAGCTTTCAGTATTTGGTATGACTGCCTTTGCTGGAGGACGAGTGATCAGTTCATGAGAAATGGCCAGCAAGCCATGGCTGATTGTAAGTAGTTCTTCTCAGAAGGTACCTGGTGTGTCCCACCTGCCCCAGGGTAGGAATGCCAGGGAGCGGGTGCAGGTGATGCCAGAGTGAGGTGGGCTCAGAGACAGGACAGAGACAGGTGATGGTGATGGGGGTGGGTGCACACGCAGGTGGAGCTTGAAGGGGAGAGAGGGTGGGTGGAGGACAGGCATTGACAGGGCAGGGGGGAAGATGGAAGGGGCAAACCAGCTGCTCAGCAATGCTCTAGTGGAACGTGCATCTCAACATGGCTATGTTGTTTTTGTGCTGCTTTACCACAGCGTTAAGTAGCCGGAGTGTATCCCTGAATTGGGCAATAAAGGTTAAAATAAACAATTATTAAAGAATCAACATACTTTGTATTTGCAAATCATTTGAAAAAACTGTGAGGTAGCATTCTTTGCACTGCTTGCTGATTGTTTGTGCATGAGTTTTTTCAGTGTAATAAAGGTACATTATTTCTCTTTTGCAATGTTAAGATGGAATTAAGGTTAAGAATACATTGAGTTATTGAGGACAAAATATATGAAAGGTATGTTGTAAATATCCCCAAGCTAAGTATTATAAACCCAGGAAATACTCGGAATTAAGGTCAGATTTGAAAGAAATCCAAACAAATCAGGATATGGAAATGCGCAGCTATAGCACATAGCGACACTGAACAAAAATCAGAACTTGCCTTGTCTGTGACAACGTGATCATTTTGTCTGGTCACTAATGAGCAGAGGTGAAGTGATAACATGCACCTTACTAGCACAATTTTTTACCTCAAGAAATTCTGGGTTTAAAATAAATTAACATTTCTGTGAAATGCCTTGATTTTGGGAAGGAACTTGAATGCTTACTTTATACAGTTTGGGGGTTTTATTTATTTTCAGAGGTTGGACTGTTAAGAGATTCAGTGCTCCTTCCATTTTGTCTTTGTGTTGTTCAGCAACATCTGTGTACCTCACCAGCATCCATGTCATACCAATTTAGGAGACAGGCAAGATAACAAGTACAAATTATAAAACATAAAGGAAGCACGATGAAAATGTGTAGCATTGTAAGTAAGCTCTGGCTGTACAGATGGGATGATTATGAAGAATATAAAAACCAAGCAGATACATGGGCTTTGTAATTCCTACCATGCACCCATTTCATCTTTGGAGTTCAGTTGCACAAAACTGAAACTGGCGTTTTCAGAACTGGGGTGAGAGTTCAGGTATTCTAGATTGGTTTTTTAGTCTTTTGTGTGTGATTTTCAGTGGGCAGTACTGTGCTTCTTTTGTTAACTGACAGAAAGATTCATGTCAGTGGAAAACATGTACAATTTTCTATTATTTTTGCATGTTTTCAAAAATCCTTTAACTCATTTAAGTTCTGTAATTTTTGAGCCAACTTAAACTGTGAATGCACACATGCACATGCTGCTGTGGTAAGTAGCTTCTTAATTTATTGTCCTGGCTGCATCCTCCAAACTCACTCAAGACGCAGACCTGCCTGAGCATATTGCTTTTATGGTCTTCCTAATGAAATGTGAGTCTTACTTGGCTCAGTTGCCCTGCCTTGAAACACGTTCTTCCCCAGAGAGCTATGAAGCTCCTTCATTTGTTGCAGTGGGATCTTTTTGCTGATGGAATTACCATTGCTGCAGATTGCAAACCAGGGAGAGAGAATGCTCTTCCCTGTCTTCTCTCTGACATGCTCTTGCGGAACACCTCCCTCCAGGCCCTGCATCTACACTGCCACCTGCCCCTCCTCTTTCACACCCTGAGCTTGTTTTTCAAAGGCTGTTTTTCTTCCCCATCTTTTTACTTAATTTGCAGGAGGAGGTAGCTGGCCTGGAGCCACGTTAGGAATAATTAAGGTTACATTTACCCATTCGTGCTTCTTGCTGAGTGAACATGAGCTAATGGGAATCTTTCATGGAAAAAATCAACATATCCTAAAATCTCTGTTCTAGGATGCTTTTTTTACAAAATACCACCCCCCACCCAAGGCAGACCATGATACTGATTACTCCAGAGTCCTTGCTTGAGGTTCATTCTTTTCATTTAAATAAATTTATACTGCTCCTCACTAGTGCTGTCAATCTCTGCCCTCAAGAAATAGGTTTGCACTCCCATCTGTGTTGGCAGAGCGCTCACACATTAATTGGTAAGAGCAGCTACAGTTTGGGGCTAAGAGGGATTTCAGAAGTTGTTTTCTGATGGCTCCGTAGGGGTATGATTAAATCTGAGGGACCTGTTTGTGTGTCCTACAGCATACAGAGACAGTTTCAAGATCAGAAGGGAACAGTGATGCTCTTATATAAAAGACTACCTGTACTTATTGTGCCTTTTCTAAATTTGTTTTGGTGTCTTGATGGCTTCTGAAGATTCCTCCTGTAGGCATGAGATCACACAGCCTCTTAATGCAGAGACTTGTTCTGTTAAAATTAAATGCTATAGTCTGTTTTAAAGGACCATCTCCCCTTTAAACAGTCATCTTGTTGACATTTCTTCACTTCTTTGGTAAATATTTCTAGATGGGTACCTGCCTGTCTGATGAGACTAGTTTTATTCAGATAAAACAAAATGTTCTTTGTTGACATAATGGACTTGTGTCAAATCTTTTTCTATAGTTTGTTATTACCCATCACTGTTTTTCCCACCTTTACAGTTTTTTTTAGAACTGAAGCCACTTACCCATGCCAGGGGCAGAAGATGTGCACCGTCTCTTGGCAAAGCTCCCCTGTAGCCGTGGCCCTATTGCTGGATTCTTGGCTTTTCTGAAAAAACAACTTACAGGTAAGCCAAAACCAGCCTAATCGTGCACCCAGCCTATATAACATTGGAAACATTTTGTGTATTGATCAAATTGCAATTACTAGCAAGAATACTGAAGAGAGAAAAACTTCCTTTTTGTTCCCCAGGATTGTTGGCTTGGAGCTTTCCATGACACTAGAAATACTTGACACTTTCACAGTATTTATTTTAAAAACATTTATTTGATTTTTCTCTACAGTTATAAAGATACCTGCTAATAAAATTCAGTAGAAGATTACCAAGAGAGTATTTTCTTCAAAGCATAAGGCATAACCATTTAGTGTTTTATGTAAGTGTTAGACTTGAGAGGCTGGACTTTATTTGTATAAATTCTTCCCAATAGGAAATTTTTTTCCCACATTATTGACCAGTTTAGGAAGCAGATTTCATTTTGACAACTTGTTTTATTGAATTGAAAAGTCTATTAGCAGAAGATGTGTTCTTCTTTTTATTCTCTCAAAGATGAGAAGACAGCACTGCTTCCCAGTTTCTGCCATTAGGTTTTACTGGATTCTCTTAGATCCTTTAATTTGTTTCAGTAGGATTTTGTCCTAGAATTGCTGTTACCTGCTATATTTAAAAAAAATCCAAACTCAACGGGCAGGAAGGTAGGAGGGAAGGTGTGAGTGTGTTGAGCCTTTTGAAAAGAATCTGCCTTCTTAATAGTAAAACCTTGGGAGAAATAAAATCATGAGAATCTTTTAATAATCTTTTCTGTCACATACTCCCTCCTCTCCTGTTTATCTGGTATTTTTTGCAGGGTGATACTCAGTTTTTAAGACTAAGTTGTCAGGAATATCTACCTTTACTTTTTAAACTCACAGTGGGAAACACTTCGTGTCTGTGCCATGTTCTCCCATCAGCTGTACCGGCGGGTACAAGATGGGACTCCACTGCTGATCATGCCTTACAGGTGTAAGTAGGTATTCATGCTTCTTTAAAAGTGAGGTGAGAGTTGGCTCTAGAGTGTCAAGTACTTGCCTCCCTGTAACTTGGTTATTGGAAAATATTCTGTGTACCTGGGAGGAATGCATTGGAAGAGAAATGTTTGATCTGTGAGCTGTAGTGATTTATCTCCACCAGCCTAGTCAATCCCATCAGTTACATTCTGCACTTTCTTCCAACCTCTTCTGATTTTATTTAGTGTAAAATTTGCCTTTGCTCATGAACTTTGCGTGGCTTCATCTCCTGGTTTTACCCTGTGGTTTGGTACATCGTGGAGCTCTTAAAACGCTGCATTGAGTAAACGACTTCCCAAGCGTTTCATTTGTTCTCCTCATGTCTTCTATCTAATTGCTCTGTTTATCAGCTGCTACTTTGTCGAGATACAGCAGGTTTTTATCCTGTTTAATTACTCCAAGTGGAACTGAGGAGTCATTTTTGGTTGTGCAATCCAGGAGCCTGAGGAAAATTCCTGCTGTCTTTTGTCAGACCACCTCTGCCCCAAAAATGGCTTTTCAACATCAGAACTGCATTAATGAAATGTTTATTTAGCACCTTTCAGGCTGAAGGATCCAAAAGCACTTTACAAATAACTACACACATCATCACTGAAATGCATCCAAGCAGAAAAGCAGCAGACAACTCACTGCATACATTTCAAAAAGAACGGACTTTTGGCCAGAAAGCAAAGTAGAGGCTCTAATGACCTGTTGCAAACAGGATTCTGATTTCAGTTTGGTTTTTGAAGGTCTCATCTGAAAAACCTACAGGGTAAAGCTGCATTCAACCCAATTTAGCCACCTCAGAAAAATGGAGATTTGCATGAACCCTGCCAAGATTAGAATCTGTGGTGCCAGGGAGTCTGGCCTAAACCTAACCTGACATTTAGATGACTAAACCATCACCTCAAGGCAGAGAACATACCCAGTAAGTTCAAGTTGCCAGTATATAGTAACACAGTGCTGTTTTTTCATCCAGAATTCAGCTGTTTATACATAAACATCCCACATATACAGTCTCTGCCTCTCTGCAAGCACCAGGCATTACTCTCCAAACCTGTAACTTTTCCAGTTTCGGGGGAAGGGGAAATGGGACCTTCTGAGCTTGAGAAGCTACTATAGTCTTTCCAGGGAAGTAATAGAAGGCACTTGGTATGGCTGAACAAAGCACCTGGAAATTCTCTATCAGGAATGATCCTCATGCCCTGGAAGGGCAGGGATTACCTGCAGTCTTTCCAGCTGTTGACAGTTCCATAAGAAGTACAGACTGAATAAATTTCTTTTCTACAGAAGTATTCTCAAATACTGGAACTGTCTGCACCATACACAGCTCAGTTCCTCCCTGTTGCAACTCACCAGAAGAACTTGGGCATAATGTGTAAATGTGGCTTTGTCACTCCTAACTACATCTCCTGACTGTAACATGGATTACGTTTTTTATGTCTTCAGCAAACAAAAATTACAAGGCTATTTTTACACAATTTGAAAGCACTTAATACAAAGTTACATTAATACACTGCATCATATGGCCTATCCCTGGAGAAAATACTGCAATACTACCATCGGGTTGTTCAATACTAGTCTTTTTTCTTTCAACTTTTTGTCTTAATACTAGAAAATATATAAATCATTTACATGACTTTATGCAAAAGAAGGCACAGCCGGTTATAGTTTACACAAGCACAATGCATAATATGCAGAAAAAGGGATTAAAAAGAAGCTTCACATCCCTATTAGATACATTGTTGCAAACCATTAAGAAAAGTACTTCATCAACAACAGAAGTGTTCAACACTTGAGAGCTATGATATAAAAAATTATAATTCATTTAATGCATAACAGATTTATATATACTTTTATATATAAACACTGTTGAAAAATGCTAACATAATAAAAGTAGACTATCCATGTAATGAAAAGTGCAAACCAAAGTAATAAAGGGTTTTCACAATGTCCTTCTCATAACACAGGAAAAACTAGCCCATAGGAATGAAGTGTTATATCCACCAATACATCCTTGGCATGATGAGGCATCATCAGGATTTCTGAGCGTTTGGAGAAAGCAGTACTGGTGAGGAGGCTCTGTCCAGACTGGGCAGTGGCACTGGTATGTGACCATTTAGCAGAGTTGGAAACTGTAAGAGGCCAAAAGGTAAAAATTACTCTTTATCTCAAAACATTCAGCCCAGAAGCACATGGATGTAGCATTAGCAGCTGGCTCCAGATGGTTTCAAGACCTGTGATGTCTCTACAGTAAAATACATACCAAATGCCTGCATCATCCATTAGGAATGCAAAATAGAGGACAAAACCCAGATAATCTGTAAATGTACAGGGATATAAAATCCATTATTGGCTATATTTTATATAAAAGTTCACATAATACATTTATCATCACCCTGGGGAAGTGAACACTAGAGAAATCTTTGCCATCCATTCTGTTTCCAAAAATGTTTTTCAGCCTACAGTCTATTAATTACAACACATCCTTTTTGTCTCCCCTTCATTAAAGCTTATACAGAAAAGAGCTTTGCAAAAGTGAAAGTTGAGATGCAGTTTTAGGGCAGAAAAAGTAGTTGGGAATACAAAATATGGGGAAAATTACTCCCAAGTAATTACAATTTCTCTTTGTATTCACTAAGAAACTATAGCTATGCAAAATCATTCAGCCTATGAAGCAGAATATATTATTATATTAACCTGCTGCTTCTGAAATACCATGCACAAAATACTTACTCAATACAGAAGCTGTATACTCCTAGTTCATGACAGCATCCTAACTGTAACTTGCCTGCAATGATGTGTATTGACTAGTTCTTAACATCTGACCTGAGAAAAAGTAAGGCAAGTAGGTGGAAAAAACTTGCTGCAGCAGGAGGCAAGAATTATCTCAGTGGGAGATACTGATCTGGCCTCAAGGCCCAGCTCCATGAGCTGCACTGTTGGCTCGAGAGGGGCAGAGCTGAACAACAGAGCTCTCAGCCTCAAGCGTCTGGTATATTTTCACCCCTTACAAGATGAGTCCTTCGAGAGCCAGCTCTGGTGTAATTGCTCTTTGTGCATCCACATAATCTGCTTATAAGAAGTTTCCTCTTCCACTAAGATGTCAGCTCATGATCCCTGTCTTCCACCATTCCATTGAAAATCAGGCCAAGCAGCGCAGGCTCAGTAGCAAGTGGCGGGGGGGGGCTGGCACCACCCTCCTGGTGTGCCCAGGACTGCCCAATCCCTCTCTTAACCAAACCAAACTTCAGGAAATGTTTCCCTGACTTCTGCCAAGATTCATTAAAACAGATCTTGATTACAAGCTCTTCCCTGCCTAGCTGCATGGAGTGTGGGCTGGCTTGTGCAGGCAGCCTGAGGAGAGCTCTGCCCTGACGCCCACACTGGCTGACCCACCAGTTCTCAGTGGGGTTGGCCAGGCTTCACGCTGTGGTTTTCATTTCCTATTTGCTGTTAAAATAAAGCTCTGTGCTCTACAACTTGTCTGTGTGGACTTTGCCTGAATCAAACATCATTTATAAGGCCCTTTGGGTCTCTCAGAAGGGAAAGCCAAGGCCACTCCTCACTTCAGTTCCCACAGGAGATGGCCAGCGTGTGTCCATACAAGCTCATTTCAGTCCTTGGCACAAGCATTTCTCTCTCAGATGAAACGTTTGGCTCTTCTTAACACATGCAAAACTAAGATCCAATAGGAATTAATGAGTTTATCTGAAACACTAATAACAAGCCCTGAGCTCCATGTGCAGCTGTCCCACTGGAGGCAGGAGGGCTTACCACCCCATGCAGACTGTACCTGAGCAGGGCACTTGAGCTGAAGCCCAGCCTTGGATCTGGGCAGTCAGTCTTCCTGGAGGTTCAGAGACTAACACAGGGTCCCTGTCTAGCAGTAGTCTCCTCTGTTAGTGCTGCCCGCCCCACCCCAGCAGTCAAGGTGTTCATTCCAGAGGTGTCCCTGCATTCTTTAGCTGCACAGATGGCCTTTGGGTTCCTGTGCTTCTTGACCATCAGCAGAACAACATGATTTCTGTGACTTAATGAATCAGCTGTTTGGCAGCAGCTACAGCTGGAGCTGCTCATACCTTCCCCACCATCTTCTTCCTAAGCCTCAAGCAAATGGTGCAGCTGAGTGCTGTGGCCATCACGGGCCACTTAATAACTTTTGTATTTACCACATCTCTATAAAACCTTGAGATTTTTACTCTGCCAATATCTCAGACAGTGGACACAATGCTGCCTTTCAGCTGGTACAGAGAGGTCATGCTCAGAGGTATGTCCTCAGTTAAGGATTCATGGACAACTTGCAGAACTGGAAATGGAGCCTTCAGGTTCAGAGTGCCCTTATTGTAAATACAACTGTGTCTTTCTGAGTGAGAAGTGGCTCATTAAGACAAAAGGATAAACCTACACCCACCTTACTGTGTGAAACCCAAACTGCTCTTGGTTTTCCCAGAGCCATGTTCCACCCCTCTCCTGGCTGGTCCCTGGCTGGTTTGCACTCTCTTACAGAAGCTCTGAGAGCTCAGTTACCTGCTCTTTCTGGCGTCCAGCATGTATTTCTGTTTCCTTCACACAGAATGTGTGTGCTCGCTGCAGTGGACACTGCCCTGTAGGTTTTGACTGTGCTGCCAAGGATTTAAAGAAGGTAAAAGTAAGTAAGCCTCTCTATAAATAAAGTGCCTGTTAACTCCTGTACTTTCTTCATCTGTTTGAAAGGCTCCAGACCTATGTGAGGAGATGTTCCCCTGATGTCTCTTCCACATACGCACCTTTACCAATGAAACCTGTGCATCGGAAAGACCTACCTGGAACAGAGTGTTTGGTCCCTGCAGCCTGGCAGGACTCAGAGGAGCAACAGGACTGAGGCTGCTCCAGAAATGAATGCTAGACAGCAGCGGGCTGGGAGTCAGCAATAATCCACTGGGGGTCTGCAAGACAAAAAGCCACTCCATGACACACAGCTCAGGAGTTACAGCTCCATACAGCAGTCACCACCCCTACAGTCCTACACATCGTCTACTGGCTCTTATTTCCCAGTGAATTCAGACATACAGCATGGTTGGCAGCAGCTGCCCATCCAGCCCTGCCACCCGACTCTCCACTGGTCAACACTGGATACCTGCACATGTAACATTCCTTCATATGCAAATTGATTTGTTTGCTTAAGGAGAGGCAGTTATTGTTTATGTGAACCACGCTCATGCAACTGTGTAGAATAATACTGTATGTGCCCCAATGTCTGCCAACTGCCCAGTCTCCTTCAGAATCAGTTTTTACCTTTTGAAGGGCAGCAATTGCTTAACCTGACTGCAGATGTTGAGCTATTAATGTAATCGTGTGTGGAGCCAGAAAAGT
>JAWWLZ010000042.1:45087740-45124535 GCA_035041345.1 Poliocrania exsul | reverse complement strand
CCTGTGCAGATAGGCAGATTCTGCTAACATCATAGATTATGTGGTTATGCTTATTATACCATGTGTGTAGAAGCTAGATTTTGTGAAATTCTTGTCGGAGGCACAGGTGCTACTACAACTGGGCACCTGTACTGACCTCTGGAAGATCAAGGGTCTCATTTAGCTGTATTTCAGTCTTTCTTCACCCACCTCTATCTAGAAGACGAAGGCCCTTTCTCTGGCTGGCACCTTTGGCCATGTTCTCTGATCTCTCTGCTGCAGTTCACTGGATATCCCTTTCTTCTCACATGAGGCATGAACCATTTTATGACTCTTTTTGAGGCAGAGGCTCTTGGGTCTTCTCTTCTACCCATCACCTCTTACTGAGTTTCAAATTCTTCACTCTTTACTCCCATCTTTCCATACAGACAGCACTATATAACCACTTTTATGCCATTTCAGTCAAGCATTTTCTTCACTTCCACACATCACTCTCAAAAGAGGCTCTTTCCAGTTTTCTAAAAAGGTATTTTCTAATGCTCCTTCAAGTATTTCCTTTTAACACCTCTGACCTGTGTCTCTACAAAACGAACAGCAATACTCTAGCACCATCACTCTGCTATTGTTTCTTTGTAAGATTCTATTTCCTCTGAACTATCTTAGATGAAGACCTTCCCAAAAGCAAAATAATAGTTTCCATTATCACTTCATATCCTGAAGTTCTGTAAGCAGACAAGGAAGGGACCCTCTTCCCAAAACAATTTTTCCATGCTGCCACCCACACTTGGGCCTTAAAAATAGGAACTAGTAACTGTATTTGACCTGTTATGGGAGGGGAGTGAACACCCCGGACACCTCTGTATGCTGAGAGCACCCGAGGAGCTCTGTTCCCTGTACCACCACGAAGCAGCCACACTATTTATATATGATACATCATACTGCCAACCCATCTAAACAAGTGGGCAGCCATTAACTGAAACTAAAACTGACACAGACTGAATAGCACTCATTGAGTAAAGCCTGCGGCCACATACTGTTCAGAGAGGATGCAAAAATATTGAATAGCTGTTCATCACAACAGTATGTGACTGTGTAATTAAAGATGCAGCATAACTCATGCAAGCATTAAGGTTACCCAGGGAACTGTGATTCTTTTATTTCCTAATTTCTGAGGACTTGACTTCTATAACTGCTACATCCTATTAAAGTTGGTATCTGCCTGTCAATTCCTGGATTCACCCTCCTCCCCTCAATAAAAAACCCTCATGGGAAAAACTCACTAGCTTCCCTCTTGTATTGTCATGTTGAAATATTCATAGGGACTTTCAGTAGCCTTGAAACCCCTAAAGACTTCCAAAAGTTATCTGCCATTACAGATATCAGAAAAACAAAGTAACCGGGCAATTTGAACAAAAAGAAACTTATTAACCCTATTTATAAAGATATTGTACTTCTACACATCAAGCTAAAGTGCTTTGCATGGGAATGGCACTAAAAGGTTTCCTTGCCTGAAAGCATTACAATAGATTTCTGACCAGCAGAAGTGTGTGATATGATGGACACAAGCTGTAGGTAGAGAGTAGGCAGCCTTTCCTCAGTGCTGTCATCTGTTCTGCTGCTCTGTTGAGGCAACAGGGGAAATGCATTAAACAGAAATAAGGTGTGAGGTGGGGGGCAGAATTTGGGTAACATGAAACAGGAAATGGAATCTTCAGATTATCTACAAACCTTTAGCCACCATAATCATAGTAGCTAATTACAATCAAGACATGCCATACTCTACATTTCCTGGGGTGCTTTTTATGTGAATTTAGCATAAATCTAGCCATCAGCTTCAACAGCATGTCATGCTTGCTTTCAAAGCCAGGCTAAGGAACTTGTCCTAATTGTGTTATTTTTCTCCAGCACTGGAATTAATTTACTTTTAAGTTCAGATGAATCAGATGATGAATTTTAACAAGCCAGTGTTCCCCCCAAGCAAAATGCAGAGTTCATAAACCCCCATTTACCCAGTGATCAGTTTTTATTTCTCCATGGTGAATAATTTCAAAGACAGACCATGAGACATTAGCTCAGTGTCAGCTGTATGCAGTAGGAGCAGAGGGCAGTCAAGAAAGTAAGGCCCAGCCCACATGCCCTGGACAGACAGCTTGTGTCCATCATTTCTGAAAAATCACTGCCCCTTCTCTCAAACTCACATGCTGCCAGACCACTTGGGTTATAGGTAGAGATGTTCCTGTTAATAATTCCACAAGGCAAAAGAAGTCTTGTCCGGAGTTCTGCCTCTTGTCTTTCCTGCTGCCACTCCCCTGTCTGCACCAGTGTTTATCCCATTTTCTCACTGTGCATCCCAGCACACCTAGGTGCCAACACATCCATCACTCCAACAGTTAAGGAGAGAACAAGGACCTCAGATGGCTCCTTAAGGCTACCTTGAAGTCTAGACTACTCTTGGTTTATCCCACAAATTGGTGAATTGTCCTGGGGAGAAGAGCGTGAGTCTGAGAGAGGATCTTTCACCTCACCGGCTTTTCCCCTTTTCTGCAAAGAGGAAAAAAGAATGTCAAGGAGCCTTTCCCCTCCTTCCTGCCTTCCCTTCTGTGCTATGCAGTATAGACTAAACTGAAGGCAGAGGAAGTGTTTAGGACTGAAACCACTGTTGAGCACTCCCTGCCAGACTACTAGGACTCATTACTATCTTATGCCAGTACCTTTCACACTTCAAAATCTGCACAAGTTGCCCTGTCCCTCTGCACTCTCCCAATAATTCACCTTTCTCCATGGTCTTGGAACCCACAGGACACAACACACTATATCCACACTGAGGGAGAAGCTCCCACTCTTTTCTGCTAAAGGAGGTACTTCAATGGAAATAGCAATAGCCATAGGTTTGGTTTGTGGTTCAAACCCTAATCACAATACATGGGGAAGAAAGTGCTTATCCTTCTTTCCCTCTAGGAGCTATACCTCCAAGGGGCTGCAGAATTTCTGGAAAAAAATGACCAAAATCCTTGTGCAACACTCAGATAAAATTGTCAAACAGAAGAGAGGGCACAGTCCAGGGAAGCAGCTGCAAGAATTGCCTCAGCCAGAGCCCTGATGAAGACCCTGTACAGCCACTCTGGCAGGTGCTGCATGAGCAGAGACAATACAGATGTCAAAGGTGCGTGTGTGCTGGTGGGGGGAACTGAAAACAAAACAGGGGTTAAATAAAAGGTTAAGGCCTAAAAGAAGCAAGGGAATCTCCAGTAAGGAGCCGTTATATTTCATTAATTCAACAAGATCAGAGAGATCTCAAAGGAAAAGTGCTACAAATATCTCATCCTTTGTTTTAAAGCAATGGCTGTTCAGTCACTAACTGTGCATTTGCGCTCTGCCTGGCTATGCTGTTCATGCCCCAGCAGGCACTCTGTCTCCACTGATCCCAGTCAAGTTTATAATCAGAGGGGATGGAGTAATATAATGAAGTGAGCTTCCTCATGCTGAGCAGAAGCCTTTTGAGCACTTAGTGAAGGGGAATTCATCACACCAACTGCTCGGAAAAGCTACTGCTCTGTCCTTGTGGAATCCCTTTTGTGCTTTCTCAGTCAAGCCCCTTTTGAAACATGTTAAGTGGGAAAATCTGACTTCTAGTGGACAACACACTAACAGCTCTGAATCTGAAAGTAAAAAATTCTTACAGCAGAAGGAGTCCTTGCAACTAATGAAAAGTTTGATCATCAAATTGTTCATAGATAATTTGCAGTACTCTGAGCTCAGTCCAGAAAAACATCTAGTTTCCTCTGCCTTATACAGGCAGCAATCATGCCATAACTGTGTCAAACACTGGTGTTCCTCACTGTGTAATCTCATCTCACTGCCTTTTCTGACAACCAAGATGAGCACTGACCACTAAGCATGGCTATAAACCTTTCCTTTTTAATATATGAAATCTACAAAAGTCTTTAATTTTCAAGAATATCGGAAATAGTAGAATCAAGCAATTCAGAATTTAGATATATTATTAAAAATATGTATTTAAGGCAAACTAATCCTCAACAAAATTTAATACTGATTAGTAAAAACAACATAATGGTCATTCAAAAAAGGCTGGAGAAACAATTTGGAAACTCCTTGAATTCAATTCACTCGAGTCTAAAATTGAGAAAGGTGAATATGAAAGATTTGTGTTCTACAAGATTTGTATATTTGTGTTCTCCAATTTTTTTCTTCCAGTATCTTGACACATCTGAGAGATTTCCTTTCAATATCTTTCTGTTACAGCAATCTAATACACATCCTGGTTACTCCCTGTTCTTACTTTTGCATTCTCTGTTGTACTGTTGCCATCTTGCTTCACGCAAAAGAATAAGACCAAGGACTAAGTATCAGAGTGAAGGACAGTTTCATGAGAGTGACAGTGATCTTATGAACTCCTACTATACTGCAGAAATATTATTTTCATAGATTCTAGCTACCAGTAACCTCTACTGACCTCTTCTAAATTGTGGGCATGGTCATAATGTCCAAAATTCAGAAGCAAATAAAGCAATCTAGATAATTTCAGATTACTATGTTCAATATGTTATTATTTCAGATTTCAGTTTTAAATAAACTGGTTGAAAGTGGAGCTGCAGTAGCCAACAGCTCTGCATTCAGTGCAGGCCTATGCTATGTACCTGTGAGAGGTTCAGAGTGAACAAAGAAACACAGCTTGCCAGTCAGAAGGTTACTGCCTGACCTGTGCTGACTGCACGGGTCTTACCTGTTCTACCAAACCCCAACACACATATCTGTGGACGAGGCCCAAAATCCACTAGATTCTAGCAAGGAAGAAAAACTGCATGAAGAAACCCATACCAAAGCACATTTCACTATTTTAACTTGAGATACCCAGAAGTTCCCAAGTGAGAGTAAACTTAACATTCTACAGCAAATACAGTCTTCAGCTGAGATGAGCTCAGCATCAGACTACTACTCTGACAAGCAAACCCAAACATATCCCTGCTCTGACACCCACTATCTGACCAGCCACTTCTCCCTGCTTCCCACGCTTATTCTGCACCTTCATCCAGTAAGGCATCATATTAGAGCTCCCTCATATATATTGCTGCTAATTAAACGATAGAAACATGGAATTAGACTAGTGTTGAAGCTAAGTCAGATTTTGTCCTAAAATGACATAGTAGAAAATTTCTAAACTCTTAGAAACACTGAGCATTTCCAGAGGAATAGTTAGAGTGAGATCTTGCTGGAGATATACTGCACTGTCACAACTGTAGAAGTGTTTCAGCAATGTATTTCCAGCTAAAAAATTACAATTGCAGAAAAGATATACCAGAAAGCTCAGGCAAGACTAGCTAAAACCCTGGTCAACAGGTTCTAAGGTCCAAAAGATGTGTCCCACAAAAACTCCACCCTGCCCTCTGTGCTGTTCGGTTGTCCGTTTGTTTTATTCTTGTTGTTTCTCACTTGCCTGGTAAAGCTGCCACTCTGCCTGCTGCACTGCAGACTCACTGCTCTCTACCACATCCCTCCACTCCAGAAGACCCTATGCAGGCTCTAATAATCAAACAGCTTTCCGTTATCAACAGTTACTTTATTGTTGTCAAAAGCTACAGAAAATATTGGGCAGCCAAATGCATAAACACATAAAAACAGCAGTAAGTGTAAACCCAGGTCAAAATTCCCACCTCAGGAAATGGGATGTGTAGTGTTTTCCTGTGCATCTTTTAGCCTCTTATGTCCACTGTGATCACATTCAATACTGTTGTCTGCTGTAAAGACTAGTTAGAGGAACTTCTGAATAGCTTCCACAGAGAGGAGAAAGATTAACTGGTAGTGTATCTATTTTCTTAGTTTGCATGAGAATAACAAAATTTACCTTGTCATAATAGTATCTGAGCGCTCGGCTCAGCTTGTCATAATTCATATTAGTTTTGTTTTTTCTGAGTCCCCACAGCTTAGCCACTTCTTCTGCCTTGAGAAGCTTGAATTCGCCATCATTAGACGTCCAGCAAATCAGGTGCTCATGTTTCTGGTCTAGCAGCAACTGCAAAAGGAACTGCCACAGTGTGATTGCACTCTCCATACCTACAAGGGACAAAGGAGAGCAACAGTGTGAAAAACATTTGGGCACAGGTGTTCCACCCAACACTCATTTCAGTAATAAGCTCTGCGTAGGAGTCATTCTATGTAATTGAGAAAAAGGAAGCTACTAAATAATTTACAACCAAACATCCACAAAGTCTACAGGTCTTCCACTCCTCTTTCAGTCCTTTTTCCCACTGCTACTTTCTGAAGGGACGCATAATATAGAGGAAGAATTCAGAAAAGCATTGCCCACATAGTTCACATGGTCCAAGGTTATCTCCAGCTGGTGTCTTCCATGGAGTGTACATAATCACACTTCAGTGGAAGACACAGGAGGGGTGGTGGTGAGGAAAGGACTTGATGTAACTATGCACTGAAACGGGTTTAAAACCCTGCTGTTCACTGAACACTGAACTCATTTGGATATGTCACTGTGAAAAAGAGGTGGAAGAGAGAAGACCAGAGCAGTTGCCTTTGATTAGAGGACCAGAAATCACACTCCTTTCCCCTCCCACCACACACACTTAACTTCCCAGTATCATACAGCCTTTGCCTATTTTCATTTTTTCCAGGGCCTGAAAATACTCTTGTTGCTTCTGTTTGCCAATTTGACTAGCTCAAAATGAATAGCTCAAAAGATTTTTTTTTTTTTTCAGGAATGCTCAAAGTTCAGTACACTCAGACACAGTAAAGTGATGTTTACCCTGAACCTCCTCTAACAGGGACCTTTCCTTTCATTATATACAACTGAGAACAAGGAATATTTTTAACAGTGCCTGAGTCTCACATCTAAGGTTTGATTTTTTTTCTCTGCTAACTGCCTGTGCTACTGAGCCCTCCCTAGAATAAAAACCTTTTGTTCAGGCACTGCAACAGAACGATAAACTGAAGACTGACTATTCCAACTTAGCACAGGCATATAAGCAACTTAAAATTGGGGAGCCCTATCGCTGACAACAATTTATCATTTTAATGAAGATGCAGCTAATATTGACCTTTTAACCTAGAGAACCACAAAATGAGGTTTTCACCCACTTTCAACATCTCAGTCCTTGCATGTTAACATTGGACCAAATAATTTTCTTCTTGACCTCTTCTGATTCTTCTTTTGGACATTTATATTGCATAGATTTATTGCTGGGTTAATTGACTATGGTGCTAATGGAGCTAATTATATTACCTAGCCTCTGCATGAAACAAGGGGTATTTCTGTCTTTTTCTAGACAAGCTCATGATTTTTAATGCCCTTGCTCATTTTGTTCACCAATATATTGTTGTTTGTGCCCTAACAGATGACAGGGACAGGATGCCAGGCTTATTGCCTGACTCTTCCCTGGATGTGAGGACCACAAGAGGGCACAAGACTTCCAACTATCCACCACAGGGAACAAAACAGCGGGCGGCTGAGGGAACAGCTGGCTCTGCAGGTCTGCCTGAGCACAAAGGAAATCACGGTGCATAAGGTTCACAACTGTAAAGAAAAATAAACTGCATAAACTTCACTAGTGTAAAACAAGTTAATGATACCAGAGAACACTGTCAATAGTTTTACAGAAAAACAGGATTTGGAGCTCTGTTTGGGTCCAAATAATTTCTAAGCACACTTAAGTAAGGGTTTGCAGAATTAATGATGGTTTTACTATTCTTGAAAAATCCTTAGTTCTCTAATTAACTGAGAATCCTGTCTGACTGACAAGGACAAAAACACCTATCCCTGATGCCCAGCTCTATGACACAGTAACTACACAGCACCTTCAAGGGTCACCAGAGGCTCCTAGGATTGTTAGGGATCCTTGGAACAGAACTGCCTATGTGGATGGTCTGGCACTTTCAAAGGTTTGCATTTGATTCATTGCAATTTCATACAAATCCTTTTCCACAAAGTGTAAGGCAATAAAAAAGTGTACTGCTAGAATTAAATTACCTGCAAGTTACTCGCTTTACAGTCTTTAAAAGTTCCTTTAAACTACACCATCTGAGCAAGTATTAACCACTTTTAACAGATTATTTTCTATAGCTTCATACATAATAAAGTGTCCCTATTAATCTGGTATCATATATATACAGCCAAACATCATATATACATACTTTGTAGTATTTATAAATTTTGCAATTCACTTGGCTAAAAAAGTGTAGTTATATACAATCATATTCCTTCAAAATAATCCTAGTTTCACGTATTATGCAGCGATACCCTGCAGCATTTCAGCTTGTACCATACCACACTTCTGAAAAAGAAATCACAAACAGAACTGGAAAATCATATGTAACTTATAAATATCTTTCTTCAAACCTTTATTAAAATGTGTACAGGTGTCCCACACTACAAACACCTGTCAGTAGAACTTCAGCTGAGCAAAACAAAGATGGAAGAAAATTACAGAAGCACCAATACAAATTTATCACCGTATCTATAGCCAAAAGAGTATAATATACCTCAGAGATACAACTCTCTCATCTCGATCTTAAACTACACTTCTTTCAGATGATCAGCAATTGTGGCTCTTCAGAGAGTTTAGGTGGAACTGAACTCAAAGTGAAGAGCATTTTGCTGCAGTCTCCTCAACCCAGTTCACCTCTGCCCAAGAACATTTACAGTGTAACTACAACTAATGTTTTACTACACTTTCCATTATGAGCCTGTTTTCTGATACTTATCATTTGTAAAATGTAAACAGTTTGGGATTCCACTTTATCCACTGACTGTGGGCCTCACAGTCACTCAGCCATAGCCATAATGCATGAACAGCACCAGCCTGGGCAAGAGCATCCTACAGGAGTACTCACTCCACCAACCGCCTGTCCCGGTGAGTAAGGACAGGTGTCTCCCATCAGGTTAATACATAAAAGGTTACTGGTTACTGCCACCTTTTTCTAACTGCTTCACTTCTTTAACTAGCTGTGATGCACTAGTAATCTCTGGGGTCACTTCAGGTGCTGGGTCCAGGGCAGATGGCTGTGGTGGGATTAGATTTAGGCAGCTCCTCACCACCCTGCTTGCCTTACCATCAGCTCTGCCAAGTGAGTGACTGAACAGGCTTTATAAAGGACCTGTATCCCTCTGAATTCAGTATGGATGTGCTTAGTTGGTATATGCATAAATCTTCTACTGGGTATGACCCAAGTCTGCCCCTACAGAAATGAGATTAAAACAGCTCAGTGCTGCATTGTGCTTCATCCCTCCATCTGCCACCCAGTTCCTGCATAAAGCTTCCCATATTGCTGGTATAGCAACTGCATGTATGATTCCTACCCAAGGCAAACCATGCTAATTACATTTTCAGCTGATCATTAATTGTGTGGTCCTTCTCTTCTAAGCACCACACTTGAGGCGTTCAGGTCTGGGTTGCACTGAAATATTCACAGATGTATAACCACCTTTAATGCAAGCCTTGTGCTAAACTGTATGGTGAGATAAATCTCAAATTCCTTAAATTCAGTAACCTGATATAATCTTTGCATCTCATTTCCACTCTGTAAAATGTGATTTGCAGGAGAAAGTTCTAGCAGGATGCTCTGCCTGTAATGGGGTAAAACAACTCGAACAATGCTCCATTTGCAAAGCTATCAGTGGTGGATGGAGAAGGGGGCTTCATGCTGCTTTTGGTGTTCAATAATGCTGAAACCAGCTGTATTATCAATCCCAAAGTTAAACATCCTGATAGCGAGATGGGTGAAGATGCGGCCGATACGCACCCGATAAAGGAACAAACAAGTGATTCTACTGATAACTTACCACAGTTGCCGAGCTGTCACAGCTGGCCTGGACACATCTGATTGACAGTCAATCACTTTATACTAGACAAGCCCAGTCCCACTTTTTAATGGCAGGGTTTCCTAACATATCCTTCCTTTCTTGGAGCGTGTGTCCCTTGAGTGGGGGGATGCCCCTCAAGGTCACTCCTTGAGGCAGAGCAAAAGAGATTTGCCCACAGCTGTTGGTATGGGTCAGTATCATCAATCTCTACTTAATAACTGGTTTTGCTAGCTTTAATATAACTGCTTTAATGTAATCTTTTCAGTCTTGCTTCAAAACAGTGCACTATACTAGTAGTTACAGCTTCTATATTGTGTGGTAAATAATTCTGATTAAGATCTTTTTATCTAATTGGTATCAAAATATATAATTTATTTTAATATATCTGGTTTGCCATCCTTAATCCTGTGGGACAAAGTAGTATAAAGGTTTATTTACACCTATATAATCCTTTAGAAATAAACTGTTGACGAAGTCTGGGGCTGAGACTGGATCCAGCCATACCTAGACTCTTCTCTGAGGACTTTAGAAAGCAAGGGGGTCCTTTCTGCACCCTGTGACCCAATGAGGGCTTCTCTCATAAACTTTGCCTGAAGCTCCCATTCTGCCTGTGGCAACAGAAAGAACTTAAGATCCTGCAGTGACAGGATTTTTTGACTGATGTAAAGTATTTTATTTCCAATCAGGTCAATAAAAGTATTGCCCTGTCTTTCTCTGTGGGCAGCATTTTGGGTTCCACAATGTATTAACTATCCTCTTGGGAGGACGGTATGGCCACACAGTGTACTAAGCCTTAACTTGTGCCCCATTTGGGGGGTGAAGCAAAAGAATCACATGACAGATGTATTAGAAGACATGTCACTTAACCAAAAATCTGGTACCTGTACTAAAAGTCATTATACATTATGATTGGGAGGAGCTGGAAATCTTCAGAAAACATTGTATTTAATTTCTGTATTTTCTAATTCTTTTGAATTTTTACTGAGTCAAAGAGAATTCAGTGTCTTGCCTTAGTTTGACAGAAAGGGGTGTTAGGATGTGGTGACTTTCTACACTGACCACACTTCATTCAACCCATTAAATAACGATAATAAATATTCCTGTTATTTCTGTGCTCACTACAAGATTTGAAGGTGGGGCAACAAACAATACATGGAACCACACACTGAAATACATGGATTAGAAGAAAAATAGTTTAAAAAAAAAAACCTTATTTAGATAGTGACACCCATCAATGGTACAGAATGAGAAAGGCAACTATGTTAGAAACATATATTCTGTGTTGTGGAAAGCCTAATCAAAATTCATATAGACAAGAGTGGATTTTTTAATCCATTAACTTTGTAAGATTGCAAAATCAGGTGAGTCAATTTTTAAAATATTTATACATTGTATTTGGCAGCCAAAGATGTTTGTTCTAAGCCATGTAACAAAATTTGCTAATTTGCCCTGACCTAATTTTACTCTGTGATCTGTTCCACTACCACTGGTGCAAATAATCATGGCCATGGCTAGAAGGAATTATATTTGGAAATGCTGTGCTAGACAGCAAAACAATATTGCAGAACTGAGTTTTCTGAAAATCCATTTCTCTGGCAGCTGTGACAGGTAACTGCACTAACACCATCTGCATTAACAATTTACATTCTTTCCAATGTGCTTCCACACATACAAAGCCTACCAAGTGCCTGATCAGTGTGACACTACCTGCTCCCAGGACTGATCCCAGAAGGAGCCAAGTTTGAATATCTGTTCTGATAATACTGCCTCTATTCATTTCAACCAAATTGAGGGAGTAACAGAAATGCCTAAACTTGGAGCTGCAGCAGAGTCAACACCCAAGCTCCACCTGAAGAGCATAATAGAAAAGGACAGAGACATCCATAGAGCAAAGTGCCCATCTGAGAAGATTTTCCTGTAAAGGAGGTACCTAAATTCCCCACCTAGGCAAGGGGCCTACACGCCAAACACTGTCTCTCTCTTTAGTGTATGGAGTCTGCCTTTTACCAACATGAACAAACACTATGTAAACATTATACAAGTTACACTAGAAGTAGTTAAGACACAAGAATACATGTGCTGATGAGCTGCATTAATTTTTTCTTTTTACCAAGACAATACATTCCATGTGACAAAACATCAGTCAGTAAAGTGGCATTAAGGTCCAAAAATACAGTCATTAACCTGCTGTGCAAAGTAAAGCAAATAAGCAAGCCACCTTAAATCCAGGCAGGGAAAAACCAGGAGGCTCAGAGACAATTCCAGATAAATAAAAAGTTCAGAAAGATTTATGGCATGAACTGTGAGATAAGCAGCACAGTGTTGGAGGCATTAAGTTTTGTAGGACTCTTACATAGGAAAAGCTAGACGAAAAGGCAAAAAGCTGGAAAGCAGCTCTGTAGCATTCAAGACTTCTGCAGAGGTCCTTTGCCTCCATACAACCGTTACAGCTGTAACAGTTCTGTTCTCCCATGTAGTCCAGGTTTCCTACTTGGATTCTTTCTCCTACTCTGTGTTAGCTCCCCCATAGCCCTTCTCAAATAAAGAGATATACTGCTGAGCCTGAACAATCAACACAACAATCTGAAGGCTAAAACTCAGAATCCCCCCAAGCATTAGGATCAAAACCAGCCCCTTTTGCTTTAGAGGGTCTGCAGAGGAACAACATCTGGGAGTCTGAGCTATAAACCAGGTCGTGGGACTTGGGGCACAGGAGGGACAGCTGAGGGAGACAGACTCTCTGAGGAGCCCAGAGGCTGAAAACAAACTGCTGGAGATCAATTAAATCAGGAAGACATAAAAGGTGTTAGCCAGCAACATGCCCTATAGGTAGTCACTGTGAGATGGTGATCAGACATGTACATGAAAAAGATTAAGAGGCTGACTCAGGGCAGGAAAATTAATTTCCCTTAGCATATGAAGAAACTGCTGATTACTCCTGTAGCCAAAGCAGCTGCAAAAGACTCAGCTCCTTCTTGTGTGCCCCATCACAGCAGGCACACACCTCCACTCACACCTCCCTTACAGGCACGCCCGTGCTTTTGTGAGCACACAGCATTTCTCACTAACAGATGCCTTTTTTTACCATTTCAACTACTCTGGAAAACGTGCGTGTAATTTTTGTACATCCATGTACTGCTTTTGCATCCTGATTCTGTCCAGCACGTTTCTCCAAGCCAGCGTGACGTGGGGCATTGTTAAGTTTCTCATTCACGTTAGCATTCGGCTTCCTTTATTTCTGCAGGTTGCAGCCAGGAAACTGGAAAACGGGCCACAGGAAACCTGGCCTCCTACATCTGTCCCAGTTTGCAATAGCAGCTCTGGTTTTATTTTTCTAAGTGTCTCAGGTTTATTTTAACCCTTGAGAGGACTACTGCAGTAACATGTGCAAAATGTGATTGATTTGCCATCATTTTTTAACCACTATTTCTCAACACTAGAAATAGATTTTCCTTAACTAAATGCATTTTAAATTACATTAATAATAAACAGTTATGTGAGTTTTTTAAAAAACTCATGGTGGAAATTACTAAAACAATTCCATTCCATAATAATAAGTATCAAAGAGTATACCTAGAGAAAAATATGGAATCAGGCACTCTCTATATACATTCTAAACATAGCTCTAGAGTGAATGTCTGTATGAAAAGCTGAACTGCTTATAAATTCTCTAGGACAATCTTTCTCTTTTACATTTTACTTTTTATAAAAAAATTGAAGTGCACGTGTTTTGCATTTAATTACAGAAGCAAAAGAGTACTGATCAAGAAAAGTAACTTTCCTAAAATAATTAAAAGATCAGTCAGCTATAACATTTTTCACTGAAAATTCATCTCTATAACAATGACTATATCATGAGATGCTAAAGACAATTGCCAAATCTGCCCAAATGTTTGCTCATAACCCTTTGAAAGAACAAGTCAAAAGGCTGAGTCAGTCCTAACACTTGATTTCTCAACAGAGATGCTTCAAGGGTGATAAATAGGATGTGGTTGGTGAAGAGTTAGTGATTCTGCCAGAAAGGCGGAAAAACAAATATCAATTTGTTTACTCAGAAAGTTTTCATACTCATCAAAGGAGATCTTCCTGCTAATTGAATTGGGGTTGAAAAAATAAGCTCTCAGCTAAGTGTGTAAATATCCCTGCTTTCATCTGATGCTGAACTTTCTCTGGTAAAAGCAGTAAATCAAACTAGTGGTGCAATCCATACCCAGGACACTTTAGGGAACCAACTATGCGCATGATACAGAATGCTGGTAATTTTTCCACATCCAGCAACCAGGACATTTCCTGTCAGAGCATCCTCCGAGTCCTTCCATTGTGTTGAAACTGCAAAAACTTTCTAAATCAGGACTTCCTCCTATTATATTTTAGAGGCGTCTTTCTGGGAAATGCAGATTCAAGTGAAAAAAAAAATAAAAATAAAAGGAATTCCTGCAGCACCACCCAGTGGAAACACTGGAAAAAGCTACAGGGGTGCCCCAGCACACAAGTTCCAATTTACTGCAAAATTACAGTAATATTGCCACACGAACCCAGACTGGTTTAAGGATGTGCCAAAAAAAGCAGAGAGGACTTTGCTGGCTGATGTACTTAACAGAATCACACGAGGTATGCCTACTCTGTCACTCCTGCATATTAGTCTTCTCTTAACTTTAAATTCTAATTTAAAAGATTATTTACAGTATAAATTTACAAGGTCTTCTTCTCAAGCAAGAATACCCACTGTTATGGCCCAGCACATTAAAAAAATAAACAGACTCCTGCAGTTAAGAGCAACACAAAAGAGACAGCAGCAAGATTTAGCAAAATATTAAGGAATAACATCAAGTTTCACTGCAGAAAAGAAAGCACTCACACATATGTCCAGTAATGCTTTCAGTAGGTACGTCTGGTAATAAAATGTTTGCAGTTTTTAATTTTTTAACCAAGTCAAAGAAAGGCAGAGGCAGATGTCCAAAGGAAGAAAGTTCAGCAACCTCCAAATTAATACAACAAAGGACTGGTTGCCTGCCAAGCAGAGGTGTGATGACACTGCCTTTGAAACACAAGTGTTTTTACATTCTCTGTAAGGATGTCCTTCAAGAAACAGTTTTAATCCCACTGGAGTGAAAGCCCTTAGCAGGAGGGAATATCGCTACTTGCTTCCCTGTGAAAGGCTTAAATCCAAAACCTGCTCAATTTCCAAGCTAGCCATAAACAAAACTACATAAATCCATAATGGCTCCAATTGCTCACCTTGGGACAGACATTAAATGAATGCAGACTCCTCACACTGCTTTCTGCCTGCTCATGTGGTGCACATCTGTGGCACCCTGGCAACACGCTACGCTGCAATCCAAGGGACTCCTGCTTTCAAAGTCAGCCCTATATGTTTATTTTTCCCATATGACTCTGTCTTATACTTTTGTCAGCATCAGTAGGACACAGATCATGATTACTTGACCACTCTGTATAAAATTTCTGATGGGCCCAGAGCTAAAGAAGGTAGAGGTTACAACCTCCAGGAACAGTAAAAGTTTATTTCAAATATCAAGCAATTACTCCCATGTGTAAATGCTTTTTCCTTATCTGTACTCCCTTTTTTAACTGAAGTATTAAAATTTTCAATTTCATGACAGCAGACTGAATGCTTTGTAACTTATGCTAGTGGCTCTAACTTAAAAGGTATATCAACACTATCTGCTGTATCAAATGTTGCTTTAATACATTTCATATTCAGATGTTTAAACTAATCTTCCCCTTGACTTTACCTAGACTAAAACTTGGATAAACAAGTTGGTCTTTTTTTATTCTGTGAACAGAAATGAACCTCTCCAGAAGGACAGGAAACAGTCCTCTAAGTTCTGCTCACAAAACCCAAGGTGGCCGGCAATTGTCATGAGACCTGAAGTACAGCAAGGTCATCACAGCTTGCACTGGCAGTCAGAGCTTGCCTTATGATGCACGCTGAATTTTCAGAATTTGCTGGATTAGCAAAATGAGCCATTAAACTTTAAATAACATACAGGCTTACCTGTATATTGTCATGTTGTAAGGAGTCAGTCACAGCATTATACAGAAAAAGGTGTAACACAGTTCAGCAGGTGGTAACTTACACATACAGAGTCATTTTACCTGGGCAGTTCGTTCCCAAAACATGAGTGCTATTGCAGTAGTTCTTGGAGCATGAGCCAGAGTGTAAGTTCTTTAGTCCCAAAAAATGAACAACTAATCACAGCACTAGTCGAGGTCTGTATTTTTCACTTTAAATGCTGTTATTATCTCATAGCAAAAACCTAAATTAAGAATCACTGTTACATGTAAAAATCTCAAAGATCTGCTATTCCTCTTTCTCAGGGCTAACTGAAGTTCTGATATGTGTGTTTATCATGCACTAAGCTAAAGCAAAA
Organism: Poliocrania exsul; assembly: GCA_035041345.1. NCBI lineage: Eukaryota > Metazoa > Chordata > Aves > Passeriformes > Thamnophilidae > Poliocrania > Poliocrania exsul. The sequence continues at coordinate 45,108,335 of JAWWLZ010000042.1, read as the reverse complement.
CCCAGTTAAAAGATTCCGACTTTCTGACCTTATTCACTTGCCTGCTACACCTACAAGAACCTGCAGGTCACACCTACACGTTTGCCCTAACATCATTCAATAAACACTGGAATAACCAACAATGCATTAGAGAATACAGGAGATTTCAGCCAACAGAAGATCTGGCTGCTACCCTCCTGTACTGTCTGTGTCCTGTGTGCTCAAGCTAATTCCCACGGCTGCTGCAAACTGTGGATGAGAGACAAACAGGACGCTATTTCAATGATTACAGCAAACTTTGCTGTATACAAAATGCTCAGATCACATATGCTTATAAGTGACATCAATACACTGTTTTGTTAGTATCTCTGCTGCTCAGATACATAACAGCCACCTTTTTTATTTGTATGCTGAATTCTGTATAAGATTACACATTTAAATAAATTGCAGATTCTCCTCAACTTGGATGAGACTGCACAATCAGTACTCTTGTGCCCTACTCGCAGGGAATCAATCCATCCTTGATATTGCTCTGTTTGGGAGAGGTTTCATCACCATTTCAGCACTGAAGCAGCAGTACTGAAGGAGTGCTGCAGTTATACTTTCTATACCAGCCCTATTCTACACTCATAGTTTGCTGAACTAACCACACATGCCAGTTGCTCTGAGTCTGCTCTGAGTCACCAGACTTCACAGAGGTCTCTATCTAGAATCTGAACACACATTCCCATGACAGCTGTATTAGTCTAGCAAGAAAGAAATTCTCTGAAGGTGGTCAACATTCTCCAGATTTCGTTAACTGAGCTGCCATAAGAATTTGTTCCGACTTTCTTAACACTTTTTAAAGATTGTTTCTTCTCATGAATTGCTGCTAATTGCTGGGAAGAGATAATGGTGGTACTTCAGTCTGCAAGCTTTTTGTTTGTGCTGTATTGTGACTTGATACAGCAAAGGCCTCTCAACATTACCACAATATAAACATTTAAAAACAAAACCAGTCATTAGCATCCTTTTCAAACAGCTTTACCTGAAATACATCTGATCAATTTTCATCTACAAAACCCCAAAACAACAATAACAAAAAAGAAGAAATATACAGAGATGCAGTAAAGAGGGGCTGTCACCACATTAGAGGCAAATGGATGTGGAATGGAAATCTGTTTTCCAGATGAATTATCAGCTGTGTTTCAAAATGAGGATTGGAAACTTATAGGAGGACATTTGATTAAAAACATTTAGATTCTTTAGACACAGTATATAATCCCAGTCTACTCATTTTTGTACAACTGTGAAAGCATGTTTTATACAAACATTTTTGCTTGTTCACTAGTATTTTCAGAAAAAGACCCATCTTGTAAAACTGTATTAATGGGACTTAAGATTAAGGTTAGTGCCCAGAAAGATTTTACTTATTTTGAATGATCAGTAAGAATGATAAAAACCATAAATGATTCATTACATAATTTAATGACAGCTAAAACTAAAGATAATGTGTAAGATACAAGTTTTCCTCTCACAGTACATTAAATGATCTTCAAGTTAGGATCCACATGATAAGAAAATTGTATACTTTAAAGCTCAAGAAACTAAGACAGGCTTGTTTGCATGGGAGCCAAAGTACATTAACGTAGTAAATTGGTATTTGCAAAGATCATCCAAATTGTATTCTGAATCTTCAGATACTGAATAGTAAATTGGCAAGCAGAGATACAGATGTGTGAAACGCCTCTCTGAAATGGGTCTGGGGGAAGGCATAGAATTAAAAATATTGTTCACACAGCACATCCTGACACTGCAAAATTTAGAGCAAAGCCATGAAGACCAGGACTCTTACACAGCGCAAGCATGAGCTACTCTGATGCCTTAGTCACAGTCAGCAGGTAGTCAGTCTCAGTGCATTAAAGAAGTGCCAACACACTCAAGAGTAAATACATGCCTAAGTGCTTTAAAAGATCAAAACGAAGTAAGTTTGCAACTTCCTACAGAAATTCTGAAGATCCTGAGCTGTACCTAACTGCTCAGATGCATACAGATGCCATGCTATAGTCTTCAGAAACCTTTCTTTAAATTGATTTTGATTGACTTTTATCTTAGAAGTTCATAGGTGTCATCATACAGGCTGAGCAGTTTTCAACACATGGCCGGCCCATGCACACAGAAGTCAATGGACCTTCCTCCTGAAGGCGAGGCAGAAGCACCACAGCACCACTATAGTCGGCACAACTGCTCAGAAATAATGACAGATCCACAGATATAAAAAAGGACAAACCCCACTGCTCTAGATAATCACAACAATGCTACTTAAGCAGCCCAAATCATGGTGCTGGGAACTGAAACTCCAGAAGAGTAAAAAAAGCATCATTTCCATCTGAGTTGTACCTGCCCAGGGCATAGCAAAATTTGGCCTCTGATGCTTTTAACTGCAATATAACTTTAAAATTTACTTAAATATTTAGTTGTTCAGCACAATGTGAGACTCTGTCTATGAATTACACTGATTAAGCAAATCAACAGCTCTAGGGTACCTTTTTGGTACTGCAAAAAACTGCCACAGTATTCATACAATCTTAGAAATGCAGAAAGACTATACAGTTATTAACTGGCAGGTAGTGCCTTCATGATGTTTTCATAATAATGCTTATGGCAGGTGTTTTCTGTAGTCCTTGCTTTTAGAAAAGCAGCAAGTCTCCTTCAAAGAGCTTTTCAATTAAAATCCACTTCAACAGCAAACCCTCAAGAACCTGAATTCTGATATAATTACTGGCATATAAAACCACAATGAGTTAAAGAAAGTTTTAAGGACAAAGACGAATATATCCTTGTGAAGAGCACAGATGAGAGGTACTTTGTGCTCCATCTGCTCTGTTTCCCTCCATGCAGCCTTGTATGTTGCAGTGCGGTGAGTTGGACTTCCTCTGCCTACACCTTGACATTCTCCCCAAAATCATGACTAAAACTTTAATCATTCATTATTCAACAAAATACTTCAACATGAGAACAGACATATTCGGTCTTTCAAGAGCTCTCAACAGTCTCCAGAGTACTTGTTGATTCATTTAACAAGCCACAGATGAAGTAAACCTCTGTCTCATGATTCAAGACTGAGATTCCCTATTGTGGGAAACACTGAGGAAAAAGCCACGGTGAATCAATCCAGGGATACACAGCACAACACGACTTTCACAGGCCCGTCAGTGACAGCCTGTGGCACGAACCATTGGGTGTGGTTACCAAAGATAGACGCAGCTCAAAACCAACAGCACTCTCTGAAACTGGCCCAGGAACTGTCCTATAATCAGTGCCACGGCTCCAAATGGATTCCAGCAGCAGTGTCCGGGTACACTGCACATTGGAGCCACCTCCACTGGAAGAAAACCAGGGACTGACAAATTGCCTCAACTGCACAATGAGTCTAACCTGCCATACCTTTATGGCAAGCAGTAGATAGTTTATCAGTTCTTCACTGTCTTAGATTATTTAGCACTACGAGAGAGAACCACTCACAGAGATAACAGTAACTACATGAGCTTATAAATTTTATATGATGTCATCAAGACACATTAGCTAAAACTCTTTTTTATAAACATATTCTGCACAAATAACCATGTGTAGGTGCTCTGACTCTTATCCCATTCTCCCTTTATCTTTAGTAGCCAAATGACTGTTTATTTTGGCACCTATTTCTTTATTCTCAAGCAATATGTTATCGTGTGATTGCACTTGTGAGGCTAAGATTTGTATTTTCTATACAGGTGATGGACATCCATGTCCATTTTACATATACCTACCTTCCTACCTTTAAACATAAGAGCCTCAGAGTAAGCAACAAGCTCCACTCACCTTGGTGAACCTTCAAATTGACTTTCATTCTGTGCTAAGTTCTTCAGAATCAGTTTTTGATCAGTATTTGTGATCACTTGATTAATCGTACCTGCCCCTAAAAATACTTCTATTAAAAGAATGCCTCCATCCCAAGAAGAGCATTACAACAAGAAAGTAAAGTTTACATAATTGGACTTTCTACAGAGCAAAGGAGGAATACTTCAGTCTGGAGTGAAAAACTTGATTTCTTTTCATGATTTAAGTTTAATGAAATAACATTAAGTAACAGGAGCAAAGAACCACTGGGAATCAGTAAGCACTGAGAACTGCTGATGAATAAAACAAAATAGGTTTTTGCTTCTACATATAAAAGTGTCCATGTGCACAGTGCTATAAACAGATATGAGGAAGGCTGGAGCTGAGTTTCCCCTGAAACTGTGTTGCTTATTTCAACTGTTGCATCCAGGTGGAGTCAGTGATATCAGAAAGGATATAAACCTGTAGGTTTTTTCTTTTTAGGAACAACTGACATGGGTGATTTGAAAAATCAAGATGTAAGCAACGATGACAGTATCTCAACACTTAGCAGACAATATATACTCTTTTCCTCACACATTTTAATATTTTGTAAATTAAAAGAGTTAAATAATAAAATCATACTTACAGTAAAAACACCTTTAATAGCTATTTTATTATTTCAGTGGAAACTATCATGCATTATATGATATTTGGATTTTTCATTCTATTCCAAACAGAACTGTTGTTTTTTTAACACATCTATGGATTACTTCTTATTCAGTTTTTCAAATTTACAGAACACACAATCAGTACACCACTACTCCATATGTTTTTCTACAGGACATCAAGATGTTTTCTACTTCTGTTGAGTGAAAAAAATATATTAAATGTATATAGTGTGGATAGACTACATATACATACACGTATGTATGAATGTGTGTTTCATCTACACTGATTCTGTAGATGGCACACTGAAGTTCCAGCAATATTTAATGCCATAAGTGGACAATTAAATGTCCATATTTCAAAGAGAGATAAAAAGAGCTAGGGAACACTCATTAGGAAGAGTTGCGGTGTTTTACACCACACTAACTGTTCCATAACATACTCAACGGATTTTTGAACATTATGCCCAATAATGCATCTCCTTCTCTAAAATCTAGAATTTTACAAAAGAAATAAACCTCCAAAACTGGAACAAATCTCTCACGTCATGATGACTGCATTTGATTGAAACAGATTAGGCATTTTCTGGTTTGTATATTATTCTAAAAATTCTTCCCTGCTTGGCTAGAAAACCAAGAGGCATCTGTGTCTGGAGATTGTGTCACCAATCCACAAATAAAAGTCCTCTGTAAAGTGATGTTAATGAAGAACTTTTCTGTGCCACTTGGACATAGGAAGTACAGGAAACACTGAAGATCCTCAAAGGTAAACACGTGGTATACTGCAAGTACTATTTTTTGCATAATATTTGCTAGTTCAATGCTATCTCATGATAATTCAAGTAAGTAGCTAAGTGTTGCTGCCTATTACACGCCATTTTATTCACATTTATTAACATTTCCTTTAGCTAAAACCCTCTTGCAAGCAAGAATCCATTTTCTTTGTTTGCTCCAGGCTTTTTTTTTTTCTGCAAAAAGTTGTACTTCTAATTTAAATTAAAGATTGGTGGGGCATGGCAAAAATCTTTCTAATTCTGAACACAGACTTCTTTCATGACTGCTATGAAAATAAATCATCATGAAATAATTACACAAACCACTAAATTAAAAGTGGTACATACAAAATCACTTGAAAATTAGCTATGTAAAGCACCAATACAGGAAGGCTACATGAGTGAATACACTTTTCAAATATGCCCATCACCTCAGTATCTTGGCTTAAAAGTCTTTTAATCTTGCAATTACATACAGTTGACACAGATGCAAAGAACATGTTTATCATAACACAGCCTTCTGCGTACCCCATTTATGTGCTTCACCCTATGGAAATATTTATGGATAAATTACATTAATCTGAAATAACTGAAAAGTCTGTATGAGCAAAATACGAGATGAACCACGACTTTCTGCTTGAAATGAAATGTAACCACGGACTTTTGAAGTTGGAGTCCTCATGAGCCTGAAAAGATGCTGCATTGTATAAAATTGTCTCAGCACTACAACCCTAAGTAAATAAAGATGTAACTTGTCTCCCTTTCAACTGCAACGTTAGAAAGGCTGACAGGGCTTCACAAAACCCTCCTGTGTTAGGGAACGGAAACTCCTAATGAGATTAGTTGGTGTGTGTGCAGACATTACTTAGCCATGACTAAATGGGCTCTCTTCCTGCAGCCAGTGGAAAATTCAGGGAACTTTTTCCCCCTGCAGCATCAGAGTCCCTCTAACCTTCAGCAAAGCCAGATCCAACAACAACTCTCCACTTTCTCTCCCTTTCTCTCTTTTTTTTAAACTTCCCTTACAAACATTTTTTGTGGTTGTTTTTTTTTCCCCCAGCTGGTCGTGGAAACTGTCCACGTCGGCCAAGGGGGTCTCGGGGCAGGGGGTGGCCAAGGAAGGCGGGGGGCAGGGCCGGGGAGAAGGCAGAAGACTACAAAGGAAACTGTAAAAAGGAGCAAATACATAAACCTGAGAGGGAGAAAACCACAGAGTTTCTTTGTGAGCTGCAGTGACTCATTTTCAAGATGTTGTCTGCTGCCAGTTTCAAACCGGAAGCGCATGGCAATTAGTCTTGCTGTTTCCAGACAAGCCAGAAACTCTCCCGACACTTTTTTTTTTTTTTCCTTTTTAAAGCCCCTTCTGCAGTTTCTGCAGGAGCCTTCCCTTCCCTGCCCCCACGCCCTACCCGGCCCCGCTCGGCCCCGCAGCGCTGCCGTGCCCGGCCCCGGGCGGCCCCCGCGCCCTGCCCGGGACGGGGCAGCCCCGCCGGGAGGGGCACGACGTGACCGGCACCGCCGAGGGGCTGCGCGGGGTCCCGGGTCCCGCTCCCGGCCCTGTCCGGCCCCACAGCCCGGCCCCTTCTCCGGCGCCCCCCGGGACGCTCCGTCCCCTCACCTGCACCCGCAGCTCCGGGGGGCGGCGGCGCCGCCGGGGAACCCTCCGCTGACCGGGGCGGGGGGGCCCTGAGGCGGCGGGGCCTCCCCCGGTGTCCCGCCCCCCCCGACCACCGCCCCCTGCCCCGGTACCGCCGCGCCGGCCAGGCCCGACCCCCGGCAGGACCCCCGGGCTCCCCGGCCCGTGCGGGGCTCCGCGCCCTCTGCCCGCGCTGCCCCCGACCCGCGCTGCCCCCGCGCTGTGTCCGCGAAGCGAGCGGGGCTCCGCTCCAGCCCCCCTTCCCTCCCGCACCCCCAAACTTTGCGGGAGCGGGGCGGGCGCGGCAGCGCCTGTACCTACCCAGCGGCTGAGGCACTTCTCCGCTCTCTCCTGGTAGTTTAGAGGGAGCTGGGTAAAATCCCGCGGTTCTCCATGCTGAGTCTTCTGCAGACTCTCTGTTGCTCTAGTAATGAAATCCTGAATTTTCCCCCCTTTTTTTCTTTTTCCCTTGGGCCGGTGCGTGTGCTCTGTGTGTGTGTGTGTGTGTGTGTGTGAGTGTGCGAGCGCCTGCCCGTGCGAGGGAGCAGCAGGAAGCCGGGGCAGGCAGACAGCGGCCCCGCTCACTTCCTCTCCCGCACTATTCCCCGGGCGGTTTGCAGTCTGTGTAAACAGCCTTTTCCTCCCCGCGCCCCTCGCTCTGGCCGCCGATGTGCAGCATGGCTGTAACACAAGACACACGCATAGTAACACGGCAGCGGCACCTCCGCCGGCTCGCAGGGAGCTCCGCGGCTGCCCCGACCGCCACCCCTTCCTGTGCTCCACCGCGGGGAGGAGCCTCCCGCCGGCCGCCCCCGCCGCGTGTGACTGACCAGACCCGCAGTGCCCCGGGGGACACCGGAGCGATGCCGAGGAACCCCCTCGGAACGGCGCCTCGTCATCCCGCAGGGCCCTGGAGGGGCGGCCGGCTGTGTCCCGCCGTGCCGGGCTGAGGTCGCGCCGGAGGGAGCCGTGGGCGCCTCTGGTTGGGGTCACTGCGGGCTGAGGGGCTCATGGGGTGCAGGAGCTTAGTGGATGCACTGGCACCTTCCCGACCTGGACTTCACATAGGTACCGAAGTACAGGAGTGGTGCAGCGTGGCCAACACCTTAAATTGAGGGAAATAACATACTAAAAGTCAAGGGCCACTCAAATCCTAGAATCATAGAATGGTTGGAGTTGGAAGGGACTTTCCAAGGTCATCCTGTCCAACACCCTTGCAGAGAGCAGCAATATATTCAACTGGATCAGGCTGATCAGAGCCTTGTCCAACCTGAACTTCAATGTTTCCAGGGATGGGTATCTATGACCTGGCTGGGCACCCTGTGCCAGTGCCTCATCACTGTCACTGTAAAAAATGCCTTCCTTATATCTAATCTGAAACTATCCTTTCTTAGTTTAAAACTTATCCTATCATGTACCATAAAATCCAAGCTGGATCTTCCAGCTCTGCACCATATCTCAAGAAACAGACCAGTGGTAGTTTGCTGATTGAGATTTAGGTTTTGACCCTCAAGCTGTAGACCTCAGACCTCAACTGTTGGTTTGGATTTATTAAAAGGGACACATTCCCAGTATTTGTAGTTTACATCAGTTTTGTTTTTTCTTGTGTCTCATATATCTGCATTGTACTATTTCTAACTTTATTTCAAAATTCTCCAAATGAGTGACATCATCTTCTGTCTGCCTAGTGAATCAGTGACGTTCATTCAACGCATAATACTTCAAAATCAATACTGCTATTTCTATTAATAGTCATGAGATTTATCATCCCAGTGCAATAACCACGGTTCAGAATGTTTTCAACATGCAATGACACCAAAGCCATGATTATTTTTTATCACTCTGTTGGGTTGTTGCTTACAATGTCACTAGGAAGAAAAGTATGTTTTGATGAAGTTAAAGAGTTTGTCACAGTTGTCCACTAAGCATCAGTCAATGGCATCTGAGCAGTTGAACATAAGCAAATTCTCTCTCTTGTGGAAGTCATTTAGGTTTTTTCTTTCTTGTCTTCTAACATGCCACGGAGGAGCAAAAATAACATGGTACCAGCACAGCAAATAATGTAATTTTTTTATTTTTCTTAAATAATTCCCTTTTAGAAGTCATTCTTAATTTCAGAATGAAGATGTGAGGTCTGCTAAATCCTCCTTTTGTGTTCCCCAAATAAAGAAGCATTAAAATGTTGAATGTGAGATACTACATTTCCTGGATTAAAATGCACAGTGGATGGAGTCCTCGCTGTAAGCCTTAGTTTAAGTCAGTAGGATGCAGGAATCTTTGTTTGGGAACTTCAACTTTTTCCTTTTTTTCTTTTTTCCTTTTTGGTTTATTCCCAAAGACAGGGCAGTCGGATAAGCTTTTACAGTACTGAAATGCAATGTTAGACTGGCAACTGGGGGTACCAGTATTCATCTTCTATATTTATCTTTCACTAGACCAAGAGGCAAAACAGAGATATTCCAGAGTTTCTTTGACCAGTTACTGATGTGGAGATCTGAGAGAACAAAGTCTCGAAAACAATGCATCTTATTTTCTTGTACAAAAAAGTAAATAACACTCTGCCTTTAAAAATGTTAAAACTTAAAATTTTTCTTTAATTTCCTATGCTGCACCTTGGTTTATAGCACTAGTTGTTGGGGTTTTTTTGTTTATATAGTGATGTAGAAACCTAAATAAAGCTGCCATGCTGGATGACCACGAGGTGAGGTCTCTTCGTGTTACCCTACAAATGCTGGAGTAAAAAGTGTAGAACTTGTTCAATGGAATGAAGCCACTAGGATGTGTTGGAAACACAAACAATTCAGAAAGCTTGCAGGAGTGGAAGAAAATGGGAACTTTTAGCAAGGCTACTGATCCTAGCACTATGGATGTCATTGGGAAAATATTTTTGGAAACTGTCTTGATAGAAACGCTGTGCTTTACAGAATGATTGCTGAAACTCTCTCATCTACAATATCCGCCTGGTTCAATTAAACTTAAAGTTATTCCTAATGATTATCTAATGTAAAAATACAAGATGGTGAATGAGGAAAACTACATGTTTGTATTGTGTAGGAGCTTTTTTCTTCTGCAAAAGCAATTCCACTCAGAAAACCTTTTTGTTGACATAGTCATAAAAATGGCAGTTATGTTTTTTGTGGAGTCACTGTGTCTCAATTCACATCTATTCATCAGCACATAAAATCATAACAATTGTTAAGTGTAAAGCCTTAGCTCTGTCCTCAAGCTGTGAAGATCTGGGGGTTTAGCTTTGGAAATTGTTGTTCCTTGCTCAGTGTTGGTCCAGACAACAGCTGTTGCACTCCTCATAAAGGACTAAGTGTAACTAAGACAGCTCTCCTTTGACCAGTAAGGCAGGTTACTGCTGCTGAAAGTTCTAATCCGATAGGTTCAGGGAATCCTTGAAAAAACAGGCACCCAGGATGTCTCTGTGTCCTGCTTACCTAGGGACAGTGCAGTTTATAGAAGAGCCTGTATTTATAAACCTCTTCTTCTGCTAAAAATATTGCCCCAAAGCATTCCTAAGAACAGTGGCTATAATTCTGCCTCATTTTTATTAGATTACATCAATTAAGAAACCAGGCTTTGTCTGTCTTTTCAGATTGTTTCTACTGCATTTTTAAACTGTTCATAAATCTCATGTGCTGCTGTAATTAAAAAATCTAAAAGGAGGAAACAGAAAAATAAAGGTAGATTTGCTCTCCTTCAGGTCTCTGTTTAAAGCTCTTTAGGCTGAGACATATCTATGTACGTCTAGGTTTTAGTATAATTTTACTCTGAGCCTTGAGTGTCTCTGTAATTAAATTATCAAATTAAATTATATAATTGTAATGTCACTTTGCAGGATACAATTTTCCTTAAATATATGTAGATGCTTATAATCATGTGTAATTATCAAGAACAAAGTTGGAAACAGTTGGAAATAATTGTTGTTTCATTTAACATTATAATTGTGAATATATTTAATGAATGTGTACATTGTTTTCTCCTCTGTAAGCATTTTTTATTTCTTTCTAGATTACAGTCCCCGCAGTGAAGAGGCTTCAGATTTGTGTCTGCCTCTATGACAACTAACACAATGGGTTCTGTGAGAGAATCACTTGTAACCATTCTTCTCTTATTCCTAGAAATTCTAGCTTGAATAACCACGTAACAGGTTAGAGTAGGGTTTCTAGGGAATTTTGGAAACTGGGTAAATATCAACTAATTACCTGAGTTGGCATGACAGCCTAATTCACGTAGGATTCTTGGCTGCCCTTCACAACATATTATTTAAATGTCTTGCAAATGTTACGTCAATACTGATGAATGTTCTTCTAGCAGGTTTGGCTTTCCTCTTTCACACTTTCCTGTACCTGGACATGTATGGGTTTTAGAGCCAACAACTTCAGTATTGCAAAAAGTCCTGGGAGATCCATACCACTCAAAAAGTGGTCAGTTACTCAGTTTTATCTCATCTCACAGGCAGCTTCACTGGCAAGAAAAGTGCTGTGTGCAATACTGTACAGCACTACCTCCAGGGTGTAACACTGACTATAAACCTCAGGGGATCAGACTGCCCAGTGTTTACCACAAGCATTATTTGTTCCTGGACTTTTTGCTGAGCTATCTAGAGTAAAATTGTGAGGTTTAGAAGAGGTGATGGCAGACAATAACAGAACTGTGTTTGCTCTTGAGAAACCTCTTGTTTGAAGTTGATTCAGATTAGTGGGAAAAAACAATTACATGCCATCATCAAAAGGTTCAAAACCTCATACCACATTTTCTGGAACAAAGAAATTCTGCAAATTTTAACCTAAAATGTTTCCTGTCCCAGACAGAAGGGCTAAGTGTTTCTTTACACTGTGAAACAAGTATAATGTGCAGATGGTAGGACCTTAGCAAGTAAGCAGGAGCCTCTTCCGTCTTTCCTGGGACCATTTTTCCCCTCTGGGAGCATGCTCTATTTCCTCGTGACAGTCTGTGAATGAGAATTACTTCTGGGTTGCAGTTAGAAATCTGCCCTCAGTGTTAAGAGAATGTTTTAGAGACCCCAAGGTTTTCCTCTTCTCCCCTATCCACCCCCGGAAGGCTGTGGTGCTTGATCAGGAAGGAGTGTTGGGGGGAAATGACTACCTTTACACTCCTCTTCCTCTGGCACATTTTGCTTTCCTGTTTCTTTTGCTTTCCCTATATGTTGTGGAAGAAAGCACATGACCCAACAAGTAAAAGCATCATTGCGTGTACACTTTCATTGGGTTGGCCTTCTTAGTGAAAGATTTGTGTGCAGTGTGATTGCCTATGATTTTTGGTCATTTAAGGAATGTTGTGTCACTGTGTTGAAGGAGCCTAAAGCACCTAAATGAGCAACCCATGAAAACAGGGATAGAGGATTCCAACAACCTTTGAATAATAATGAAGTCTAATCTAACTGCAAAGATTAACTATTTCAGAGGTCATCAGGCTTCTCTTGAATCCTTCAATCTGTTCTACTGCAATTTCTTTCCCGGCTAATTAATTAAAGGTCTGAGCTAGAACTTTAGTTGCATTTTATTGGGGTTTTTTTTCAGGGGGGTTGGGACTTTTTTGTCCCTGTCTTCCATCTGTCTATTTTATCATAACCTAACCTCTAAATATAATGGATCCAAGGTAATTCTACTGACAAATATCACCATAGCATCTGAACATAATTAAACTCCTTTTACTGTTCTCCAATGCTTTTGGTCAAATAGAGTGCTACTGACTGCCACTTCTGTTCAACCCACACTAATTCTAAGATTTTTAAATGTCGAATGAAATTGCACAGATTTTGTCTTCAACATGTGGCCTTGTAGTTTATATGCTTCCCAGTATGACATACATTTTGGGACACAGTTCTACTTAGCCATTTTCAGATAGGTGCAAGTGATAATTTTTTCTAATTACTGTGTTAATTATGATGTCCCAGTTACTGTATTTTTGTGTTTGTATTTCAAAGTTAATTATGCATGTTCTTGATGATGTACATTTTCTAATAAAATAATGGATATTTTCTTAAAGCCCTTCCTGTTCTCATACTTCATAGCCCTAATTATAAACCTCAGATAAAAGATACTGGAAAAGCAAATCTTCAAAATCTCTTTGGTTTTTTGAAGTCAAATCTGACCTCTTAACCTGTCTTTGGTGCAAACTATAGAGTACACAGATTATGTGTTTCTTATAGGAAATGACTGCTATTAGCATAATTTTACCTGCCTTCTGCTTGCTAGAAAATCCTTTTTCTAAGTCAAATTACACACACACAAAAAAATTAAAAATGATTGCATCTTAATATCTTTATATATGCACGTGCACTCATCTTTCTTGAATGGTAGTGAAGAGAGATTTCAGAAAACAATTCAAGGCATGTAAGTTAAGACCCTGATGTGAATGAGTCAGAGGTGATTGCTTGTCCCTGATGACTACGCAGGGATCCTGGGAAGCCTCTCCAGCTAACCCAGCCACTCTAATTAAGTGCTTAGAGTTAGAAGACATAGATACATCTTTGATATGTTTTCTGCCCTCTGTAGAGCTGAAATGTGGAATCATTTTTTAGCTGTCTGTAAGGAGATTTTATTCAGATTTTATTTATATGTAACGTTTTCAGTGTAGATGTACATCTAAGTCATGTAAATGTGACAGTATTTTGAGATTTCAAAAAAACTCAAGTAATGTAGGCTTGCAATGCAAACTCGATCTTGTTCCATAAAAAAATTCCCAGTTCATACATCTTTTGTTTACTGACTTGCTGTATATTAGATCGTGACAGTTGTCCTGCCTGTACCTCAACTATACATGTTGAAAAGCTGATATGTTCTAGCCTGTCTGGTATCCTTTCATCACATACTAGTAGTAGTTGCAGTTCTAAGAGAATTGATGATATGCAGCCAACACTACAGTTGTATGAACATTGCCTTGGAGTTGTGTGTTCCTGACTGGGTATTATAAAGAGATGCCATATTTACATTGAAGGCTTTCTTGGCACAAACCATAGGCTCCTTCACAACCAGACTTAGCAAAAGGCCATAAACACAAGTCCACACTTACTAAACAAATTCTTAAGAGCCAACCATGTATTCTTGTGTTGCTCTTATCACAAAATGTATTGAAGCAATTACATGTTGAGGAGTCCATGCAGTGCAGGTAGCTTGGGATGCGGCTGCAGTGGGAGAATCTTGGAATCATAGAATTAACTGGGTTGGAAGAGACCTCTGAGATCAAGTACAACCCTTGATCCAACACCACTGTGATTACTAGATCATGGCACTAAGTGCCACATCCAGTCCCTCAGCTGCAGGTTGAGCTCTGGGTGGTGAGAGCCCCAGGCAAGGGGCCACGAACTGCGGATCCTTTCCATAACAAAGGCCCCGGAGACCTGCGGGGCTGCCAGGGGAGCGGGCACTGGGAGACAGGCAGGAGCCGACAACCCCCAGATTTTCCTGCATTTAGACTGTACAGGGATAAAAGCCCAGGGTTCCTTTGTTCAGAGTCCCGTCTCAGAGGCACCAGGTCGAGCTGCTATTTTGTTATTTAGTTACTGTACCACGATTAAGTTCTTTTAAGGATCAGGATGTCTGAGAAACCTGGATGTCTATGGGAAACCTGGGATCGAGCCAGTACGGTAACCTGGTCTGACTGTGAGTGTGAGGCATAGCTGCGAAGGGGCCTCAGTCCCAGCTCAGGTGATACAGGTGTGAATGCCAGAGAGGCTCCTGGATGACCAGACAGGGAAGTTTCCTTTACATACAAACCTATGTGAACAGCTAACACGGATGTATCCCACCATCCACTGGAGCATGGCTGCTCCAGGTGAGAGGATAAGTCTTTGGCTATAAAGCTCTCAGGGTCATTTCAGCTGCCTGCAACAGCTGATTTAAGCACTTTCTTAAGCTTTGCTGAAGCAAGATCTTACATTCTTGTGTAAAAGGTGACGAGGTTATATCAAATTTCTTTTGACTTCGGTGGATTCCAGTCAGAGGTCTGCTGTGGAACTGGTCTTCAGGGGAACTTTGGTTAAATACCAAGTTTCTTCAAAGTCCTACACAGACTGCAGTATTAACTTGTTAGTCCAACACTTGCTCATTCTGTTAAAAAAGGACAATGCTGTACCAAATAGGTTATTGCATACATTGCTCTTACATAGCTTGCACAATCCAGGTTAAAAATTGCTTTGAGATATTATTGCAAGAGAAATTATAAGAACACATACACCTAGAAATGTGTAGTAAACTATGCTGTAATGTAGCTTTATTTAAACATTTAAAGAGAAAAAGGAAATGTTATAAAGTGTTGGTAAATTTTTTGGATGCTGTTTATGTTTGAACTTTTCTCTGTTTTCCTGTAGAAACTTCCGTATCCTCTTCCTGTGTCCCTACGAAGTTTTGTACAATGCAGAACAAGAAATGCTAAAGGGATTGTGCTCCACCTTTCTCCTTCCTGCTGGGATATCCTTTCTGTAGAGAAATATAAAGTATGTAATATTCAAGTGAAAATGTTATATTATTCTTTACCTCGGTAATTTTCTGTAATCTACAACATACCAAGCTGAGTGTACATTGGTTGCAGAATTGCACTGCTATTTTTACATTTTTATGACATATGATTTTGTCAGCCAAAGGTAGCTAAAATCTATTGCAAAGTTTCTTGTTTTCCAGAGTCTTATCAAGGGTTCATGTCTAAGCCAAACAAGACAAGAGTGGGTTGGGTTTTTCTCTTCATTGTTTTGACTGAATTAACAGGAAGGGGGGAGTGCTTTACCTGTCTGACACCGGAGCAATATTCATTAGCTCCCACTTTTCACTTGTCTGTCTGTCCAGACTGTCTGCATCCTTGTGGGAATTGTATGGGAATTTCCTAACTCCTGGTAATAAATAAGGAAATTAGTAAAGGCCTTTGACCTGGGTTCCAGTCTTAATTCATTCTAAAAGTCAATACTTACAGTAAAGTAAAGTAGCAGGACTTTCAAATCTTATTTAATGTTAATGGAGCACTTTCCTGACCAGTCAGGGTAGGCTTTTACCATTGTTCTGTTCCTCTGTATGTTGGAAGCCTGTTTTATAACCCTACATATATATAAATGCAGATGTATAGATGTATGTTTCTCATTTGGATCATGTAGCAATTCTTCCCTAGCAATAGCAAAAAGGCATGATGGTGGTTATGAAGGAAGAGAATTATTCTGGAGTCTGGTAGACAGGGAAGATCAGAAAACAAACTGATTATTCATTTTAACTAAAGTTTGTGCATGTAAAATAATAAAGGATCCATAGGGTTGCCAAGATAAAAACAACATAAAAAGGCAGAAACTTTTAAAAATATGCAGGGGTTTCAGATGATTTGCTGAAATACAGAGCAGACAGTAAGTAGATGTTTTCAAATTTACCTTTAAAATAATACAGAACAAAACTCCTACTTCTGTGTGGAAGAGATCTGCTGAGTTAAGTTTCCTATAGTTATCAGTCTTTTATTTTCTCTCCACCTTTCCTGTTAATGTATATATATTTTATGGGCTTGGTTATCTTTCTCTTTGTGCTAAATAGAAAAAGCAAACAGATAAATTTGACTCATAGGAAATAATTAGCATGAAGAACAAAATAAGGATGTAGCCAGCAAAATTTGTGCCCTCAATGATAACCAAACTGATTAAGAAGTATACTTTAATTTAACCTTTATTTATCATACCTATTTATATTATAATGTTCTTGCCTGGCCCTTATTTCTATAAAAATTATGTCTTTAATAATAAGTAATTAGCACAAGACTAACAGAGCAAGGAATGATCCCTAAAAACCCCTATGTTTAAAATTGATACAATGACACTGTAAATTAGCAAGTGAGGTTTTTTCTAAGCAAACTGCAAGATTGCAGTTAACAGTGGGAACTATAGTTTCACATGTGGCAAACATTTATGATTGTGTTAGATCAGTCTGCTTTTGTGGTTAATGGATTTTACTCCAATTCCTGTTCTGCTCAGGCTCTCTCGTGTCTAAATTAACAGTACACTATTGGAATCATTGGTGTTACTCTGAATTTTCATTGGGCTAATTATTAACAATTTCAGAGCCTTGTTGGTGTTTCAGAAGTAAACATTGGATTTCCAATCCCAAAGAGACAGAAATAGCTTAAACCAATTTTTTAAAAAAATTAGTCTTTTGTGATCACACACTGTGCAAGTGCAAGTGAGAGAACCTGTGTCTGTGTGGCTGTAGATCTGCACACTTTGATGTGTTTGCATGTCTGTCAGTTCTCCCTGGTAGCAGGTAACACAGGTTTCCCATTTCAGCCAAACTGACAGAAATGGTTGCAAGGTCAACATTAGAATCACAGAATGATGGAATGGTTTGGGTTGCAAGGGACCTTAAAGATCATTTAGTTCCAACCCCCCTGCCGTGGACAGGGACATCTCCCACTACACTGGGTTGCCTAAAGCCCCATCCAACCTGGCCTTAAACACTTCCAGCAACCAGGCATGAACAATTTCTCTGGGCAACCTGTTCCAGTGCCTCGCCACTCTCACAGTAAAGAACTTCTTCCTAACATCTAAATCTAAACTTACTCTCTTCAGTTTGAAGTCATTCCCCTCATCCTGTTACTACAGTTCCTCATGAAGAGTCCCTCTCTGGCTTCCCTGGAGACCCCCTTCAGGTACTGGAATGTTGCTATGTAACCTTCTTTTCTCCAGGCTGAACAGCCCCAAATTTCTCAGCCTGTCTTCATAGGGATGATGTTCCAGTATCCTTACCAATTCGTGGACCTCCTCTGGATTTACTCAAACAATTCCATGTCCTTCTTACTGTAGGAGCACCAGAGCTACATGCACTACGTCCACTGAGATCTCACCAGAGCAGAGCAGAGGGGGAGAATCCCCTCCCTTGACCTGCTGGCCATGTTGCTTTGGATGCAGCCCAAGATTTGGTTGGCTTTCTGGACTGCAACTGCATGCTGACAGCTCATGGTGAGTTTTTCAACCATCATCCCCAAATTCTTTCCAGTAGGGCTGCTCTCTGGGATTGCCACAATACACCTCAGGGGGGAAGAGAACATTGCTTTAAGCTTCATGAAAATTCTGTGAAAATTTGCTCTTAAGAAGAAGACACTGTTAATGCTGCAATCAGGAGGAAGTGTAACTGAACTCAACAAGTCACAGGCACCAGTGACTCCACATGATGATAAGCTATAAATGCCTTTATCACGTGATTAGAGTACGTTGGATTTTTCATTTATGAGACACGAGAAAATCCAGTCAAAATAGGCAAAGCCATATGAAGCCAGACTTCACTATCTCTTTGTTTCTGGAACAACTTGGCATTTTGCACAGCTCCACAGAGAGATATAAATTCCTCTCTTCTTGTCCAACCTATGCTAGAGGCTACTAGGAAAGACTGGGCTGTCTTGGGGGCCAGAGTAATGCCAGTTGAACATAGATTACTTATCAGTCTTTAATCTGCTTCTCCTTTATTGTGTCTTTTTACTTTGATCTTTCTGGTCGTTTTGATAATCTTTGTTTCAGAGCCTCATGAAACCATATTTCAAAAGGTTCAGGTAACTCTGTTCTGCTCTCTGGATTAACCTCAAAAGCAGTGCAAACTGTTCAATACCTTCCCCTAGAGGTTGTAGGAGTCTTCTTTCCTTGAGGGCATCAGTGTAAAATTATAAATGTCATCTTAACAAGAAAAACTTTTATTAAAAACAAGGTGAAAACTCATAGATATATGTATTTTACCCTAATTTATTAGTTACGCTTCTGATCAGCTATATTAGATAAGACAGTTTCAGCTGAGTTTATAGAGGGAAAAAAGCGTATAAACAAGTAGCTTGGTGAACAGCTTGTTTCAGTCTCCAGAGGCTTCTCCTGTTGCACAGCCAGACAGAAATGGTGAACAAGTGTTTCTGAACTAATTTTCCCACTTACCTGTATGCATAAGGCTGTAAACTCTTTGCTTCCTCTAGGACAAGTGGAAACCCTTATGTGTGCAAACCAGCATTAGTAAAAGTGTAGTTATGAGACACATAAGTGGTTGGTTCCATGGGATGCTTGTGTTAGCAGGTTTTTATCACTTTATTGCTTGGTAGTGTGACAAGGGGAACCTGGGCTCTGTGGAAGTGGGCAGAGGCTGCTCTAGTGAAAGACTTTTTACCAAAGGTAAAGAACAGGCCCTTGGATGTTTAACAGCTATTTCAAAGCCTGCATTTTCAGGTTGGTTGGTTTGTTTAAACCTAATTATAAGCAATTCCAAATGATTATTTCTTCACCCCAGAAAAACTGTTTCATAATTTGATTAAAGTAAAAAAAATAAGGTGTGCGTTTCTCTGAGGATTTTATTGAGGTAAAGACACATAAAAAAGATGAGTGGTCTGTGTAATTCTGAAAAGAATGAAGTCAGAATTATGACTTGTGTGTCCTGTGGGAGGTAACTGTGTTGGGCATTTACCATGATGCTGATAGGATTTCCTTCCTCTTCCCTGTGCTTCCCCAATTAGCATGGCTCTGCAAGACCTCCATACACTCAAGTGCCACATCATTAAATCACAGATCTAAGTCATATTTAGAGGAGGGCTGCATCTGCCTCTTCAAGTTCCACAGTCTCCACTTCCATTTCACTCCCATAGCGAAAGCCTTCCTTCAGGGCCTGATATTTTCCCTAGTTGAGCAGAACAGCTGTCAAGGGAGTTTATGTTTGTGAAGAAACAAAAATGAGTCACAGGCAGAAGATTAATTTAATAATCTAGAAACAGATGCCCTCAAGCATGTGTAGTATAGTAGAGGAAACAGCAACTTCTATGATGCCTGTCTTTCTCCCAGCAAGAATCACCTCTGTCTTTCCTCACTGCAGCTTTGCCAGTGTCTTTTAAGGTAGGTCTGCCAATTTAGAGATGTCTAAGTACAAGGCAAATCTGGCATTATAGCATTTTGGTCCTTTTTAATGAGTTTTTCTGCTCACAAAACTGTTTCATTTTCATGGAACTGTACGGAAATAGAGGTGGTGTCTTTTTTCCAAGATGCTTGTTGTTTCATCACTTCTCTTCAAGGCTCTGCATAACTGTTAAGTGGGTGAAACAGGGAACTGAGGTGTTCTGTGCCTCATGGCAAGGGTTCCAGGAAGTGATGACCAGTTATTGATAATGGTCTTTTGCTTCAGGAATGGAGAACTTGTTTAGCTGTTTTAAGATCTTCGCTGAACTGTGAGGGTATTTATATATCTTTTAGGGAATATTATCATGAAGTGATTTTCATTATCAGCCTTCTTGGATCTGGACAAAAATGAAGGTCGTCTGTCAGGAAAATTGTATTTGAGAATGTGGAGCCCTGGTTGTTGATGCTACAGCTTCTGGCATTATTTGTTTCTTCAAAGAAATTGCTTAGAAAGGGGTAGACAAACTCTGCAGGTAAGATATCAATCACACTGTCACTCTATAACAGGTATTTGCTATTTGAGTGACTTCAAGTAAGACTTACACTGAGTCATCCATCTTGAGATGACAAGAAGTCATCTGTCCGTGAGATGAGGATGGGATTCTTCCAGGGTATAGAAGAGAAAAATATCAAAGATGAAAAGGAGACAAAAGACATTTCATCTGGTATCTCCAGCTTCCCTGAATGCAGCACGAAAAATGTCTACTCTGAAGAACTGTAAAGCAAACAGCACATTCAAGAAGCGGGGAGGAGAGGGGAGGTGAGGGGAGAGGAGAGGAGAGGAGAGGAGAG
>JAWWLZ010000042.1:45074776-45087640 GCA_035041345.1 Poliocrania exsul | reverse complement strand
TATCTAATGGCTTTCACTACATATACAAATACCTTCAATCAGGAGTTATACCCTCAAATGTAGCTGTTAATGGGCTTATACACCCAATGGATATTCTGTGTGTCATTAACATTGATACTTATGTACAGGGTTGCTCTGTACTGATTGTGCTACTATGTGAGATTACAGGGCATTACTGGGTCCAGCGTTAGATGTTGGTAAAAATTGTTGGTCTGTAAGATATGAACTGAAAAAAAGTTTACACGTATCTGTTTTGGACTGTCATCATTTCTTAAGAAGTTTCTTAAAGATCTTACACTCATGTCCTTTTTTTTTTTTTTTTTTTTAGTTAATGACATTAATGAAATTTCTGCAAATAAAAGGAAAACTGTTGTCACATTTTCTTTCCAATATTTTGGCAGTTGACATCTTGCATACTGTAAGCCAAATGCACTGAAGAGTCAGAATCTGTACCTGTGTGTGTAACATCTTACATGTCTTAAAATTGTGAAGAAGAAAATCAGGTAACAACCAAACCCCTGTCTTCTGTCAGATACATACTTGGGACTTTTGACTAAGCCTGTATTTTGAACATCAAAATTTACTGAGAATGAGGATTAATTTGCTAGAAGAAGTAGCTCTATGTGCTAAGTGTTCAACAGATAAGGATAAAGCCTCTAACCCCACAGGTTTTCTGTGTGGGTTTTCAGGTGTGGCTTTTATTATGCTCTTCCTCAAAATAGTGAGAAAACCCCCACAGTTTATGCTATTTATGTTAAATTGATTAACTTATATAATTTATAGGGATGAATTTTATATTTAGCAGTGCACTTGTACATTTTTCTAAACCTTTCAGCCTGGAAACAACCCACACACTGTAAAGGAGTATATGTTGTGTTACTGCCTGGAAACTTCAAAGTGCCTTAGTCTCTGATTTACAGAAAATAAACAAATATCCTTCTAAGTAGCTTGATGATTAGCTGCAGAAATTATTGACTATTATTTACTATTTATGTTCACTATGTCTTTAGAGTCAGAATTGAGCAAGGAAATTCTTGACAATGATAACAGATCATCTTTCAAAGTGTCATCTCTCAAATTCTGTTTTTCAGGCATAATGCAGAGACTACCTCTTCCTGGTTGGGATTATTTTATTTCCTCTCTTCAAGTCCTGTCAGCACTTTTATGGCTTCTGCAAATTCTCACTCACTTTGTTCTTTTTATTGATTTTTTCAGACCTATGATTCTGTATTTTCGCTTTATTTTTCACTTTTCCAAGTATGTTGTTTCCTTATTTTAAGGATATATGAAAAAATCTGACTTTTTTTTTTAAGAAAAAGATTTTACAGATCTGGATTTTTATTTTATATTCATATTTAGATTTCTTTCACATCTATTTCTTTTTTTGCAAGTATTCTGAGGGAACCACTTTGCTTGAATTTTTTTTCCCTTTATAAAAGCCCTTAAATTCTGTTCCTATTTATTTTAAATATTTTCATGCTCACTTATCTGCAAAATGAAATTAGTCTTCAGCTCATTCTTGTTTCAAAATGAAAATGATGATGGTTTAGGATGCAGATAGGAAGTGATGCCCTTTTGACCCAAAGAGCTGAGAGGAAGGCTGGGAGGAAGATGATAAAGAAAAAGCAAAGGAGGATACAATTTGTTTGCACTGGTCGTAGATCTTAAAAGTTTTAAGTTATCCCAGTAGGAGGTATTTGGAGAGCAATCCCAGGCAGAATGTGGACAAATGTTGTAGCGCACTATGCTATATTGACTTTTTCTCCTTGTCCTCTAGAACTGTAACTTGGATATAGTCATTCCAGCGCATTTATTACGTGACTGGGTTTCTGTGATCCTTTCAACAGGTTATGTGTGATATTAGTTATTCCCAAGACAAGATGCTCCTGCATAGTTTTGTCAATCTAGGACTTGCACATTACTGTGGAAGTGGAAGCCTCAGTTATGCAAATACTTGGACTCATGATTTCTTTTTTGTACCTTCCTCTTTTTACTCTTTTTCATTTCATACTTTCCCCCTCCCCCCCTTTTTTTTTCCTCTTCTCTGGCTTGCAGATTTTTATCTTTTTTTTTCCCCCCTTAAATATTTATATTTATCCCTTTTTATATCTCCTAGGCCATGTCATAATCTTCCAGTGCCTGTGAGAAAGGAAAATGGGGCAAAGCTTATCTGTTTCCATTCTGAAGATGAAAATCCAGAGGTTGCATGCAGAGAGATTCGGAAAGATAGAGGAAGGAGTGCTGTTGCTATGGGAGACTTTGCTTCCTCTTTTCAGCAGGAGCTTATCCTTGGAGAGTCCTGTAGGATCCTGGGGACTCAGGACAGGAAAGGGCTCTGAAACTCTTGCCAGAAATAGCAAACAGGTAACTTGATCCTCCTTTTATCCCGCAGGAACCTGAGGATGAATGGGCATGCCCAGCAAGTGTGTGAGCAAGGCAAGAAATTAGAAAGAGGAGGAGTCTAAAAGAAAAGAATGGGCTGAGATGCCAGGACTGCACTTTTTGCATGTTCTTGGCATGTGGAAGGACAGGGAAACGCAAGAAATGGTGCTAACCCCCTATTGCATCAGCCAAAAGGTACTGCTGGATGGTGAGATAAGTTACACTCACAACCAATTGGATGAATTTCACTTTCAGCATGACCCAGAGCTCCTCCTGGCCTGGGACAGCTGAATACAGAGTCCTCTTGAGACCATGGATCAGGCAGAAGGGCCCAGCTAGTAAAGCAAAGTGACAAAGGTGTATGGACATTTCTTGTATACTTAGCAAGATTTTAAAAGTCTATGTCGTGACATTTTATGCCTTGCCGTGGATAGGTGTCAAACACCTTGTACAAGCAAATCATTAGCTGCTGAAGTGCACAAACCTTGCCTTTAATTAAAACTTCTTCCATGCATCTTGGAGATTTGAATTTGTGACCCTTACATTTATTACACCAAATTTTCATGCATCTATTGGATTGAAGTGTTGTTGGAGATTATGTTTTTCAGGCACTTACACCAGGCAAATATGAACTTAATAAATGTCTGAAGACTGTGATGTAACTGTTAGAGAAGAATTTGGTCCAGTCTTTTCAGAATCAGGAAATCTATAGCCAGGTATAATAACCCTACTTCATATATTCATAGACAGATGCATTAATTTCTCATAAACTCAATGACTTCAATGTTGTTGATCATATTTGACAACTTTTACAAATACTTATTAACTTAATATCTTCCCAATGCATCTAACAATGGATAAGATGTAAAGTTGCTGATAAGCTGAATTGCATGTTTCCACTTAAATCTGCATTCCTTTTTGGGTTCTTTTGTTGGTTTTCTTTAGAAAAGTCCCAGTATTTTGCCTACCACATTTGCAGGATACCTGCATTTAATGCTTTCATTTCCTTTGTCTAGCAGCTAGACTGTTCTAGTGTTTTATGCCAGCATCCTGTCCTCCTCCTGCTTTTTATACAACCTTTCACTCTGCACAGAATGCATTACTATTGTAAGAACCATGGTTATGTTTCTTACAAAATTTCAAGAAACCCATTCCCTGTTTTAAAGTAGATGGGATTCACAAATGACAAACCATGCTCCTTCCAGATCCTTTTCATTCAAAAGCAACTCTGAAAGTTTGCTAATTAGACCCACTAAACTAAAACACTCCAGCAATAACACTGTGCAGAAGCGAAGAAGAAAACCTCATTATCACAGTTTTGTTTACCATTTCACTTCAAGTCAGCACAGGAACTGTAACCAGGGCACAACTACCTTGTGTCAGGTACTGTACACAATAAATAGCAGTTCCTGTTTCAGGAAAGGTGAAATTTGTGAATATATTTACAGCCAGGTTTCTGGCCCTCTATTAACTCATTTCTTGATTACCTCTACAAACACTAGTGTAGGCATCCAGAAATATTAGTTACAGGACACAAACACCTGTAATTTTCTCCAGGCTGAAGCCCAGTACAGTTTCACCTCCATAGAAGAGTAATAGCATCTTACTGTAAATGGAGAGGTGTAAGACCCAAGACACTTTGTGTTCTTTAAATTAAAGACACTTTATACATGTGTATGTTTACTGAAAGGCCTTTCAAAGAGGCATAATTATGCAGGCATCTCTGTTATTCACCGGGGTCAATGCTAATATTTGGAAATTATGTGTGGGTCAGATGTGCTGCTGCAGTGTGCAGCCCCTGGCCTGCCTGTCCATAATAAATTACTTTACAGAAGAACTAAACTAACCTGTATCTGTCTTGTCTTTTTTAATTGCAGACTACAAACACTGATAGAACCTAAAAGGTTTGCTCAGTCTAGACTGAGCAAAGAAACACAGAAACATACTGAATTTGCCTTTTAGGGAGCACCTTTGGCTCTTGTAGAGGAGGCAAAATCTATTCATGGCACCAGAAATGTCAGACTGTGTACAAAAGGCACAAATGCTGATCAATGGTTCTTTAAAAGCATTTAGAATAATACAAAATAATCTGGTTTGTACATGTGCTGTTAGAGTTTGGGAGTGTGTTGAGCATCTATGGAAAATGCTGGCTAGACTGTCCACCCACAAATAGGAACAGTGGGTGAGACATTGCTACCTCCCTTGTTCCATCCTAGAGGGGGCAGGTGCTTTCCTTGCAGAAAAGGAAACAGGTGCTTTCTTTGCCAAGGAGCTGCAAAGGCTGGCATGGGAGACATGGCAAGTCATTCTGCCTCCAGTGCCTCTTGCAGCACCCCCAGCTCCTGTCCGGGCAGGCATGCAGGAAAAGTCACCCCAGCTGGCTGCCCAACAGAGGTCAATCTGAGACCTAAACTGGCAGCCTGTGATCACATCACTGCCATGAGGTGTCTTCCTGCAGACAGGCCCCCTCATCCACAGAACAAGGTGAGAAGGTCCAAATGAGCTGTGGTGGATCAGGGCTGCTGCGGCTACTGCCTTCCTTCTGTTGGGAAGCTGGGTGATCCATTTTACTGGAGCTACACTAAAAATGGCAGCCAAGGCCAAGTGCTGGGGTATTTCCAAGGCAAAACACCCATGGAGCCTGAGAGTACTTGGCTTTGGGTGGCAGGAAGGGACATGCTGGGCTGTGAGTCAGCCTCTCTCCTCAGCAAGCCCATGACCACTGCTTGAGGGAAATAGTTTCCACCTTGAACGGCAGTGCAGGCAGTGGGTGGCTTGGTCTCACCCTCTCGCAGCCTGCCTGCGACTGGAGTGCTTGTCTCAGCAGCTCAGCTCTTCCTGGTGCAAATGGCACCTTCCATTGGAAGCAAAAAGTCACTTTCTAGTTCTGACAGGGCCAGAGAAAAGCCCAGCATAACTAAGAGGCTCAGAAGCCAGAAAGCATTTAAAACCAACCCCAATTGCCATTGTTATTTTGGCTTTTTTCCCCAAAAACTCTCCATCCCAAAGAAGGCACGTCCATGGTTTCCCCAAAGGAGGGGCGCCAGTAGCATGAGGCATCATGGCTTTCACCTTCCCTAGGGTGAAATGCTGCTGGCAGAGAGACAGGCAGTGGAAGATGTGCTGCCTTGATGGAGCTCAGGCGTGCTCAGAGTCAAGGTTGCTCATGAGTTTGTGTGGCATCCATCTTGGGCAAATGTGGGCATGAAGTTACACCTCTGGCCCCAGCTGTCCCTTTTCCTGTGATTTCCACCCAGAGGACCCTGAAGGCTTTTCTAAGAGTTCTCAAAGCAGTTGTTTAAGAGCAGTGCCAGCAACTGTGTGAAAGTGCCTTGATGAGAGCATTCCACCCAAACCAGGAGGCCTGAAAGAGCATCCCCACAGCCCTGATGTCCCATCTGTGGCAGCTGCCAGCATGGGCCTTTGTGAAGGTCCCTCATGCTGCAGCGAAGCTGGAAGCCCATGGCAGGAATTCCTGACTTTGCTGACCTGGATCCAAAAATCTGAGATTCAGAATGAAAAAAGAAGTGAATAAAAAAGTAGTTAATTCTTCTCAATGCAGTAAATAATTGATGCATTTTCCAGGCTTGTCTCACCTGTCTGAGAACAGAAAGCAATGCCCTTGAAAAACTTCCAGACACGATTTTCACATGTTGCCTTGGCCCATGAGGGTCAGAGAAACAGCCTTCCACCTGGGATAACCCAGAGCTGCTCAGCAAGTGAAAACACAAGCAGCCAAGTCGCCCACATCCCTCCCCAGTGCCCAGGATCAATAGGCATCCATCTGGGGAAGGCTTTAAAGGGTTACAGAGCTGCGAGAAGGAAGGGTGGGGAGCGGAAGGCATGGGGAGGTGGAGGGGTGAGTGAGAAGGGGGTGGTGGAACCGCAATTCTCTTACAATCATCAGATCAAGTCACAGGGTGGAGGAGGATTTTCCAGATCCTCTGACCTTAAGGTTGGGGAGTGAAAGGAAGAGGAAGCACATTTGCACAGATCCTCTGTCAGAGCTTCCTCAGGGAGGGGCTCAGCCCTTCTGGCCCTTTGCTACATGCAGGGCCATGCACATACATACACACAGCTAAATAAACATGGGAATGAAGTTCAAAGCAGTCCCACAAGAGAAAACCTAATCTATAGGAACCTGTAATTAACCCTTGTGTTCACCAGCTCCTCATATCTTAAACATTGTATTTAACCACATATAAAGGAACATACTTGCTGGGTAGCAGGGAAACCTTGCTGTCCTATAGCACTTTCTAGGATCTTTCAATTACCTTATGAGCTATTAAGCCTGATTATGTCTTTGGGCAGGAACTTTAGCAGACTCAGGAAAGTAGGGAAACTGAGGCCTAAAATGTAAACTAGTTGGTGGGGTCATTAGGGAATCCTGTGGTAGAGGTGGACAGGGAGCAGTGACCCTGTAGTTCTGCATCCCTTACTTTGTGCCTGATTCAAAGCCCATTGAAAACACCAGGAGAATTTATTGATTTTAATAGGTTTTCTTGCACAAAGACATCATTGTTTGTGCTTTATAGAACATCTGTCATGCAGAAGAGATATCTGAATCCTCAGCATAGGTTTCTGAGACAGTAAGACATATTAAACGTAGGCATGAGAGAATCTTTTTTTACTCAAAAAGTGATCACCAAAAATATAATCCCAAGGTTCATTAATGATACAAGCAGATCACTCCTATGGTTTTCTCCTTCTTCCTTCTTTCTTCTTGTGGTCATGGCTTTTTCCCCTCCTCATTTTGTTTTCAAGTTACAGGAAGTGTTAGCATAGACCATTTCAGATAAGACACAGCATTCAGTGTGTGAGAACCTCCTTACAGTAAATTTCAAAGAACATTATGACTGTGAAGAGAACTCAGACCTGAAAAATTGATCAATAGTTATGTTTCCTAATACTGAATAATTCCCCTCCTGAAAAACAGTAAAAATAATAACATAGCATACAAGGAATTCAGCTCCTTACAGTGGCAGAACTGCCCCAGACAAAGTGTCAAATTCAGTAAGAGCTCTTTTCAACAAGCATTTTTTTCTGTTACACACATCACAATTGTGTGTGTGAGCATCTGCAGCAGTGTGGTCTCCTGGTGGGTGAGCCAGCTGAAGATAACAGTATTGCCAGGGTCATTAGGGTAAGTTGTCAAGGGTAGCATCTGTGTTGGCATCTCCACTGGCTCTGTGGTGGGATCTTCATTTCAAGAGGGACAGTGGTTCAGTCTCCTCAACTGTTGGTCTGATCCCTTCTTGGCAGTCTTTTTTTGACATGTGTAAGCCATTTTCTTTTCTATCCACCTGTACTCCTACATCTCTTCTTTTTATTGCCCCCATGGTGCTGATACAAGGAAATGATAAAACTCTTCAAGTGACTGTGTATTTCAATCTTTTGACACGGGGTGACGTTTACACAATGTTCTGTTCACCATAACAAGGAAGAAATAGACCCTTTAAAAAGTGATTTACAAATCCTTCAGTCTGACATTTTCATATCAGAGAACCACCAGTTCTGACAAATGAGCCAACACATCTGAACATTGGTACATTCTGGTTTTCTAAATGTTTCTTTTTTTTTTTCAGTCATCAGCTTTGGTTTAATCTATGTACATCTTCCTCTTACTTTTGAGTACTTTACTCCTGTGAAAAAGATAATGATATTTATTGGCTATTACCTTCTCTAAGTCTACATTTTATTCCAACAGGCTAACAAAGATGGCAATAGGCCACTTATGATTAGATACCATCTCTGCCCATGAGGAGGGTAGAGCAGGCTGGGGTGTTGCCAGCAGGAGTGCAGATGAGGGACACGCCAACACCGCTGCTCAGGCACACTGCGGAGTGGACTTGCACTGAGGCACAAGAAGGCAGCAACAGCCCCAAACTGGGAATGTGCTGGCAGACTGCCTTCCTCCCCAAGTGCTGGAAAGGTGGATGTGACCAAGCCAACCGTCCTGTCCAATAAAACCACTAGTGCAGTTTTTGCAGAGTGAAGGTAAGGTGGAACTCCAGCTGGAGGGTGCTTGAATGTGATGGATTTGTTTAGCTTGTTACAGGAATGGAGGCTAGTGTTAAAATATGCAGTGTACTGTTCTCAGCAAGCATTTCATGTTTTAGCTTGTGATTTCCATTAAAAGTATCTTTCATCCTCTTATTGTTCAGTTGTTTATTTTTTTAATAGATAAGAACACTTGGATACTGACATTCGAGAGGGAATTATCCTGTACCAGTAGCCAATAATGAATGAGTTGATGAATTTTTCTTCTGGAGAGGAGGGAACAGAGGGTAGGGAGAGAGGGGGGGAAGTGCTAAATGTTCAATTAATCAAATGAACTGGCAGGCTCAACTTTGGGGAGTGCTTTATATGATATATTACTGTGCAATTAAATGGCAGTATGGTATTATGATTTACATCAAATTCCACTTAATTTCCCATAAGATCACGTGATGAAAATTCAGGAGAAAGCTGACTCTAACCTACTGCACAGCTCTTCAGTAGACCATTAGGATAGTTACATGAATGTCATCTGGACTTAAACACTGTGAGGGAATGATTTGCTCATGTTAATGACTTCACTGCATACCTCCTGGGGCATATTCAGGACATCATCTTAGTGAATGCACAGTGTGTAAAGCTTACTGTGTGACACTAAATTTTTGGGTTTGCTTTTTTTTTCTTTCAGTATTGCCATAATTCATGATGATGACTAATATTTTTCCCGGTGCAGAAATGAGTCAGGTTTTAAAGAGTTGAAAACTTAAGATTGCTGTGATATGCGTGTGTGTGTGTGTTTGAATTTAGTACTGCAGTCTTAAAGAGAGTCATTTTGCCACTTTGTATTAGTCTTCAATCACTAACACACCCTTCATCTGACGACCAAATCCTACAATCATGGTCACCTAAAGCATAAACAATCAATAGAGCTATGTGACTGAGAGGAGGTAAACTAACATAGGAATGCATTGCAAAGAAGGTATGTAGCTAATTAGATTCTTAAATGCTCAAGGCTTTAATGAAATTCTTGGTTGTTGGCCAGTTACTACAGTGCTGAAGTATTATTATTTCATATTCCTCTCATTACAAGGAACCTGACTGGGTCTGCTAGCCTTAAATTGCAAAGTATGTAGTTCTTCAGTTCTCTTAACACCTGCAGTTTCTGTGGTGCACCACCAGTGTCAGTCTTGAAAGGAGTGTAACCTGGAGAAAGGAAGGAGCACAGCAGGTCAGGACCAAGATGAGAAAAGCTGTGACAAAGACTATTGAGATACACTGACACCATGTTAGCTCCTACTTACTGATGTTAATTTGTAATTTTCATGAGCACTGTGATTAAATAAATTCACAAAAACATAATCCAGATTGCTGGGGCAGAGGAACACTGAACACAGGGCTGCTCTAACATCCTGTGTATTATTGGCCCAGAGCCATTGCCAGCTGCAACATTTTTCTGTTAGAGACATGAAATTGCTGCTCCTGAATGCACACAAATGTTTTAACAACCAAGACAATATGGATATAAGGATAAAGAAATAAACCAGCCTTTCGGCAATATGTATCTTGTTGAGAGAGCAACAGCCTGGTAAATCCCATCTAACTTTCAGTAGAGCCTTAGCCCTCATGCTGGCCTCTACCAAAACAGTTGTGTATAGGTTTGATAGTAATGCCAGCAGCTTGGATCTTGGTTTTCCTTTCACCCAGCTATTATTAACACAGCACATATTTGATGTGACTTTTCCACTTCTTCTGAGACCTGTCAAATAAAAATTATCCTTTATTTACATTTAGGAATAGCTATTAATAATTTGCATTTATAGCACCGTCTCTTGAAAACTGAAAGCACTTCATAAATATGAGGATCAGAGCCCTTTAATACCTCTGAGAGACAGTGCACTCTTTTCGATATTCAAAACTACAAAAGCTGTTGGAGAGAAGGTGTCATATTCAGTGTTATGGCTGAAAGAGAAAGGCAGAGCCTTGAGGAGACTTCAAGCACCTTAAGTGGTTTTGCCACAAAACCACCTAGCAGTAAATGAGAAAACTGCATGCACTATAAAAAGAACAGTCACACTGAATGAAGTCAGTAGCTGTACCTCTGAAATACTAAGCCATTTTAGAGTAAAAGAATTTTTATGAAACCTGTTCATTTGAAGCATTTCCTGTGAGGCATTTTGAGTCAGATTTAAGCCGGTAAACAGAGAAGAAAAGTGCTAAGTCACATTAAGGGAAATGTCAAAGCTACACTGACAAGCAAATGTGGGAAAAAAACAGGCTGTCTGCAGTTCAACCCGAGAAATGCTGATAACTGGAGACCCCAGTATTCCCTCCCACCCCGAGTGCCTCAGCAGACTCCTGCTGACTTGATGCTCATTGCAGAGGCAAAGATCTTCTTGCACAAAAGCACTTTATGGCACTGTAGTGTTCAGAAGGCTCCCTCTTCTGCATGGTGAGAATAGAGTGAGCTGGGCTGATATGAAGCCGGGTGTGTGTTGTCTCAGTGCCTTGTGACGGGAACTACAGCAATATGTTGCCTAGTAATGATCTTTCTAGGAGCTCAAAAAGCTTTCTAAATTTTTAATGCTCCAAATTCGTTTTCTGATAGCCTTAATACAGGTTTATGATTTCAGTCTGTGAAACAACAGCTGGTGCACATTCCCAGTTATTAAGGATTTACTTTTTTTTCTTTTAATTTTCAGTAGTGTCTCAGTTTTGTGAGGTCACTTTTTTATCAAGAGACACATCAAGTTTCATCAATCTCAGCTCACTATTCTATGCTGACCACAAGACAGGATGTTTCAGGTCACGTGCAAATCAGTTTTAGATTGGGTTTAACTTCCTGAGCTCCCTGTGCAGTGACTCCCCCTTTACACCAGGATAAGGGCAGGTTAAGGATTGAGCTACTGCAATTTGCAACTTCTCTTCCCAAGGATCTCTGCATCACAGTCTACCTCTGTGGTATGGGTAGTGAACATATCTGTTCTGCTCTACTTCCAGGCATTCATTTCCTGTAATATCATTTTTAGGGCAGTTAAGTGGAAAGAGAGATTTTCTTTTCTCCTTAATATCTCTTAAAGCCCTATTACCACTTTTAATTACTCTCGTTTAATTTTTGAGGACAAAAATTCTGTGAGACTTGAGCTGCTTAAGTCTCATTAATCATTCCAAGTTTAGCATGGTTGGTGTCAGTTGCATGCCTAACACAGAAGAGGGCAGCAGAGGCAGAGGCTGTGCATCTACCCATTTGTGTCCCTTTGTAGCATGCTTGTACTTGTTCTTCTTTGATTTTTTTTGTCCTTTATCTTGTGTCATGGACACATTGGCACCATAGGTCTGCAGGATCAAGACTCTGCCTCTGCTTGTGGCATGTCAAGACCCCAGGCCCCCAACACAGCCAGCTGTGGTTCCCTGTAGCCACCTGTGCTCCTCACACCACCATGGTCATCAGAAAAGCTCAGTTATCCTGCCCCTTCTGGATGGTAAAGGAATCAGGGTGTCTCCTGTCCTATCTCTGAGTGGGACTGGTCATGCTGAGAATGCCTAGTCTGGGCACTGGGGCTGACCCAGTCCAGGCTGTGGTTGTTCCAGCCATCTCATGACCCTGATGGACAGGGGATCAAGTGAGCATAGATACAGTGCCAGAGAACAGAGTACACAGCAAGAAGAGACAAAGGCAGAAAAAGGGCTTGACTTCACCCTGCCTGTCTGCAGCCATCTGTGAAGCAGGTGACAACACTGGGAGAGCATTGTGTGCAACACAGTAGGTTTGCTCCTGCCTCCTACACAAATCATGAGTGGTGACAGCTTGCCCACTGTCACTAACAATCTCTGATCATCATGGATACAACGTCCTTTCGTTTCCCAAGGTGGTTGGCCTGTGGTGTATTGTCCTGTTTGAAGTGCATGGATAGGGTTCCCTGTCTACAGCTTTCCCCTTCCTTTACACTTCTTCCTTTCTCCTCTTAAAAAAACTTTACAGAGGGAAATGTATGTGTTAGAAGCAATTGCTCACTTTTCCCAGTGCTTCTTGAAGAGCTCATAATTCCTGGTTATTTGTGTCAATGAGAACGTGATACTTGAGTTGCATTTGAATGGAGAGAACAAAATAAGTAATGGTATGATGTGTTAGGCAACTTTTCCTCTTGAAGACATAATGAGGCTGTTTACTGCTGGATCATTCTTTCCTGCAAACTCTGTTGTAAAATCTCTTACTGCCACCATCAGGACATCAAAATATAAAATACTTTTTTTATGCAGAACACAGCATCAAATAAGCCAGTACAACCAATACAAATGTGACTGGAACATAGATGTTTTGGAAGTACGCAGCAATATGTACTGGATTAGAAATTTAATAGTGTGTCTCTCCAGAGAGATGTTTTTAACAAAAAGAGTGTGTGTGCAGGGGGGAGGTCTAATTTCTGCAATTGTCATGTAGCAGATACAAATCTAAGTAAAATAACTTGCATTGCACATATTCATGGA
>JAWWLZ010000042.1:45060333-45074676 GCA_035041345.1 Poliocrania exsul | reverse complement strand
TGAAGACATAATGAGGCTGTTTACTGCTGGATCATTCTTTCCTGCAAACTCTGTTGTAAAATCTCTTACTGCCACCACCAGGACATCAAAATATAAAATACTTTTTTTAAGCAGAACACAGCATCAAATAAGCCAGTACAACCAATACGAATGTGACTGGAACATAGATCTTTTGGAAGTACGCAGCAATATGTACCGGATTGGAAATTTAATAGTGTGTCTCTCCAGAGAGATGTTTTTAACGAAAAGAGTGTGTGTGCAGGGCGGAGGTCTAATTTCTGCAATTGTCATGTAGCAGATACAAATCTAAGTAAAATAACTTGCATTGCACATATTCATGGACACGAATTAAAGGGGCATCTAATAATAGCACTGTAAAAACATTAAGGATATTTTTGCCTGTACTTTAGTACAGGATGTATGGCTCATTGAATACTGTCTTCTTTCCATGTAGATACCAACTGCATTCATGAATTCACCGACTGCTTTTGCGTGGAACCTGGAAACCTAAATTCTTAAAACATTCTTTCTGCCACTTTGCAAAGTGAGTCACATTTTTCTCTGAAATATTCAACTATCTAAGACTAAATATAGCCAGGAAGTACCACATCTGCATTACTTGATCATCTTCAAGAAGTCTTGGTTGAGGCTGGAGGTGGAAGTGATCTCCTACTAACATGATTTATATTAGCAGAGAAATTGGTTTTCTCTGTATAGTTTTGTGTAGTAACTTCGTGTAGCCCAAATAAAGAATGACTATTACAACAATAAATAATAGAAGCATTTCAAAGTATGTTGCAATGCAATGTACCAGATTGCTTTTACAACCAAGCATGTCAGGACAGCATGTGCTCTACTGGCCCATCTGCATTAAATTTTTGTTTACTCTTAGTCAGCAATAAATTATATCTCATTTAAGGTGAGCATGGTTTGTATGTTTTTAATTAAAATTATATCAACCTTAAATCAAACTATCTTCCTTAAAGAAGCTAAGCTACCCTCCACTAATAAAGGCACTTTCCCCCTCAATAAAGGCACTAGTAGGAATTTTCTTCCCTTCCCAATAACTTATTTTCATTTAATTATACCGAGTGTCATTTCTTCATCTCACAGTAGCTGGGGTGAGTGTAGTTGGTTATTACCCCCTGCTTGTGACTATTCTCAGGCCCACTGTGAGTGATTTCATTTTGTAGGTGCTCACCTCCAAACCAAACAAACCTGTCTGCCTGCACCAGCACACTGACCACCTGCTAGCCTTCCAGCAAAGAGCTAGAAGAAGTCAATATTAGAAGAAGCCTGTATTCCTGACACAGCAGAGTAAGAGATCTATAAGTGGGTGTTTGTGACCCTCGAGGGATGCTCTGTGCAGGAAAAGGTACTCAAGTAATCAAAGTACTACTCTCAGCTCTGGAAGACACATTGGGGTCATACTGAGAGTAAGGCTGCAGGAAACTGCTAGTCTATGCACTGAGAACAATCTGAAACAAAATTTAAGTGGGAACAGCCGCTCTTGTTTTGTGCTTTCCAGAACCAGAGGCAAAAAGACCCTTTTTTTAAAGGCACTGGATATGTGGATGGTTTCTTCTGTTCTCTTTCCACATTTCAGGTAAGTTTGCATATTGTATTACAATTATCTGCAAATGGGTTTTATAGGGACATATTCCAATCCTGAATATTTAAGTAATCAGACTGCATTGATGTGTCTCTTTGTATTGAGACTAGATTCTCTTTGTTCTCACACAAAGGCATGGAAAGGCAGTGGGGGAAGGTAAAGGGGAAATGTGGGAAAGGCATGGAAAGATGAGGAAAAAGGCACCTGGAAAGGGCAAAGGGAAATGAAGAGCGCTCCACACACAAGCCTTCTTTGGCTCATGAATTTAACATGTGTGTAATGTTTCTTATGAGAAGGCACGTGAGCAATTTAAACTAGCCCCTAGGCAAGTCTAATCTGAACAAGCTGCTCTGAGACAAGCTACAAATTGCAGAATTTAATAAAAAGGGCCAGCAGAGCAGAGGATAACAATGGAGGGGAAAGGGCTAGTCTAGTATCACAACTTGAAATGTAGTCTCCATGAGCAGGTCATAAAAATACATTATACTGAGGTAGCTAAGGCTGAAAAGGAGATATTGCATCAAAATTCTGCACAGTTCAGGGTGTAAATTGCATAAGATATCCTGACACTGACTTCCTATCCATGAAGAGTGACACAGTTCTTTTATCTCATTTGCACCCCTGGTGTGTCCGTGTCTTGCATTGTGTCTCTACCATTAGGTGTCACCACTCCACAGCAGTAGATTTCTGAGGAGCTAAATCTAGAAACTCTTGTCTAATATGGCAGATGCCATATTCTTAAGGGTTTCCAGTCTACTCCTACAGAAGGATTTTCCTGGGTAACAAGCTAAGCTACTGCAGCAGACAGCACAAATGGCATTGGACGAGATTAAAGAGATCCTGAAAGCCCCAGGCATTGTTGGAACGGTTTGGTTTCAGCCTCTTAATATTGAGGTTCAGCTTCTGTGTAGATTCAGCCTCAACACTGCAAAGCCTCTCTTGCCTTGTTCCTTGGCCCATTCTCAGTGGCCAATGAGCTAAGCACTCGTTTGGCTGGGACAAGCTGGGATGGCGGCTTTGCCACTGCACCTGCATGTGATGCTGTTTGGCTTCACATCATCCATGCTTATCTGACAGACCACTGTCTCTGGGTTCACTGGGCCCAAAATGCTGATGGGGTTAACAATGCTGGTTTTGATTCACCAGGAAAACATAGCTGGAAATGTGTTCCCTCTTTCCTCTCATGCACCACAATGCTCTACAGCTTCCCCGTGAGAAGGAACTGTACTACAGGGGATTTAACACTGGAACAACACTACTCCTGGGATACACAAATATCATTTGCTTGGCAAAACAGATTTTGGAAATTATGGCAATTATTTGTTAACTGGTCACATTACAAGGATGGCCAGCAATCCTCACAGCAGTTTTCATGGAGTTAAATAACTCCATACACGGAAGTTTTCATCGTACACTGGAAACAACGGCTGAAATGTCTACATCCACCAGTTGAGGTCTGTGCAAGCTTGGCTTCCTAATAAAACCTTAAGCAGAGCCAGTAAGTTGTTAGCTCCTGGTTTGCTGCCTGACCCCACTCCCTGAAGACTGGGAGAGCTGCAGATCCCTAGCACAGATCCCTAGTGGTCAGGGCAGGTGAATGAATTGCCAGACTGTAACCAGCAATGTCTTACCAGTTAATTAAAAAAAACAAGAATCCTTTGGAAATTCAAGGTTAATTCTCCTCCTGTAACTGATACTTACATAGTCATGTGACTGAAGGAGAAAATGTGAGTCACAATGTGAAATTAAAAATATTTGTAGCTTTTGCTGATGGGTGAGTGCTCTGTCACACCAACTACTGCTGACGAGCTCATTTTGGCCTGAGACTGTGCAGACATTTCTCAGAAGTGACCACCTCCTCTCTACAGTTGGGAGAACAATGCTGACTAGCAAAGTGTGAGGACCTCAGTGTAATAGTTTTCTCTTCCTACCTTTCACCCTCCTCCCATCAGGTGAGGAGGCTAGAGGGATTTCTTTCCTTTCCATGTTCTCCTGCTTCTTAAATTAGCTGTATCCAAAGAGGTTGCAGAGATTGTCCATATGCCTTCCCCACAAAGCTTTGTAGTCAAAATCACAAGACAGACAAAGGAGAAATTACTTGCATTCAGCAAAACTTCCAAAATGAGTCACACAGAGAGCCTGTGGCAGAGCCCAGATATGCATGATGTTCTCTGAAATCCCTGTCAGTGTCTGCAATGAGATCCATGCTGAGCAGACCTGTGTCCTTCCAGCCAGACACTCCACTTCTGATTCTGAAGGAGCACCTTGTGGGATATCTGGCCTGCCAGGGACGAAAACAGTATACCTAATTAGGAATACAATCAATTAAGAGACTCCAGAAGCAGGCCAAACCAAGGGCCCACTTCACTTAGTACCTTCTCCCTGTTTAAGGAGAACTGTGAAAAATGAAGTGTGGAGTCATTTTTTCCCCCTGGTTAACCTATAACCTCCCTAAGTCCCCATAATCTCCCAGGTTCTGGAAATCTGCAATTTATAGATTTCAGGAGTTGGAAGCTGCATCCATTCAAAAATATTTTAAAGGCACTGTTAGATCTAGACTTCACAACTGGTTAACTCTTTTGGATCTCTTTATAGCCCCAGTGTCCACAACATCCTATGAGAATGAGTTTTATAATTTAAATGGTTGCATTTAACATATCTGCATGAAAAACTTCCTTTTTCGTGCCTTCTTGCCAAAAATTTCATTGTGGGCCTCTTAGTTCTCCTTTTATGAGGAACAATAAATAACCATTCCCAGTTCATCTTCTCCAGACCTCTTGTCATTTTATAGAAATTTATTTTAAAAAATGTTTTAAAATACAATCCCTGAGCTTTCATCAATGTCTTCATAGAGATATACAACCTGTTTCATATTACTTGGGTTGAAGCCTGCCATGGCTATTGTCCAGTTACATATTTTAGCAATGAAAGAAAATATGTCCAGCTGAGCTTGTGCATCATTTTGTGTATTTTTCTGGCAATACTGCTTCCTTCTTTTAAGGGCTTCATGGGAAGTATTTATTTAAAAGCAAGATTGGATGAATACTTCCCTCAGTGGACTGTCTCAGACACTCAAGGGTACTCCAGAGAATAACTGTGGGAAAATCAGTGATACAGGGGGAATCCTGCTGAATATTGGCAGTGGGAGAAGAACTACATTGCCTGTGAGCTGGACTTATGGCTGGAAAATCTCACCTGTTGTTGGGCACGAGTTCCTGAAGGATTTAACTTCCAGCACCTCTCTGTGTGCACAGGGATTTGGCCCATGATTTGAGGTCTGCTGCCAACTGGGAATAGGCACTGGGTGCAGTTACACATTAAATGCAAACTGAAGTCCAAACTGGGTGTAGCTGCTTACTGCTTACTTCTAACAAACTTTGGGAGAGAGGTTGTGCAGTCCCTCCCCTCCCCTCATTTTTTCATTTCTTTGAGGTGGTTGGCAGAGTTTTGGCCTCCCTCTGGCAGCCCATAGGCTGGTATCAAATTTTGCCTGTCAGGGTTGCTGGTAAGTTAATGAGGGAAACTAGATGGGAAACAAAACAAAACAACAAAAAACAAACAATCAAAAAAAAAAAAACACTGAAAAGAGAAATCTCTTGACACCCAGTAGAAATGGTGCTTTTTATATTCTGGGAGTGGAATGATATTGAGAAGGCTTTATGTTGTGCTTGTAAAAAGCAGGACAGAAGGGATACTGGTGAAGATTTAAGCTGTTACACCTGCATAAGGCCAGATGGGGTCTATCTGCACTACTTTGGAGAATCATCTCAGTTGGGGATGGCCAGTTCTTAGTGGGTGCTCGAGCTCCTTGGAAGGTGGCTGGGTTATCCCTTGCAGGGTCCAGTCCCGCATGGTGCTCTCTGAGGCCCAGCCCTCACTAACAGGGCTGCAGGAGGGTGAAAGGTGCCAGTCTGTGGAGCCAGGATGCATGCTGTATTCCTCACAAAAACATAAATCCTTCATTGCTGACTCTTTGCTTTTCTGGCTTACAGAGGGCATGGGTGAAGGCGGGTCTTGCCACTGGTCCTGGCAACGTCACTTGGCTAAGGCTATGCATGGTGGGCCAACAGAAGGAGATCAGTGTCTCCACTGAGGGCACTGCATGTATGGAAACCTGGATGGATGGGATGCTCTACAGGTTTCTTTGTGAAGGGAGTGCCACCTGGATAGGATCTTTAACCAGTTTGTGTGTTATGTTGCATGTTATACAATAAGTTGGGGGAAAGTAGGAAGACACTTCTGCTTTATGAAATATCCATGACAAAAATTACTGTCTGTGTTGTGAAAAGCTGGCTATGCCTGTGGTAAGCATCTACAGTTCATGTCAGACTTGGGGCATCTCCACTACAGACAAAGGGGGAAGTCTGCTAGTGGTCTGTTTAGGAAGTCTTCACTTTATGGCTGGAACACTGTGGGCTTTGTGGGTATTCCTGCAAAGGAGCTGAGATCTCTGGGGCAAAGGAATAGCAGAGACAACTAATGAATAACCTTGCAGGGAGCAACTCATCACTGCAAGCAGTGGAGCTTGTTGACCAGGAGCTTAAATGAGGATAAGGAAAGACATACCTGGGCTTGAGAAATAAGGAGGGCAGCAAACTGCAAACAAGCAATTGCTGTTCACAGCCTTACAGCCCTTCACTGAGGAGTGATGAAAACTCACATTATCATTCATTGATTTTGGAGAAAGCATTTCTCTAACGCTTTTGAAAATTCTTTTGCATCCTTTCTCTTCTTTTTCCCCTTCTGCTCCATAATATTGTTTGATTAAACATCTTTCATTGCTTTTTGTGAAAAAGCAGAATATGTTAAGTACTGGCATAGAATAACTCCATTTTTCCAGCATGGCCTCTACAAGTTGAAACCAATCCTGTTGGCAGGAAAAACCTAGCAGAAGAGTCACAGAGGCAAATCCAGACTTAAAAATATGAGATTCTTATGTGCCAGACACAAAGTCTTTGAAATTGGACAGCCTGGTAACATCACATAAGCATGTGGGGTAATATAAACATTGCTATAATGAGTAGTCTTCAGATCACACTCCAAGCACATGCATAAGAGGGGGCAGAAATGCAATATCAAATGGTTTGGAAAAATGTCCATGGGTTTGTGCTGCATTAACAGCAGAATGCTGCAGATGATGTGACTGTGGTACACCAGCCTCTGCAGCCTCAAAAATTATAGATACTATCATGCTGACTGAAAAGAGGAAAGCACATGACTAAGTTTTTCTTCCAAAATTGTAATAGAAGCTTTTGCTCTTTAGTAAATATTTCTCCTCTGCTGCTACTCTTGAGTAAAGACATCTGCAGCTGAGATGAATGAGACTTTTTTTTTCATGAAGTCTTCGGGTAATATAGTATCTTTCTGCACAATTATTTTGTTTCTACTTGTGTTCTTGATCAGATTTCATTTCTACTCTGAATTTGAACAAGAGGGACAAATATCCAGATAATTACCTGCAACAGCACTGCACCATCTCTCTCAAGAATCAAAAAAAAGGCTCCAAGGGGCCAATCTGAGTGCAAAAAAACCCCAAGGTTAGCTAAAGGAAGTCCAGCCTACTGACCTACGGAGGTAGGCCTGATAAGGAGCTCAAAAGCAGCCCAATTACTGCATGTTACACTGGCCAGAAGCCATGGCCTGATGCAGAAGCAGGAAATGATGAATGTCTTCCTATGCATCTGTTGGTGAAACTGAGCACCAGATCTAGGTGCAATTCAATAGTACTCCTGTTAAATGAGGAGCTGCTGCCCGAGCATTCTTGCACCATTCAAGGTGTCACACACCCACCCCCATATGAGACTTCACCTGCTGGGACTGGAGTCCCTTTGCAGTGAGCCAAGAGTGCCCCTTTTAACTCCTTGTTTACACACATTCTTATGTGCACTTCCTCCTCCTTCTGGGTCAACCACAGGTTTCTCATAGAAGAGTCTCAGCCATCAGATTTATAAAATAAATTACCTAACAGGGTGGTACTGTAGCAGGTCAGCTTGAGCTGGATGACTTCAGAGAGGGACCCTGAACAAAGAAAGCCCTGGGCAATTATTCCTGCATGACTTACACATCCACTCCACACAAGCTCGTCACACGCCCTTCTTGGTCCAATGGTGATTTTTGGTCTGAGGTCTTCTAACACCTATTGGATTCTTTCTCTGTGTCCACACAGGCAGGCTCTTCACCACTCTTATCTTGTCAAGTTGCAGCTTCTGCTGACAGTTGTAGCCTCCTTATCTTCTGGTTTGCACTTCTGGTGCACCTGCTCACTAGTAGAGCATGGGAAACCAAAAGAGCAACAACCAAAACATCAGTGTGTTATCAATGTTCTTCTCCTACTAAAGTCAGAACCCAGCACTGAAACAGCTACCGAGAACATTATCTACAACTAGTATTTCTCAGCACTCCTACCCCTAAAACAATACCCTCAGTTCATTCAGAGGCCAGTTTGTATTGATCTCCAGTGAAAAAGTCTCTTAAAGCTGAATCCTATGAAAACAAACATGAAATCTCATCTTGGAAACCTTTAGATATTAAACATCAGAAACAAACATCCCTTTTTGTATCATGGAGTTTATTCTTTATTCTGCAAGAAGCTGAGGATCTGCACCCTATTCAAGTGCAGTGCTTATGAACATGCTTTCAGAGAAACATATATACTGTCTCTTTTGTTTCAATGTTAATTCTTAGATGCTTAAAAGTTAGGTATGAGCTTGTTTGTTTGTGCATCATGGAACAGAAAGGACCCAATCACCCAGAAGCAGATGTTTTTAAAATTGGTAATTGAGAAGATTATGAAGCTAATGATTGCCATAAATACATAGAAAACATAGCTGATTTCTTCATAGACAACAGTTCTGTCTATATAATAAATTTTGTGCACACTAGGGTTCTCAGATGGAGAAGTACGCTGTAATGCTCTGCTGCTGAATGTGAGTAACACGACCAGAAAAAGGTGGTGTTGTCATCCTGGGGGTTTAAAAACATTTAACAAAGAAAAAACCTGAGAAAAAGCAAAAAGCTGAGTAAGCTAAGTGTTGTAGTAGATCTTTAGCATCAATCAGATTAACACAAAATTAACTGTGCATCATCTAGGTTTTTGGTTTTGAGGCAGGAATTATCTTTACCTGAGCCCATCATGATGACACCCTGACATTGCTAGATCACTGCATACAGTTAAATAACATCTTCTGGAGAAGAAAACACACTGCACACCTTGAAGTCATAAAAAGGAATTGTGTCATAACTGTAGAAATACAAATGTGGTTCATTCAAGTTGCAATCTGGAAGTTAGTTACTTAAGTTGCAAGTTAATATTTTCATATGTGTATTGTGATTTTTAGGTGCTTTACTTTTGAAATAATAGGAGTGACTCAGAACACCAGGTCTCTATAGTACCTCAAACACAGCCTAAAAATCAACCTAAAAGCTGAGGCTAATTGTCCTGATGGTGTAAATAAACTGTGTGCACACCAAGCAACATGGAAGTAAAAAAAAAAAGGGAAGACAGCCTGTGCAAAAGTATTTTAAAAATCAGAAGAAAGGAGGAATTGAAAAAAATACAAAGCAGGCTCCCTCCAAATGAAAAGAAGGATGATGAAGGATGAAAACTATATTTAACAGACCATCTGACAGGTAGAAATACAACTGTATGAAGTGATTGTTGGCTTC
The DNA here is from genome assembly GCA_035041345.1 of Poliocrania exsul. Taxonomy (NCBI): domain Eukaryota; kingdom Metazoa; phylum Chordata; class Aves; order Passeriformes; family Thamnophilidae; genus Poliocrania; species Poliocrania exsul. The sequence continues at coordinate 45,065,399 of JAWWLZ010000042.1, read as the reverse complement.
TTCAGGGAAGACAGGACTAAGAAACTGTCTTGCTCAGGAAAAGAAAGAAATACACATTCTAAAGCTGTTAAAAAATAAATGCAGGATAAACAACTAATAAGATATTGCTTTAAAATATTTTCCACCCTATATGTCCCTGGAAACTGGGTCCACTCATGGTCACTCCTGTACAAAACTGAGCAGTTCCTTGTAAATCATTATGCTGAATTAAGTGCTTAAAATGTTAAGAGCTACTGGAGAAAAAGTGGACATCTAATTTCCCCTTATTGTAAGATAATGTGGAAAGATATCAGGCTAGTCTGGAGAAGTCATAAAACCACAGCATGCATCGGGATCGAATGACTGATGGTGGCCTGGGTATTTTCTAATCCATCTGGTTTGTATTAGTGTTGTTCCGCTGACCCAAGTGGAGCTGCAGCAACACGCAGGACCTGAAGACCCAGACCTGTGTAAAGATATAGGAGATTTTCAATGAAAGGATTCAATCCCCTGCTCCTTGTTGGCAGGCTGTGTTCACAGACTCACATCCTGCTCTGTGACTGTAGGTGTGCCAGGGAGCTGCAGGGGTGGGCTGCTCCTCCGGGACACGGAATCCACGCTGGCACCAACAAGGGCACAGTCCCACAGCAGCTGCTGCACATGGTGAGCAAGGCAGGGATGGTGGCAGTGACTGGGGACACCCGTGGCTCAGCTGTCACTTTCATGTGGCTCTTCTCCCTGGAGCTGATCCAAGGCTGGCACCATCACAGAGCTGGTTAGGGCCACAGGCAGACAGACTCCTCAGTGGAGAGAGAGGACTGCAAAGCTTGTTGGGGTCACTGGGGCCAACAGTTAGTGGATATTAATAATGACAAGCTAAAACTTCTGAAATTATTATTAAATTCTTATATGTTGCTTTTTTAACTAATGTGATCAGCTGGTTCCCCACGTGTAGGGATCAGAGACATACAGCAGCTACTGGTGTAAATTGTTTCAGCACCCTCTGAGGGACACATTCCCCTCTTCTCTTACGATCCAAAATGTTTAGCATAGGGAGTCTCTGTAGAGTAATCAAGGTGGAGTAAAGGGCTTGTATCCTCCTAAATTGTCAGTTCATCATGCTTACATTGGATGTCTTGACCTACAAGAAAGCTTATTAACAATTTGCCATTGTCTATTCCTGCTGTTACCCCTTGATGAGCATTTATAGTGACATATTTTAATCTGCATTACCTGATCTCCCTATTTATAGATTAGTTTACTTCCAGGTGAGAACATAATTACCATATTTGCAGTATCTGGCTCTTTTGCAGTTTCCCCATTGAAACGGCCTAAAAAAATTTGCTGAAAACTGATTTTTAACCAGGCTTAAAATGTGAATTTATTGCTATAATTATGAAGTTGAGAAGAGGGGTCTCTCTTCTTTTCCTTGCCCTTAGAGTAACCACTAATATAGAACGTCAGGTTACTCAGTTCTCTTAAGTTTGTGTTTTATCATTACTAATGACTTAGAACAGTTTGTAATATTTGCAAGCAATAATTTGCTTTCCAAAAATCTCCTTGGTAAAGGTTAATTGCCATTAACATACTCAGGCCAACCCTCCTGCCCACACCTCCCCTCAGCACCGCTTTGCTACCACCCTATGAACTCAGCAAGGCTGCAACTGGCAATTTCCTTTCCAGCCTGCTCATATCTTGCTGGTTTGGCCACAGCTTTCTCTGTGGTTGGGTTGAGCTGACCTGGGTGAGACTTAGGTGAGAACAAAGTACCCTGCAGGTGGAGAAAGGCTGACCTTGTAAAACCCTGCTCGATGCCATGAGCTCTTTGTTCCTCTTCCTTTCACCTTTGCCCAGGTACAAATGAGAATGACTTCCTAGGACTTTAGAATCTATATGACTATAGCAAAACTTTGCCTCTTGGGTAGTTGCTTGTGCCCTGTGAAAGCTAAATCTGAAAACAAGAACCACGACTAAGCAGGTATGGAATTGCTTGCAAGTCTCTTTTTTTTATGACTACAAAACACTGTCAGCATATTTGTGTTTTGAACTAATTGCTTTTCTAATTCCTTATTGTTTTATGACAGCTGAAATTGCTTGACTGGACACCAACAAATATGAACTACTAAATGTTTTTTACATCTTATTTTATGGTCTTACCTCTGTTTTGAAATAAACTGCCTACTAGACAAAATAAGTTTCCTTGTTTTTCTTATGACATGTATATGTGGATTTTGAGAAAAGGAAGTGAGCATGGCAGTAAATTCAGAAATCACAAAAGGAAACATGTTGTGGGGGGTTTTTCTTTCTATAATACACACACCAATAGACCTACTGAAGCTCCTTTCCTCTCCTTAGTTTATCTGGGCTTGTCTACATGTGGCCCTAGTCTAGCCAGTTTATGCAAAGCTCTAGGGTGTCACTGTGGATGATGGTCCATGTCAAATCCCCTCATTTTCATGTGCTTCTCCCATTCCCATCTCAGATTCCCATCCAGACGGTACAACTAGGGCAGTGGGATGCTCTTGAGAGGCCGATGGGCTTTGCTATCGGCTGGTGAGCCTACAGAAAGCACCTCTTGGTCTTGCACTGTACCTCAAGCCTTGCACCCCTCCTGTGTGTGCAGCTACCCACAGTTCCTGTTGTGCTGCTCCTGCGTCTGTGCGTGCAGAGGCTGAGGATGTGCTGCTTCAGGAACCAATCTCTAAGGGTGACAGAGGTCAGGTTCTGCATTTGCCATTACATGCCCATGGTTTCTGGCAACGTTTTTGTCAAGAGTAATTGCTTTTTGTTGCCAAACTTTGCTGTCAAATTGGCTGTTGGCTCTTATTACACAGAGAAAATTATTTTGGTGCATGTGATCACTTGAGTGCTTGCTGCTGTGTTACTGTGGCTGATGGAAGGTCACCCATGGTACAGAACAATTTGCTTTCAGTATACAACTCAGGGCATCAAATTAATTTTATTGAAACTGTCTGAGTGCACAAACCCAGGGCCAGAGCAGGGCCCACCAGACTCCTACTCTGACCACCAGGCACACGCTTCCTGCACCCCTTGCAGCTGGGGTCTTGGCCTCTTGTCTCAGGTCCTAATTCCTCACTTCTTTTATGTGTGATCATCAATGGTGCTCTTTCCTGACTTGGAGAAAGAGAAATTTGGACAATCACATTTACTGCTTGGTATCTGCTGACCTCCCATAGACAGAAGGAGATCTTTTTTAGTATCCTTATGTCAAACTGTGAATACATAAATAAATAAATACTTTGGGAAAAACATTATGAAAATGGGAGTGTCTAAAAAAGCAATTCATAGAATAGAATCAATATCAATTTCAGTGATATTAAGTAAAGGCAACCAGGAACAATGGAGTCTTACCTAGTGCTCTTACCTAGTGCAGCAGATAGCACTGACCCGCTGTCTGGACACACAGGCTTGGCACAGGGTCTGGTGGAAACTCAGAGCTTTCTGGTCGCCAAAGTTCTCACTTAGAGAATTAAAATGATGGGCTATGGCAACGCAGCCCAGGAGACAACCTCTGGTCTTCCACCTTCCCTCTTGCTGCTGTGCCCCCTTTGACCCGCCGTCCCTCTTCCCAGTGTTTCTGCCTCAAGTGAGGCTGGGTTTGTCTTTTTTCCATTTTGGTATAAGAAAAAGGGTGAATGTTTTTGAACGGCTTAACCCCCTTGCTCAGCTGTTCGAGCCATTTAAATTTGAAAATACTTTCCCTGCGCTTGCTCTCAGTTCAGCAGCTGCACGTGGGAGGCTCTGCCTCCACCTCAGCCCCGGGGTCGGCAGGGAGCCTGGCCCGCATGGGTTTTGCTCAGTCCTGCCAGGTTTGGAGTCACGGTGCTCCTTCAACAGCTGTCTGGGAACAGCTTTGATCTCACTAAAAATGAAATCTTCTTGCCTTCGGTGTAGAGGAAAGAGAAGGCAAAAAAAAAAAAAAGTGATTTACACTCCGAAAGAGAAGAAAAAAGTCATTTATACTCCCCGTCGGGGAATCGAACCCCGGTCTCCCGCGTGACAGGCGGGGATACTTACCACTATACTAACGAGGAGCTGTACAAGTAGCCACCCTCCAGCAGTGCCTATCTTGTGTTCAAGGCTCACAACCGGCAGAGGGCTGGCCCCGCCCCGTCGGGCCACCCACGCTCTCCGGCAGACCCGCCTGGTGTTTTCCGCAAAGCACCACGGGAATTGTAGTTTAGTGCGTGGCGCCCCCCCCCCGGCCACGCGGACGGCAGCACTACACGTCCCAGGGGCCTGCGCGCAGGCAGCCCGCTGCCCCCCCGCGGCGGGGCGGGCGCGGGGTGCGGGTGAGTGCGTGGCCGCGCGGGGCAGGGCAGAGCAGAGCGGAGCGGAGCGGGAGCGATGGCGGACCCGAGCTCGTTCGCGTCCCCCGCGTGCTGCCTCACGAGGCACCTCCATCTGCGCTGCCGCGCGGACTTCGGCGCGCAGACGTTGCGGGGCACGGCCGCGCTCACGGCGCGCGCTGAGCGCGAGGCGCTGCGCTGCCTGGTAACGGCGGAGCGGGAGAGGCACGCGGGGGAGGCGCGGACGCGTGGGAACATCCCGCGGAGCGCGCGCGGGGCCGCCGGCCCTTACCTGTCCCCGCGTCCCTTCCCCGCTGCCCGGGCCGTGCCTTCCTGCCTTCCCTCCTTCCTTTCCTCCTTCCCTCCCGCCGCTTGGCCCTCCCCAGACCCTCGGGCTCGGCACCTGGCAGCGTCCCGCATGCCTCGGTTCCCGGTCGCCCCCCAGAGCCTGCGCGCTGGGCAAGGGAAAGGCAGAAATGTGTCTTTCCCCGTTAAAACAGCCAAGAGCCTGTTGCGGAAAGGCTGGGAGTAGATCACTGGAAGGCTACTCTTTCACCGGGGTGTTTCGTTATGCTAGCTGCTTTCTCGGTTATCTGTGCAAATAAGCTCCTATTAATATGCGAAGTTTTGGATTTGGAGGCTTTTCTCATGCTGAATCCATAAAATTCTTCTGTGGTAGGCGCTTATTGTTTTAGGGAAAAAGCCCAATCCTGTAAGTAATAAAACGTAACGCTTCACTCGAGCTACAAATGGGAGTGCCATACTAATAATTCATCT
>JAWWLZ010000042.1:45018052-45053099 GCA_035041345.1 Poliocrania exsul | reverse complement strand
TGCATTTATTTTTACTTTGAACAGAAAGATTGGCCCAAGGACACTGGTGTGGGCTGAAAAGGAGCTAGTGGATAAATCAGCCTATGAATTTTCTGAGGTGGGTAATTAAGGACAACAAAACCAAGAAGTTTTGTAAACTAATTCTTTCATATAGTATTGGAAAAGGAGCAGACTGGGGTTCTCTGTTCATCTTTAGCTCTCCTTGCTCTACCTGTCACCCCAAAAATGTTTGCAGCACGAAATTATTACTGAATATACATATTGATAGAGTCTCAGTCATTTTGCATGTGGGACTCACCAAGGTGACTGAGAATGAAATGTGGGATCCATAGCTTACTATTTGTTCAGTGTTTGCAGTCAGAAGTCATCTTAGAAATTAATGTGGATTCTTCTTTCAGGCTGAAGCTATGCTGAAAACAGCAGAAGATTTAGCAGGACCTTACGTATGGGGACAGTATGATTTGTTAGTCTTGCCACCTTCTTTTCCTTATGGTGGTATGGAGAATCCTTGTCTTACTTTTGTAACTCCAACACTATTGGTAAGTATAACCCTGATAAGCAAGTCCTAAGAAAAAGTTGACTTTTATCCACCAAGTGGTGGATATTAATGTACAAATTGGGTTAATCTTAGGAAGACCTGTTCCTACCTCCTTTGGAGCTAGGGATCATAAAAGAAACTGCATTAAGTAGTCTATTTTGAGATTTACTTGAACTGACAACTAACTTGCCTTTTTCTTTTTTTTTAGGCAGGTGATCGATCTCTATCAAATGTAAGTCCAAAATAGGTTCATGTCTTCAAGTAGAACACAACATGAAGTTATATCTTAACTTCCTGTGTAATAGATACCTGGAAAGGTGGTCTCTTTTATATTGGGGAAATTAAAAGTCAAGGCAGTAACTCAAGAAGTCTTGCAAAGTGAACTGTCATTCTAAGTAAATTCTAGAAAACTGGAGACATACGTATTGTGTATGATGGACAGATGGTGCCTGCGTGCACAGGGGGGCTGACTGAGGTTAGCTGCTCTGTAGCTCTGTTAAACCACAACACCTGTGTATAGATGTGTCTAAAAACCACAGCTGAATTGGCCTCATCAAAATTGTTTGTAGGGAACTTCTTCCTCTATATGGGTGTCTATGCAGTAGAACTCATATTATGTACAGTTTTCTTTAAAGTAGAATTAAGGAGTACAATTTAAGCAAATTTTTTTTTTCTGAAGAGTTGAGTACTCTGAATATTGTTTTATTGCATATGTCTTTGTATTAGAGTGATGTACTGCTAAAAAAAAAAAAAAGATTGTCTCATGCAAAGAATACTGAAATATTTGACATGGATACTTTTTAATGTATCATGCATCATTAGCTTTCCCAGGGTGACTTCCTGTTTGATATTTTGGAAAATCCGAGCACTGCAGAAGTTGCTTAGGTAGGAACGTAGTGCTAGTCCATCACTTGGTATTCTGTGTTCTGAAATGTGATTTCATAAACAAGTTACCTACACCAAGCTACCACAGTTTGTTGATCAGTGTGACTCCATGACTTGCAAGCTGGGCATTCAAAACTATTTCTGTAGAAGGTTCATTAGGGTAGTTAGTCCTCTCCATGAATTGTGAATGCTACCTGGCTTTGGGAATGTAATGTAGTAAATTTAAGATCCCATTAGGTTTTTATTTTTTCTGTTGGGATTTGATGTTCCTTTTCCAGAGTCATCTAAATAGTAGATCTGTTTTCTGTGTTTTAGGTTATTGCTCATGAAATCTCTCATAGCTGGACAGGAAACTTGGTAACCAACAAAACATGGGAGCATTTTTGGTAGGTATGATATTCAGTGCAGTGCATGTCATATTTTAAATTTATTCTGTAAAGAGACTGACTGAATTCATTTTGCCATCCTACCAGTGCTGACTTTACCTCTGTCTTTCCAGGCTGAACGAGGGTCATACTGTGTACCTGGAACGCAGGATTGGTGGTCGGTTGTTTGGTGAGCAGTTCAGGCACTTTCAAGCCCTTGGAGGTTGGAGAGAACTGCAGAATACGGTAAATATTTTTAAAGTTATCATAACTTTATGCTTAAGCTTATACCTAAATTTAAAAAAAACTGTTTTCATGTGTTTCCTACAAATAAAATTTGTTGAGTCAGCTTTCCTAGTTCTTTCTTATTAGATGATGAACAACTTTGATTCCAAGGTTTATGATTGCTTCCCAAGGTTAATATACACAGATTAGATAAAGATTTTTGAACTGTTTTAAGCTGTTCTGTAAGGATTAGCATCTTTACAGACTCTCCTGGTTATTCTGGGTTTGGCTGAATTAGTGTGACCTGTTACCATGCTTGTAAACAGCTGAGAGCTTGTCAAAATTATCTGCAGGCATGCCCATCCAAATTTCCAGTGCCTCACATAAGTAGCTGGTTTCTCTTTTTCCTGTGTACTGCATTATAACTGAGCACGTTCCAAATCTGTTACTGTCTGAGAGGGTTGTTTAATTTTGTTTTTAGGGAGCATAGTCAAACATTAGTTTTCAGTTTCAGTCTGTGGTGTTTCCAGCCCTGTCATTCAGTTTGGTGATGCAATTTTCCTGTTTTACTGTGAATATTTCCTGCTTTTATTTTTCCTTCGTACCACCCATTTAATTCAGGTAGTTTAAATGGTTTATTAATAAAGGGATAAATATAGATAGTTTAATAGCTGCCTGTGGTTATGACAGGCATGACAGTCATTAACTGTTTTGAGACACCTGAAGCACAAGGTGGTTGTTTCTAACATCTTTCTGTTCATTATGCAATCAGGCACTGATAAATGGGAAAAATTTTAGTAAAACTATGTTTTGTGCAGATTCAGAACTTCAGGAAAAAGAATTAGAAAGAATGCTTTGAAATGAAGCTGTCTTAGTTTTGGATGGTTTATACCTTTATAGATAGAATTAGTAGTAGTGATTTGCAAGAGTGCTGGTTTTCCTAGATGAATATCTTTTTTTTTTTTTGTCTTTGACACAGATAAATACTCTTGGAGATAAAAATCCTGTAACTAACCTTGTCCTTAATCTGGATGAGGTAGATCCTGATGTTGCCTATTCATCTGTTCCATATGAGAAAGGCTTTGCTTTGCTTTTTTACCTTGAACAACTTCTTGGAGGACCAGGTAAGTGTTAGTCAGACTTTATATATTACTGGTTTGCATTTTAATTTCAAACACTGAAACAGTTTGTTTTTTAACTGTTAGATGTCTTCATTGGCTTCTTGAAGGCTTATGTTCAGCAGTTTGCTTATAAGAGCATAGTAACAGAGGACTGGAAGACGTTCTTGTACTCCTACTTCAAGGATAAGGTTGAGTAGTATTTAAAATTAATTGCTTGAAACTTTTTAATTATGTGAAATTATTGCATAGCTCATGATTTATCTTATTTAAAGATCGGTTCTTTATCTTTCTTTATTTCAAGATCTTAGTATGATGTAATCTGGTATTTTATAAAGATAGATTTGCATTATGAAGTCTTTTTTTTTTCCTTTCCATAGAAGGGAATGTTTTGTTTTGAAGTAATCTGTGTAGGATTTTCCAGGGTAAATGGAGCAATATTAACTAAACAATAACCCCTAGATTTCATAGGGTATACTTTTCTCAAAAACCAAAACCAACAAAAAACAAACAACAAAAATTACATTTAAAATTTAATAAGTTTTTATGTTGCTTTGCAGGTAGATGTTCTTGATAAAGTTGACTGGAACTCATGGTTTCATGCTCCAGGAATGCCACCAGTGAAGCCTACGTAAGCTGTGTTCTATAGTTCATCTTTTCCTTCTTCAGATTGCATGGGATTTTCCAAACAGTCACGAAGCAGTTTTTAAACAGGGTGAAATTCTTCTTACAAACGTTTTATTAGAAAGTGCCCTAGTGTTATGTAGGAAAAAAAAATCACTGTTAGCATTTTCAGTCTTTAATTCCAGTGGAAATTAATTTTACTTTGAAAGTTGTCCGGAAATATTGGAGGTTTTGGCAGTTTCTTACAACTGTACTCTCTTTTCAGCCATAAGCTATAATATATGTATGAGTGTATATGCTTATAGGTATGGATCATTTTAGAAGTCTGTGGGATCAAGGGATAGCGTCACCTATGTACAAAGTGCTTGTAACTAAAACTGAAATATATTTTGTTACATCTTTTGTAAATTGTGTTGCAGTATTGAGTTGGAGGATACAATGAACAAATGTGGAGCCACTTGAGAAAAATTTTCTTGTGAAAAATATTACAGGAGCTTTTCATGTTTCCAAAGTGTGATCCTTTCTTTTTAATATTTGACAGGTATGATATGACACTGGCAAATGCTTGCGTTGCCTTGAGCCAAAGATGGATTGAAGTGAGTGGTTAAAGAACTGATGTGTCTGTGTCTTGAAAAGCTTTGTTATACAAAGTGAGCTGTTCTTTTCCAAAATCTATTGTTTGCTGAGAGTGTAGTACATATTTTAACAATGCACACAGCCAGCTTCCTGTTAAACATATGTAGTAACCAAACTGAGAATATTCTTTTTGAAGCCCTGATATTATGACTTGATTTAAAAACAAATGCCAAGGGATCTCTGCATCACTGATTATATTGTATCAGCTATAGTTGCCCTACATTGTGCTGGAGTTACGCACTTCCCATCAAAAACTGAAATACATAAATTTTAATAAGGAACTAATACCACATAATTTGCGCCTAATTTTAACAATAAAAATCATACAACTAATAGGGCATTCAGTGTGCCTTCCTTTCATTAGCTCTGGGGCTTTTCACTGTACTTGGACACTATCTTTTAATTTTCTTCTTAATGTCACTTTTTATAAAAAAAGTATTTGATTTTTCACTTAACTAACAGAAAGACAGTGGAGATAAAGAGATCAGTGGAGAGAAAATAAGTGAAGTGAAGAATAAACACCAGACAGCATCTTAAATCCCTCCCTTCCCCTTATTTTAACATCCTGCACAGATACAAATCAGTATCTTCTTTACATGAAATGGCTCAACAGTAAGTGCAGATGTCAAAACAGAAAATTACACCTGATTGTACTTTTAAATACCTATTAAAAATGAAGTAACCATTCTCTTGTAGGCAAAAGAAAGTGATTTGGGCTCATTCAGCTCGGCAGATCTGAAGGAAATGTCATCTCATCAGTTAATTGAGTTCCTGGCACTGTTGCTTCTGGAGGTAAGTGCACACCTGAAGTGACTTGATTCCATATCACAAAAGCAGACACAGAAGCCTTGCTGTGCTTTGGAATTAAGTTGTTCTTTTAAGTTTTGCTAAATTAATCTGCTCTCACTATACATAGTTATTAAAACCTTATTAAAGCCTTGCCTCCCTGATTTGTGTCTGGCTCTACAGCTAACGAGAAACATACAGAGTATTTTGGATTGAAAGGTAAAAACAAAACTACGAGGTGCTTGAATTCGTCTGTATTTGGTGTTATGGCAAATAAGCCATAAATCAAATGGAACGCAAATACTTTGTTTGAATGTTTGGATAGTACTGGATGTGGGAATTAGCTGACATTTATTCTTTGTCCTTTCCCTTTGCCCCTTCCCTAATATTCCCTTTGCCCCTTCCCTAATATTCCCTTTGCCCTTCCCTAATACTTTGGAAAGATGAAAGGAACAAATATTTGTCATTATAAGATTTTGGTTTCTTTGTAGCATCAATCTTCTTGATTACCCTGTTTATTTTTGAAGTATCTGACTTCAAGTGTTCCTCTGGCTTATTCTGACCATGCAATTTCTTTTTCAGGCACCTCTTCCATTGTCACATGTCCAGCGCATGCAGGAAGTGTACAACTTCAATGCTATACACAACTCTGAAATAAGATTCAGGTTTGTTCTAATATGGACACTATTCTAATCTTAAATGCTTTCATAAAACGAAGTGTCCTCCCTCATGAATGGTCTGAGACATCCTTTGTACGGAACTGATGCAGGGTTTGGATTTGGTGTTTTTGTCATTGTGGTGCCCTTTTTTTTGTAAGTACATGTGTGAACATGCTTACCAGAGTGACACTCTGTTACTACAAATTGGGCAGATACGGTCTAGTAGAAGAACTCAAAGTGGACAGTGGGTCAGCTGTGCTTTTTTTTAATCTGTTGGGCTAGCAAAGGAACCTGACCACCTGATAACTTATTTTGGAGGTGGTATTGAATAAAATAATAGTGCTCCTCTCTGTGAATAATCTTTCCAATATTTAGTTAGCATCTGGTCTTCAGGACTTGACCTAATCAGTTCTTCTGCTGATGTGCCAGTGTTTTTTTTAACACAACTTGAAAACTTTTTTTGTCACATTTTAATGTTTACTATTACAAAGATTGTCTCATTAAAAAAAAGGCAAATATCAAAAGGGAAAATTCTAAACAAGCAAGGAGTGCTAAATTGATTCTTGTGCCATCCTAATTTCTTCTATTTTGTATTCATATATTGTGTTTACAGATGTGGCTTGTTAGGAAAAGGTATCACCTAGGACATAAGTAATCTTTACAAGTATCTTAAAGTATTGCCTACTTTGTTGCTGTTACCTACTTGGATACATTTAAAGTAGTCACTACTGTTCTCCCTTAAATAACTTGGTGTTCTTTGTTTCTTATTAAAAAAACTAAGTATTTTAAACATAAGGTATAGTTTCTACTGCTTGTACCATGATCAATTTCTTCTTATTTTTGAACAAAACAAGCACATGCCAGTAGCTTGTGCCATTTGATTTGTGGGATTTTCGATTTGTTTTGATTTTTCTTTTTTTAATCATTTGGTCAAATACAACAAGTGCTGTATAATTCAGCTCCAATTCTAAGTGATGCAACTGGACATTACTGTGATATAAAAAACTACATAGCCGCAGAAAATAATCAGAACCTTTTTGAGGAACTTGGCTTCAATTTTTTCCTATTTTACAGAAAAGTTCACCTTTGTAACATGCTAGTCAAACACTAGATGTTTTATGTTAACTTAGCTAGAATCTCATTCCCATGATGACAGAGCAGTGCCCAGAGTGTTTATGGAAACAGAATCTTAAGATAACCAACCACCACAAATGAAAATAGAAGTGCAAATTTTTTCTTCCCTCCCCCATCTCCAGATGGTTGCGTCTCTGCATCAGGTCCAAGTGGGAAGAAGCTATTCCTCTGGCTCTAAAAATGGCAACAGATCAGGGCAGGATGAAGTTTACTCGACCCTTGTTCAGGTAAAAGGAATCTCCAAATCCTCGTAGGAGCTCCTGCTGTTGACATTTTTAGTATAATGGAGTTTATAATTGAAAGACATTTAGGGTACCCATTGAAGTGGTATAATACAGAATTTTCTGTGTACTGTGAACAAGCTTATCTTCAGAGTCACTTTTAACTTGGTAACTTATTTTCATAGAAGAAAGCTTAGTGCCAGTATACACCCTAAGGCAAGATTTTCAAGATAAAAGTAAAACCTTGAGAAAATCCCTGTTGTGTTACTTTCCTAGATTTTTATAATGGTTTTTCCCCTTCCCCCTTCTTCTTTTACAGGGACCTTTACAATTTTGACAAAAGTCGAGATCTGGCTGTCAAGACATTTCTGGAACATAGAGCCTCTATGCACCCAGTCACTTCAATGCTTGTGGGCAAAGACTTGAAGCAGGACCAGTGACAAATTTACTGATTTCATTGAAACTTTCTTGTTGCTGAAAGAAGAGACTCATTGCCCAAACTGTTGATATGCGTGCTTGATTATGCCAAAAAATGCTCTGCTGCTTTAGTACTAATGTAGCTTAAAATTAATTTTCCAAATCAAGTTCAGTACTTTCTATATTACATTTCCAAGTAAAGCAGCAAAACTGCTACCTACATCTCTGGAATTGGGAGAATGTTTTTGTTACAAGCAATTTTTAGAACACATGAAAACTGTTCTGAGGTGTAGTCATTTGTCAGTAATAGAATTGAAACACATGGAAAATTAATTGGTGAATGGTAGACTCTTCGTGCACAGCATTCTTTTCCATAGCACAGTAATTGAAACTTCAAGAATTGCAAGACTAAAAAATAAATATTTTCATTCCCTACTTGCCTTTGTATTGATCTGTACAAAAAGTTTTGATTTAGTATTTCTGTTTTATTTATTGTTTTGTGGGAGAAATTTTTGAGTTCAAGAGGACTATAAAGACCAAAACAGTTTTCAACTTACTCACTATATATTTTCAGAACTTATTATTGGAGGGGGATGAAAGCTCAAGTCTTTCCTTACACAGTTTGATACTTTTAATATTTGCATTTTTAACTGGTCCTGGGAACTACCCCTTACGCTAATATAACAACTTAGAGATAAGTTTAAAAACAATGGGAAAGCTGGTTTTGCTGTATTTGTTACAGTGCTGCAGTTCAAGGTGATGGCTTAGGTGATGCTGTGGGGAATGCTGCCATCTCTCGGCTGGGTTTTGCAGGAAGTTCAGTAAAGACTGCTTTCCCTGGAGATGATCTGTTCACATAAATCAAATCTGTTGACATAGGGATAACCCCATATCAAGGAGTAACAAACAAAACCAAAAAGTGCTGGGTTAGGGGAGGAGGATATCCAATACAGGCCATGGCAAAATGCTTGGATTTAGTAATAGCACTTAGGAGGGGAGAGCCTGTCAATTGGTTAATTTCTGTTCTGAGTTTTGATCATTGTAAGCTTTCAGCTTGTCATGGTTTAACCCAAGCCAGCAACTACTGCCCATGCAGCTGCTCACTCACTCCCCACAGTGGGATGAGGGGGAGAATTGGACGAGTAAAAGTGAAAAAACTCATGGATTGAGATAAAGGTATTTTAATAGGTAAAACAAAAGCTGTGCACACAAGCATAGCCAAACAAGGAATTTATTCACTCATTCCTGTGGGCAGGCAGGTGTTCAGCCATCTCCAGAAAAGCAGGACTCCATCACACATCACAGTGACTTGGGAAGACAAACCCCATCATTGTGAACATCTTTTTTCCTGCTTCTTCCCCAAGCTTTATATGATGCCATATAGTATGGAATGTCCCTTTGGTCAGTGGGATCAGCTGTCTCAGCTGTGCCCCCTCCCAGCTCCATGTGCACCCCCAGCTTCCTCACTAGTGGGGTGGGATGAGAAGCAAAAAAGTCCTTGAGTCTGTGTGAGCACTTCTCAGCAATAGCAGAAACATCTTGTGTTATCAACACTGTTTCTAGCACAAATCCAAAACATAGCTCCATACCAGCTACTCCAAAGAAAATTAACTCTACCCCAGCCAAAACCAGCACGCAAGTAGATAAAATTCTTCAGCAGGAGACATCGTTTCATGGAGGCAGCTCTAATACAAATTAAAGTGTGAACATATCTTGTTGGATTTTATTCATTCAAGGCATCCTGTGTGCTTCTATTCAACTGTAACATACATATGTCTACGTAGTTTAAATAAAAATTATAGAAAAATTAACTCCCAGGTTACTGAGGCTTCAAGGATCAAAATCTTTCTATAAATGGTGTGACAGCTTTTTATGAAACAGAATACAACACTAGCTTTGAGGAACAAAAATAGCGTGATTTCCTCATGCATGAAGAACTTACAGACTTTCTTGTGTTAAGGACATAATGAGCCCTTCACTGTCTTCTGTTCCTTTGAATAAGTGAAAACTTCTGCTGGAGAACTCATTGAAAAGAATTTTTCTATATTTCAGCTTAGAAATTTGTGCAGTTCCTTTCATTTACTCCCAAAATCTGATTAGGCTTCTGCTACAGCAACACATGAATGAAGGAATGAATGGGGATTCTTTTGAGCAAAGCTCTGATCAGAGGGGAGGGTATCTGTTATCAGGCTCTGGTTCAAGCTATCAGATTGCAATGAAAACTGTCCTTTGTTTTATGAATGCTTTATGTCACTAGTTTTGGGGTAACAACATTTTGTTTTAAAAGCCCATGTATCATATATAGTGCAGGTGGCATTCATACTGCCAGGTAATCCTTGTTTCTTACTCTCGGAGCCAGAAAAAGGAAAATTGTGTCAGGCATGACTTTCACTACTCTCCTTACCCTGCTCTGCTGGGGCAGTGTCTCCCACATAGACACTCCCACACAGGGGTTCCAAGTTAACATTACCTACAATAATTAACCCTGAGTAGTCCCTTTATCTGGGAGCACTAGCATGCATAGCATGGACTATGAGTGGTGTTACTGTTTTGCCTTTAAAGACAAAGGTATTTTCAGATTTTGTGCAGACATTGTTATTGCTAAACTTTATTTTGGCACCATCGTGACAGGTACCTCCACATCTTTTCCTCTTTGCATCTTCCTGCAAAGGAAGCATGACAGTGTGTGGGTGTGGCGTATTTGCTGCTACTTGTTCTAGCAACTTCTTCCAAAACATAACAGAAACAGTCATGGAAATTAATTAATCTTTTCCTCACCTATAACAAAAAAATTGTGTTTTTAAATTTGAGCAGGGGACTGAGCAAAGTAGGCTTGCTCCGTCTACTGCCTGCTTTTATCCTGCTCTGATAGAGATGTAAAAGTATAATCTAATCCTCTTTCAATCCTAGTGGTCATGAGCAGCCTGTAATCTCAGGGTGACTCTCTTTGCAGCCCTGTCCCTCGTGGAGGTTTTTGTTAGTGTGATTTACTGCCAGGTGATAACTGTTAATTCTTGTTAAACCCTTACATTTTTAGAACGATTGCACTGCATCTTACTAATCTTAGTACATAGCTCCGGCTCCTGGATTTTCATTTCTATAGTCCCAATGTAATCTTTGGAAAAAAATCCTATGGCAATAGCTGGGGGTGGGGGTTGTGCCTTTCTGTGAAAAGGGTGTGTTCCCTGGGTTTGGTTTGATTGGATGAAGCCAGCCAAATATGTTGATCTCGCTTATTTACAAAGGTGGGAATTTTGAGGGTGGATTTGTACCTCTATCCGATTGCAACATTTGATTCCAGACAGGCACTGTGGTCATTGCGTGGCCAGTGTGAGGCTGCTGCACACTGCAACCTTTCTGGGTGGAGGAATCATCTTTGGAGAGAAAGCATGCCGAGATACACAGTGCATGTCCGAGGAGAATGGCTGGCGGTGCCATGCCTGGGCTCCACAAACACCATCGAGTGGCTGGGAAAGGAAGCTGTGAGGCGATACATGAAAAACAAACCTGACAATGGAGGATTTGCCTCAGTGGAAGAAGTAAAGTTTTACATGCGAAGGTGCAAGGGACTTGGCTTGCTGGACCTTGATGATACAGTGGGAGATGCTCTAGAGGACAATGAATTTGTTGAAGTTGGTAAGCAAAACCTTAAACAACGCATTGCAGAGTGACTGTTGACATCTGAGTCAGCAAACTGTGGCTTTATCTAGGTTCATCTAAAATTGTGCCTAAGAGATTGTCACAGTTTTAATGGGAAAATGCCCAGTGATTTAAGAATATTTAGGTTTTAGGAGCAGAACTAAATAAGGTTTAGAAAGTACAGGATTCTATATGCATCATCTGTACATGCAGTCGTATATAGTATAAGCTGTTCAGCTTTTGCCTTTGGAATACATTAAATAAATACAACTTGTTATTTTCCCAGAGGGATACAAATATGTTCAGGGCTGATAACTGCAAATTACAATTCTTACTACTATGTATTGTAATGAATAACAAATTAATTTATAAGAAGAATGCAATTTAATCCTGTTTGTGTTTATTTTGCATATTTCTTCTAGTTATAGAAGGTGATATAATGTCTCCAGATTTCATACCATCTCAGCCAGAAGGAGTTCATTTGTATCCTTTTTTGAGTGCTTTGTGAACTTTTTACAATTCCAGATTTATAATTCTCTAGATTCTTCTTTTTTTTTTTTTTTAAAGAGTTCCTTCCTTCTTAAAACACATTTCCAGCTGTAATCAAGTGGTTGTTATCCATGAAATCCTGTCTGCCCTTTTTCCTTTACAGAACTTTCAGATACAGCAAATACCGAGAACCAGAACAGGTAGGAATCACCAATGATTTTATAACTTGGTAGCAAATCCTGCTACTTACCAGAACATGCTGAGATTTGAGCCACTATAGCGTTCACAAGAGCAGGGCTGTTAGATTGGCTGGGTCTAGGAAACTGAATTATAACATGTTTAGTATGTTTTTGTTACCGAGTTCCTGTCTTATGAATGAGCATGCAGAACTTTCCAGTAATTACTGAGTTTTGACTGTGTTTTTTATTTATTCTGATTATTAAGCAACTTTATATGTGTCCATATCCCAAACTAAAAGGTGTTTCTTTGGTGTAGTATATTTCTTTAGATGGCAACAGCTTAACAACGGAGGACTTGGTCAACTTAGGAAAGGGGCTCTACAAGATAAAGGTATAGATTCTGAACAAATGTAAGGAAAAAGTCCATGTTTACTTTTCTACAACTAAATAATGATAAATAAACTACTATTTAAACTACTTATGTTTTAGCTCACACCTGAAGCTGAAGCTAAAGTCAAACAATCACGAGAAGTGATTGAAAGAATCGTAAAGGAACAGACAGGTAAATATTTTTACTTCTGACTATTAATTGTTTAGAAAACTTCATCACTTCTTAACCATAGTGTACATTTCTTGCAGTTGTTTATGGAATCACCACAGGGTTTGGGAAGTTTGCCAGGACTGTCATCCCAAATAGTAAGCTGAGGTAAGTTTTGTGTGCAGCTTTCTCTGTCTTTTCAAGAAAGGAGGAATAGGGAGCAGTTCGACCCTGTACTTTTATACTCTGGGGTTAAACAAGAGACCTGCTTCAGTATTTCCTTCTGTTTTGTGCAAAATAAGACCTGATGAGACTTTGGGGGGATTTAACATATGTTTTTTTTCTGTAGGGAGCTTCAAGTGAACTTGGTTCGTTCGCATTCTGCAGGTAATGGGAGACTGGCTTGATGTTTCCCTTTTCTGCCTCTGTTGGTAGTTGGGTTAGTAACTGAGAGAATTACTGTTTCAGGCGTGGGAAAACCTTTGACACCAGAGAGATCTCGCATGCTATTGGCACTGAGAATCAATGTCCTAGCCAAAGGATACAGTGGAATATCCCTAGAAACCCTCGAGCAAGTTATTGAAGCATTTAATGGTAAAGAGATGTTTAAAGAAAATCCTGCTTTCCTTTTTCCCCCTTTTAACTGTTTTGTTAAAGGATGTAGCTCAATAGGTCAAGCTACAGATGTTGATCTTTCCACTTGGTGGTTGTGAGAGATCAGGACCAGGGCTTAGCTGTACAAGTTTACAACTGGAGACCATTTCTCTGTTGAAGGGTTTGGGGTATGAGATGAACTGACAGGAAAGGCTGAGAGAAGGGGATGCAACAGACAGAAATTTGGGAAATGAGCCTCTGAGAGGTCAGACAATTAGTTCAAGACTAAGCTTGACTTAGAACGTGACTCTGGGCAAGTACTTTTACAAAAGCTCAAGTCTTTCACTTCTGTCCTGTCAGGTGCTAATGTGTGTGACACCATCTTCAGGGATACTGGGATTTGGGGCGAGGGGGCTACTACCATAGTGAAAACTGCATGTGACAGTGTTTGTCAAGCAGACCTGCTTAAGCAGCACCTGTTTTAGTGAGTAGACCCCCTGAGACCTACGGAGATGTTTGTGAGCAAGGGCTATAAGGCAGCCACACAGAAGCACATGGCTAGTCAGCAGGTCACATGGCCACAACTGCCACAGCAGTTTCAGCTGGGTGGCTGTCCCTCCCTTGCCAGGTGATGTGGTCAAGAAACTGGAGAGGTGGCTGTACTATTTGTTATCTGATGATCATTGTGGTCCCTCTGGTGAGCCATGTTCATTTATGTGAGCCCTGAAGAATACAATCTTTGTGCTGCCCTCTGTTATACCCTCCTCCTCCTCCTGCAGCAGGTGAAGTAGCTGCCATTCTGTATTTAGCTCTGCAAAAGAAGAGGAACAGACTGGTCCCTTCCCAGCTTTTTCTGCAGTTTCCCAGGCTCCATTTCTTCATTTCTGCAGGTTTCAGTGCCTGGAGGACTAGGATGGGGGGAAGAGGGCTCAAAGATGGTTTCTAAGAGTAACCCAATGTTTAGTGAAGTGAGAAATTAAGAGATAGCTTTGTCCACACCAAGTGATCACCCTATGATGGAGAGCTCAGAGGACTGCCTGGTTATGTGGCTGTAGATGCAATCACCCTGGCCTGTGGTCCCCCAGACTGCAATGGTAGTAGTCCTGTTGGTGCCATTATGCATGATTGCAGGATGTTACTGTGACCACACTTATGAGCTGCCTTCTCTGTTTTCCAAGGAGAAGGGCTTCCAAGGGGAAGCTCTAATAGGAGTAATTTTTGTTTTCTTTCTAGCATCCTGCCTTCCTTATATCCCAGAGAAAGGGACAGTTGGAGCCAGTGGAGACTTGGCCCCCCTCTCTCATCTTGCTCTGGGATTAATCGGAGAGGGAAAGATGTGGTCCCCAAAGAGTGGCTGGGCTGATGCTAAATATGTAAGATTCATGCAGCTGATTGTTTGTTGGTTTGTTTTTTCTACTTAGTGACTCATTTTCCAAATTGCATGTAGCTTTGACAGAAAGAGAGCTTTCACTCAGATTAATACCATGTAAAAGTCTTCAGACTTTCTGTACCAGTTTGAATTGGGATTAGGTTGCCTTTAGCAACTCATCCTCTGCTTTGAGGAAGGTGGATCCATGAGAATACAATAATTGACTCACATGTCACTGGAGCAGATAGAAATAAGCAGCAAATTATTAAGTCTCAAAGAAATATCATGCCATAGTATTGCCATACAAAGTGCTATAGTGACATCATTTATAAACTGGAGAGAGGGACAGGAGATGATACCAACTATGAAAGAATTATTACTGTGTCTTCAGCTTCATGAACATCAATGCTTTTCTAAAAAATCCAAGACCACCTCTCAAATTCAAAACATCAAACACTAAGAGTACCTGGAGATTTATTGGAAGCAGGAACTTAGCAGTAAAATATCTACTGATTTTGTAATGGCTTGAAGTAAATACATAGGTTTGGATATTTCATTTTTGATAAATTAATTAGGGTTACAAGTACCCTTTATATCATCCTCCTTCACAAGATGGAAGTGTTACAATGAAATTAATTTTTAACCGATTGTTATTCTCTCACTAATACATCAGTAGATTTATCTTGTGTTGAGTATCTCAAAGTCAGGCCTCTCCAAAGTCTTCCATGGTAGTTTGTGCCACTACACCTACTACTCCTATCCATGAATATTTGAATACCGGACCTATTCATGGATTCATAGCTGTACATGACTATAGACTGGAGAAATATTGAGAACTACACAAGGAAAGGAGTAGGGAGGAAGCAGACCAGTGTGTCCTGGAACTTTAGGACCAGTAGCTACAGTTGTACACCTCTGAGATGTATTACCTCTTCAGAGAGGTTGAGGGGATTCTAATCAGAAACAAGATTATGCTATTTCTCCATGTCCCACGAGAGTAATTACCCTATAGAATAGACATGTACAGAATAAACTGAGTAGGACAACTCCTACCACTAGAGATTTTCTACAGAAAAGATTAGGGGATCATTTATAAAGGAATAATTTCTGCCAAGTCAAAACTGCCACGAGGCAGGGTGTAGGCAGAACTGCCCTCCCAAGAGGTTTCCAGCCTCTTTCCTGTTACCCTCTTCCATAATTTAAAACATGCAAGATGTTAATGGGCTGTGACAGTATCTGACTTGTGTTCCAAATACCTTCTTTTACTAGTACTGGGAAATGAGGTGCTAATTGGGATGCCCAAAAATGCTGTCCTTTATTCAGCCCAGCAGAAAAAAGTACAGTAAATGTTCGTGATATAAAGCTCTTTCCCCCACCTCAATTAAGGAATTTGTTCATATTTCCGTTCATGGAAACATTTAAGATTTAAAAGTTTTAATGATTGAATTACTGAAAAGTGTTTTTCATTAATTACCTTGCCATTAAACTCCTTCACAGGTCCTGGAAGCCCATGGACTGAAACCAATAACCTTGAAGCCAAAAGAGGTAATAAAGTATAATGATGCCAGTTGATGAAAAACTAGCACAATCAGTCACTAGTTGCTTTATAGGCACAATAAAAGCATTAAATGAATTAAAAATCATTTTAAATCAAACTTCAGAAGGATATTAATCAGGAGTGGGATTCACCACTCCTATTGTCACCCTACTTGACCTGAAATGTCACACCCCAGCTTAGTGTTTAGATTTGCTCTTTGGTCAGTGGAGAAAGATAGAGGTTAGTGGAGAAAGACAGACTTCTTTAGAAAGCACTTTATATCACCCTGAAACAGCTGTCTAAGAAGCACCTTCAAGGTACCTGTCTGCCCTTGGGCCATAACAGGAGCCCAGATGACTTGAACCAGGTGTTTTACTTGCTTGGACCTACTGGAACTCCAAAGGTGTCTACCATGACTTAGTGGCATCATGAGCAATGACAATTTATGTAGCAAAAATGCAAGTCAAGCTGTGCATTTTGTGATTTCAGGGTGGTCCAGGAAGCTGAGTAAAGGTCTTTAACTTATTCGTATGAGAAACAGAATTATCACAGAGATGGGGAATTGTCACAGAGTGTGGAATAACTGCAATGAATTTGATTAACATTTGCTCTTTCTTTGAAGGGTCTGGCCCTCATCAACGGAACACAAATGATCACCTCACTGGGATGTGAGGCAGTTGAAAGAGCCGGGGCTATAGCAAGGCAGGCTGACATAATCGCTGCCCTTACACTCGAAGTCTTGAAGGGTACAACAAGGGCCTTTGACACTGGTGGGTACTGGGCCTTCCCTATCTGTTTGCTTAACAGCTCTTGACAAGAGAGGCCAAAGCTAACGGTGTAACTTGTTTTACTAGACATCCATGCAGTGCGCCCACATCGAGGGCAGGCTGAGGTGGCCTTTCGGTTCAGGTCCCTTCTAGATTCTGACCATCATCCATCAGAAATAGCAGGTGAACAACCTTAACCTTCACCCTCTAGGGTTACAAGGACAGGCTGGGTCCTTCAACAGGACACAATGCTTTTGTGTAAGGGATATTTCTCTTTTGCCTGCCTTGTTCCTTCTAGAGAGCCACAGATTCTGTGACCGAGTTCAGGACGCATACACAATGCGCTGCTGCCCCCAGGTAAAAAATGGCTTTTATTTCCTTTCAGAGCAACAGATAAATAACAGTGAAGTTTCCAGAAATACTGTCAGTTATGTGCTGTCTGACTCTGGTAGAGGAAGTGGTTTTATTTTGCTTCTTCTTCGCTTCAAAGTTGGTATTAATGGAGATATGTAATTTGTTGATCCCATGCATGCACCCATCAGGCAGCGTCTAACAAAGCTGAGTTTAGATCTGGAGGAGGCCAGGTGTCAGAAGCAGAGGGAAGGTGCTGGTTTCCTTGCTTGCAGGTTTTGTAGGAAATTTCTTCTGCATTGGTGTTAAGACCATGAACTGGGTGTTTCCATAAGTAGACAGAGTGTAGTCTCTCAAATATATTGGAAGAACTCGACCCTGTGAGTTTTAACAAGAGCAAAGCTATTAAAACAGTGAAATTAGGGGAAGTTAATTAATTAATGAGAAGTTTGGTTTTCTGTGGGGTCCTTGAAAGGCTACTTCTCCCCTAATAACAAACACTTCTGTCACTGAAGAAATAGCTTCCATTTAGGGTAAACCAACCCAAACAAGTAAAGAATGTCATATTCAGATTATTCTTTTGACAAAACTGCCATAATAATAGTAAATATAGTCTTTCAAGTGTCCAGTATGGGCAGTGTCCCACAGTGATGCTCCTCATTTTAAGAGCAAATCCAAGACAATCTTCATGTGTGCATGTAGAGTGGGGTTATGGGAAAGAGGGTCCCTGCAGCTCAGTCAGCATCCTGAAGATAAACTAAGTGTAGATACTAAGCTCAAATACTGATGTCTTTTGTTCTAGGTCCATGGAGTTGTAAATGATACAATTGCTTTCGTGAAGGATATAATAACAACTGAAATCAATAGTGCCACAGACAACCCTGTATCTTTTTGATAACTTCATTACTATATAAAATTCTGCGTGGCCTTTTTTATCCTTTTCTTCTGTATAATTACTTGCACAGAAGGCAAAAAAGTCATAACTGGCCTTGGTCAATAACTGCCATTGGCTGCAGCAGCAGCCTGTCTGCCTTTCCCCATGACCACATTGGAGGTATGCAAGTGTGTATTGGGGCAAGGAAACCATGTGTGCATGTGCTTTGGTGCATGTTAAATATTTCCTAGATGAGAGTTTATATGCTTCTATTGAATGCATAGGATACATGGGACTTAGCAACCAAATGGAAGTAGATGGATGGTGGCTTTGTGTGTGAAACATCTCTTAGTGCAGCATGAGTGAACTATGTGAACTACAGAGCAAGATTGGCACTTGTTCAGGGAAGGTAGACAGGTGTGTGACTGGTAAGCCCCATGGTGGCTCAGCCTGGTAAACTCTGTGCACAGTTCTTGCACTGGCACTGAGCAAGGCTGCATTTCTGTCAGCAGTGTAATGATGCTGTACATAACATCGTATCAATTGCGGATAAGCATTATTTCTTGTAACCTGTCCAAAACTGTAACTATCATGGACAGTCTAGGAACTGTAAAACTACTCTAGGATCCAAACCGATGAGTTCTTTTGCACCCCTCCCCACCCTTGATCAAAGACCTCATTTTATGTAGCTTCTTTGGAAAAAATACATGTGAAAATTTTATCTACAAGCTTGGAGAACTGAGATTCGGTCTTCATATCCTGAAAAGTGAAAGTATGGATGTAATACAATGTGCTCGCAAATGAAAACCTATTGGCACAAACATTCCTTCAGCTAAGGTATTCCAGTTACTGGCAGATATCATTCATGTAAACTGTATTTCAATCATGTACATGCCTTAACGTCTCCTTAAAGATGGTGTTTGCTGAAAGAGCAGAGACCATTTCTGGAGGAAATTTTCATGGGGAATATCCTGCAAAGGTAATTAATCATTTGGAGAAAGGAAAAAAATATTTAGTTTCTGTTTTGGTGTGTTTGTTTCCATCATCCGGTTTAATGAGATCTTCTTTAGGCTCTGGACTATTTGGCCATTGGTGTGCATGAACTTGCTGCAATTAGTGAAAGAAGAATTGAGAGGCTCTGCAACCCCTCACTCAGCGAACTGCCTGCATTTTTAGTCACTGAAGGGGGGCTGAACTCAGGCTTCATGATTGCACACTGCACAGCAGCTGCCCTGGGTGAGTGCTTGACAAATATCAAGACAGCAACCTAGAACGGCCAATTTCATCAAGGCAGATGTAATCTAATAGTACATACAAAGGTATCTCACTCTTGGTTTCAATCTTCTCTATATGTTTTGTGCTGTTTAGGTGCAAAGTTTGAGCACAGCTGCAATTATTTCAGCTCAAGCTTCTTCCTTGTTCTGCACAGACTCTTGGGCATGTTAAGCTCTCTGAGCATGCAAACCCTTAAGTGGACTTTGATGGCAAGGCTTGTTTCAAAGTTGGGCCTGATGCCCTCAGCACTCAGTGTCTCCATTTGACAGCCAGGTGTGTACATCAGAATCAGACCCTATAGTCCTCAGATGACCAGAGCTCCCAGGGCTAGTTATCAGAAGAGCACACTGAAATTAAACATCAGTTTGTTTTTTCCGCTAGTGCTCACGACTAAGGCAACAAGAAGCCTGCTGGCTGCTGGGATATTACAGTTCATAGGTTCAGAAAAGCATGAGCCAATATAAACATGCTATGAGGAGAGTAAATCTTAAAAGATGGAGACAAAGGAAGAGAGGATGTCAGGTAGATAAATGTGTAGATAAATATCCTGCAGGAAAAAAAGTGAGTAAACTAAATCGATGTCCTAAAGCAACACTACCTAGAGGCTGTTTTGGGAAGTGGGTGTGGAAAAGGAGTGCTTGACCACTTGTTTTGAGGGCTGGAAACTTTACTTTTTGGCTGGGTAGAGTTTAGGATGGCTCCAGGCCTCAGCTGTTGCTCAGCTTCAGTTTTCACAGCACACTTCTGCAACTTGGAGTGACAAATTCTGGGGTGTTTGTGGTCTCTGCTGACACCAGAAGTCCATGAGTCTAAACTACCTTTTCCTGGTCAAAACAGCCAGGATTTTATCTAAACTGAAGTTTGAGTTCCTTTTTTTTTTTTTAAACAAGGTACTACTAATATTTTTAAAGTCACTTTGCCAGTTTCTAGGTGTTTGTGTACCAGCTAATGTTGTTCAGCTCCAGGGTTTATAGATAAAGCTGCAAAATAATTGCAGATGTTTTGCAATACCAGTGGATGTGTCTCTTTGCCTCCTCTCCAACAGCTCTGCCTGCCGGACTGAGCTGTTTGCAGTGGCCACAAGCAGCCTTTCTGTGACCTGCTGTTGCCTGCTAGAATGTGCCAGCTGGGCTCTGGTCCTGGACTCTGTTACTCCAGCCTATTTGCAATTGTGTCACCACCTCTCTGTTGCTCTTGTTGCTTTTCTGAAGCCACTAATTTGGCAAGGGCATTACACAGCATCCTGCTGGGCTTCAACAGGAAAAGGCCTGAGTGCAGACAGATCATTGTGAATGCAGACTTCCTTTTTTTCTCTTCTAAAGAGCAATTCTCAACCTCAATTGTCATCGAATGGTGCCCAAAACCCTTCCTGCAGCCAAATTCCCCTTGCTTTTGGGTGCAGCTTGAGAGACTTACTCCAGGCCTCACACCTGGCTTTCAAAGCTGGCATGCTGTCCCCCTCAAGGGCGTGGACAGCCTTGTGAGGTGAGAGCAGGAGAGGATTTGTAGCACACTCCTGCATCTTTCCAGAGAAAATTCTGCCAGTGCCTCAGCTCCGATGAGGAGACCAAATGCTGATCTCTAACTGTCTTCTTGAAAGCAAGGAAGGGGTGGTATCTGTGGCCAAAACCAGAGGGAACCAATGACCTTTACAGAGAGTGACCTTGGAGCAACAGGCAAGACCAGGCTTGTGTTTCAGTTATGCTGTCTGCTATTTTTCTTTAGTTTCCATTGGGCCTTCGAGCCAGAGCAACTCAAGGCTGAAGATGGGGAGGGAGGAATGAGCAGTCTTTCTGTATTTGGTTAATATTTGCATCTGAACACTGATTTTGGTTACTGTTTTCAGAGGCAATGCTAGTTTTCAAGGTAGTTATTACAAATTATTCAGTTCAGGTAAAATAGTGATGGCATCCTCATAAGCTGGACCTTAAGGTGGACAGGCTCTTTGCTTCAGGTTGGCCATTACTTCTGCTATCTTCTGCCCATTCCCTCCTACATTCACAGTGCTGGATTTTTTGCAGTTTCTGAGAACAAAGCCTTGTGCCACCCCTCTTCTGTGGATTCTCTCTCAACCAGTGCTGCTACAGAGGATCATGTGTCCATGGGAGGATGGGCTGCAAGAAAAGCTTTGAGAGTAATTGAACACGTGGAACAAGGTAAAGTTAAAATGCTGATTTCCAGACAGACCTCTGATATGTAACCAAGTGAAGATAGTAATGGCATTCATTTTAGATATATTTTAAGAAAAAGGGAGTTAACGCTCTAAAAATACTATATTAAGTACTTACTAAGTACAAGCATTTAGATCTTTCTAATGGAAATGAGGTAAAAGCTCTCTTGCTTTTATGTATTTATTTGGCAGTTGGTATGTAGAGATACAGATGTCAGCTGTTAGTAGGAGAACAGAGTAATATGCAATACACAAATGCTGAACTCACTTGCCCACTTCAGTTTATACATTTGAGTGCTCAGAAGACTTACTTCTCCTTTTTGCTGTTCTGATTTCCTAGTTCTGGCTATTGAGCTTCTTGCTGCCTGCCAGGGCATTGAATTCCTACGCCCTCTGAGGACGACAACCCCATTGGAGAAGGTGTACGACCTTGTGCGCTCCGTGGTGAGGTAAGATCAGATAAATGCCTCCCCCAGAGGTTGCCTGCCTGGGGAGCAGCTGCTGCTGGTGGTGGTTAATGTTTGGCCAATGTTCACAATGTCTCGTTCCAGGCCTTGGATGAAGGATCGCTTCATGGCCCCGGACATCGAAGCAGCTCACAGGCTGCTCGTGGAGCAGAAGGCGAGTGTTGGCTTTTGGTAGGCTTGTCCCAGGGAGCTGCCTGCAGCTCTGCTCTGGGAACACCCCTTCATGTATGCCCTGGATGGCCTCACTTAAAGCACTCCTCTGCCTGGGACAATCCCACCAGGTTTTTTGAGATTTGTTCTTCCTTAGTTTGAGTGGGATGCATTTAGAAATCAGGTCCTAAACTTGCCCTGTGTAAAAAATGTCTTACACTTTTAAATCTGCCAAGGTCCAGACATAGGTCCAGCTTTGAATTGTTTGAGGGCAGGGTCCCATAACCCCACAGGTGATCCTCATTCCTGAGCCACTGAGTTCCCTAGCCTTAAGGCTTTTGTGCATGGTCTCAAAGCAGTAAGATGACATGGAGAAGGGAATACCCATGGTGAAATGTGTTAACCTGGGCCAAGTGTACAGCTATGGGTTCTACTTTACTTGTTTATAAAATAAAAATAACAAAAGAATTGAGGAGAGTGGGCAAATGGGAGAAGAAAATCTCCACCCCCTTTTTTTTCTTTTGTGTACCGGAGCAGAGATAGAGGGAACTGTAGAACATTTTCTGCCAGCAATGATCCCTCCCCTTTTTTTTTTGTCCATGCCAGCTGCTGTTTAGCTTCCCCATTCCATTCATGATCAAGGGGTTTTGTTGCAAGTGGCAGTGATTCTCTCCCAATTATTGCATACAGAGCATTAACCTGGTAACAAGACAAGACAGTGTTTTTGCCTTGAATCCTTTCACCTTGCTCCCTTGGAGCTGTATCCTTTCCCATCCCCTGTCAACTCCATCCATATGCTCTTCCCTAAACCTCACTCTGACTGCCTCTGTGGTTCTGCTGATCACATACAGTGTATCTACATAGGTCTGCCTCCTACCAATAACTACCTCCACCCCAATAATTTTCTACAGGGTTTCCTGAACTTGTGCTTTGATGTCTTAGGTGACATTTTGTTTTGCCTCTGACTGCTGTTTCACATTCTTATTTCACAGGTGTGGGAAGTGGCTAAACCTTACATTGAAAAATACAGGAGGGAACACATCCCTGAATCAAGACCCATTTCACCTACAGCTTTCTCCCTGGGATCGCTGAGAATGAATGCAGATGTTAGTCATGACCACAGGCATCAGGATGAACTTTAAAGTTGCAATCATCTGGTAGAAGGCAGATCCTTTCCGTAAGCTTACCTGAGGGTGGCCTTTCTACTCAAACTCAGTGTGGTTTCTCCAGGTGACCTAGAGGACCTGACTGTCTAGCTCAGGAGCACAAATAGATGCTAAAGAAATGGCTTACTGCTTTCCTCATGTGTGAAAGACAACTTTGTCCTGGTAGTGGGGTTTTGACTGAATTTCCTGAACTTCTGAACACAGATCATTCAGACTTCTGCTGAAACCAGTGGATGTTTTATTCAGGACCTCCTGTATTTGTTTTGTCAGACCTTTGCTTGTTTTCTCTTCATCTGGGCCAATGTTTGATATTTTCATGGTTTTTTCCCCTTTGGGTAACTGCTGTGGTCCGCTTCATTTTGCCACAAGCAAAATTATCTTTACACTAAATTCTCCTTTCTTTTGCAGATCATATGTGAAGTACAGGTTCTTGAATTTTTAGAGCAGGTGCTTCCCAAGTCAGAAAAGCTGTGTGCATAAGAATGTGCTATGGAGATTATTGCTCCAGAACAAATATATTGTATTCTGGTGATGAACTACACTTAATGCAACTTTCCAAGAGCTATGGGCTCACACCTGCAATCAATAAACTGAGGCTTCACAAAGGGCCATAGCAATCTATTTCCCTGTCATGTGTGATGATGAAAATGTAAACCAAAAGCTTAATTTGGAAATAAGGAGGACAGGTGAAACAGAGGCCAGGAAAAGGGGAGGAGGAGGAGAAGGTGTAGGAGTGGTGGATGTGAACCAGTGCTGAGGCAATAGCACCAAGACCTACACTCACATGGCTCAGGAGGTATCTGCCTCGCAGCCAAGAGCCCCATCCCCACAGACGAGTTCATGACATGGTGTGCTCTGTGTTACAGCAGTGAACTCTGGCACAGGATTTATTTTGCAAGGGATCACACAGGACATAGATTTCGCGGTGCAGTGATGACATGGCACTACTGACCTGGCTGTGGGGCATTCAGCATGAGCTGGAAATCTTCCCAGGCTATTTGTTATGCTGCAAGGGGCAGCCAAAGCACTAGTATGGTACTGCCTTTGGTTATCTGAGACTTGCCATGTTAAATGTGCCCTGAGGAGAGGGTCCATGCCTGTTGGCAAGCTGGCAGGAAACACATAACCTGGCCAGAAGACCTGGGAACTAGGGCACCCATGGCACATGAGCTCCCAGTTCAGCTCCTTCCTTTTGCACCTTATGTCCATCTTTGTCTCTTCCTCATGTGCCAAGAAAGTCTCTACTCTTTCAGCTTGAGGCTCTCTGTAGCAGACTTATCTCAATCTCCTCCTGAAGCTGTTCCATTTTGTATAGAATCAGGTATTAATTAAAAAAAAAAGTGTGAGAATGAACAGCCAGGCTCATATCTTGTAGGATCAACCATTCATCCTCAGCCTTGCATTATGGCCAGGCATTACTCCAGCAGCAAAGCTGGCACAAGTTCCTATGTTCATGTTACCTGTGTCCTGCTCCCAGCTGCGGTGGGAGCCAGCACTGTGGATGTCATCACTGAGGTGAGCCGTGTTACAAACAAAAAACTTCCCGCATTCTGGAGGGGTGTGCCTTCCCTGGCAGCTACACAGCCATGGTGGTCCCAGTGCCGTAAACTGCAGGACCACATAGCTGTTGTCAGGATCCACTAGAGCCAGCTCTACCACTGAAGGACAACCATATGCCCTACCTGCAAACTGCCACTAATTGCAGCCCTGGGGCAAACTCCCAAATGGCTGCTGGATTCAGGTGAGCTGATTGGGCAAGCATGTGGTCTGACATTGCCATCAGAGCTTCTGCATGAGAGCCCAATCCCCTTGCTTCAGTAGTTTCAGGCCATGAATGCCTGTTCCTGTCCAGAAAGAGACTATTTGGAGTTTTCCTTATGCAATCTCAGATTCTAAATGCCTTAGGCCCAGGTTCTGGGCCTTGCTTTCCAGTTGCCTCTGCTTTTGGCTGCCTGGGGCCGAGGGACCACCAGCATACTGTGCAGCGTGTTGGCCTCAGCTTTGCATCATGTCCATGCATAGCTGAGAGGCACTTGTCCAGCACCATGCTGCATTTCAGAAATGCCTGCACTCCTTCCCTGACAGCCCTGTTATTTATGAAGGCTGTCTTGGGCAGAATGGAACATGTGATTACATACTTGAGATGTTTTTTCAAGCTTTATAAAAACAAAGGTCCACACCCACATCTGGTGCAACATCTGCTCGCAGGAAAACACGTCAGGTGGCAGGAATGCCATTACATTGTTTTAAAAACTGATTTAGTTGGCTAGCCTGGCTCAAATAAAGCATGAACAAAGATACTATATGGGATGGCTTACATATTTTCGGTACTAACAGATGTGGCCACAGCTCAGGGACATCAGAAGGTCATAATAAAGCTCACACATATTTGTGAAGACTTTCAAATACCTGTTAATCAGAATGAGACTCTCATCCTTCCCCTATGGTCTGGTTCACTAAAGCACTGCTCTGTATCACAGGTTATGTCACTTGCTTATATTAATAGTTATTTTTGATGTGAAATTCTTCATGCTTGTCAGGTGTAGTTTTATTACTTCACCTTGAGAAAGCAAATCCTTTTTGTTTCTGCAGCCCCATCCATTTGAAAATCTGAAGACTCAGTCCGTGTATTCAGAGACTCTCCTTACCAGAGATGCTCTGCTTAAATACTGCAAATGCTTAAACTCTCCAGAGCTGTATCATCCTTTTTCCTACATACTGCACCCCCAAATTATGGTACAAACTCTGTTAAAAAAGTAGTAGCTGAAAGAAAATAAAGCTTTGAAAAAATCAGGCTCTTAAATTTTAACATGGCTCTGAGTGGGAGTTGTCATACTTAACTTGTCAGAATCAATCACATTCAAACTTCCGCAAGCAAATATGTCTCATGCTATTTCAGATTCAGCCTAGAATAAATGAGTATCTGTATGACATTACATATGATCTTCTCTTAAATTTCAAGGTAATCGGAAATTTAAGAGGTTGGCTGTACTCGTCAGACCTCACTGGGCTAAGAGTCTCTAAGTAAACTGTAGGCTTTTGGCATCACTAATTGCCAACAGTAGGCCTGGCTCAACCTCTAACTTACAGTGCACCCCAACTTTCAGCAGCCCAGAGAGTGGTGTACCTGATTGCTTTTTCCTCTCCTCCTTTTGCCCCTAAAGCCCCAAAGGAGCCGTGAGATTCTCAGCAAAGGACGATGTTGCGAAGCAGCTGATAAGCAGCACCTTGCTGGAGTTACAGCTACTGGCTCCCACTGATTCAAGGCTGCAGAACCAGAGACCTTGGTATTTTGGAGATGTAAGATACTGTGTTTCCCACCACAGCTGTGGTTCCTGATATCTACCAAGTTTGAGGCTGAGCAGATCTCAGAGCTGTGAACATTGCCTTGGCGTGCTGTGGCCTCCCAGCACAGCCAAAGGCCATTCCAAATGTACATGCCTGAGCCCCTGTCCTTCTGTCACAGGGCACTTAACATCACACTTACCAATAAATTTTACCTGGATCCAAGCTTCGTTTATTCATTGCTGGTTTGTTTGTGTCATTTTCAAATATAAGGATTCTATAGATTAATTGTATAAGAAACTATTTTTGGAAACCATCTTATTTCAAATGGATACAATTAGAAATTATTTTATTGCAGTAGAGAGAAGGACAATGGACATGAAAATGCACCAAATGGGTAATGCTTGGTGAACTTTATTTGTATAAGAGTAAGGTGAACAGGAAAACAATTTACTGGTAAATACAAACCTGATTTGTCTGTTGCTTTGAAATAATCCATGCTAATTTGATTTTAGTAGCTCACTAAATTACTGTCTTCTCTCAGTAACTGCTCATTGTCTCACACCTCTCGTTTTGATAGATGACTTTTCCTTTAACTATAACGTAGTTGATCAATGAGTCATGTCCGCCAAACTGGTAAATCAAATGCTTCCACCTAAAAAGCCAAGATGTTTAAGAATATACAAACTTGCATAAAAGCAGGTCACATACCCAATATATCTGGGAATTTTAAAAGGTTTGCCTGAAAATGGGAAAACACTATTCCATGTGTACATGTTGACTCTTGCTGCAGTGAGTTGATATGTAAATCAGTAAAGAGTTTCTTCAACAAAATAAACAGGTATTATCTTTAGATAATTTGTAATTAGGCACGGATTATTTGTAAGAACAGTCCCAAAAATCTTAGGCTTTATTTTCCACTGGAATGATTCAGGAGAATGAAAGTGGGTCTGAAATGCTAGCAGTGTCCCTTTTTTGTGTGACGGTAACTTCTCCACTATCCAAACATGATGAAACACAAAGTCCCTAATGTTAAAGCACATTAAAAATGGCAATGGAAGAACAAACCTTGATGCATTTATGACAAGAAGATCCCCTTGCTTGCCAACTTCTAAGGAGCCATGTGTGTCTGATTTCCCCAGAGCATAAGCCGCATTAATGGTGGCACCTGCCAGTGCTTCATTCATTGACATCTTCATGTTTACACAGGCCAGATGCATCACCATAGGCTAGTAGGCAAGTAAGAGGAAAACGGGAGTTACCAGTAACACACAGCTGTTTATGCTTCAAATCCCTAAGCACTCTCTTCCTTGCAAAACAGTTCTTCTACATAATATAAATCTTGCCAACTCCAAAATAAGAGCTCTAAAATCAGGAACTTTAGGAGGCTTTTTTATGATCCTCTCAGTGCACATGAAGAATGGAACCCATTCCATTTTTAAGAATTTCTGGCAAAAACTACCCACACACACAAACAAGCATGAGCAGCTGCCCATGTGGGGCATACAGCTCTCTTTGTGGATATTAAGACCATTTTTAAGAGTGCAAGATCTATACATAAATTCTAAGAATTTCATAATTTTGTGGTGTCATAAGTACAAGGAATATCTTACCATTGAAAAACAGTATGCATTAGGATTAAAGTCACTGCCAAGAGCAACTATAACTCCTTCTTCCAACATTTTTCTAGCTTGAGGTTGCTTCAGTCTAGTGGAAAAAAGACATTCGTTGGTTTCCTTAGTTATCATACAGAGATTTACAAAAGCAAAAGTCATCTCTCAGTCTGGCTACATTAATGCATTCCGTTTTGGAGATGAAAGCCCAAATTCTCCTCTTGCATCCCTACCTATCACCCTATGGACAAAGTAAATGGGCAGTGTGATCCACTGCTTTTGCAGCAGCAGCATGTAGCAGCAGCCAGTATCAACCACCAGGCTCCAGGCCACTGAAATTCTGGTATTTATCCAGACCTCATCCACTTAAGTTTTTACAAGGTGAAAATCTTCATTTCTCAAAAAACCCAAAATATAAGGCTCCAAAATATAAGCATGCAATGTGATAGTCCCTTCCTGATTACTGAGTCTGTGAATTTAACCTGCATACCTTAGAGGATCTTCTCAATTAGCGATTATGGTGCAAAATATATTTTCTTTAACTTCAGTATCTGGAATAGCCATTTCAAAACTGTTCAGCCACTGGATCAATCTGGGTAAGTGTTTGAAGGGTAGGCACTAGGAAAGGAACTCTGTAGGAAGTTTTAGCCATAGTCACTCTAAAGCCATTCTAAATGCACTGTGTGACTTCTCAGAAGTCTCACAGTGATTGTCAGTGACTGTCTTCACTGTTCCACACTGATCCTTAAGGCATTAAAACACCCTAAAACCACAAATATGGGTTTGCTGGTACAGAAGTTTTCCTT
The DNA here is from genome assembly GCA_035041345.1 of Poliocrania exsul. Taxonomy (NCBI): domain Eukaryota; kingdom Metazoa; phylum Chordata; class Aves; order Passeriformes; family Thamnophilidae; genus Poliocrania; species Poliocrania exsul. The sequence continues at coordinate 45,024,222 of JAWWLZ010000042.1, read as the reverse complement.
CTATCTAGTGGCCTCACCTGAGCATGTAGGCAGTTGTCGGTAAAAGGACAGCAGCACACTTGGCTCTTGCCATGGCCCTGATACCTTCATCACTAACTTCTTCCAGGTGGCTGATAGCTCGGGCTCCTAGTTCTGCTCCAAGCTAAGCAAATTTGCGAGAAAATTACTCATCATTCTCAATTAATTTAATAAAAATAAGTTGCTTCCAAACAGCTAGAGGAGATTATTCACTATTAATGTAACATTTACCAGAGGAGAAATAATAAAGAATGCATTACAGAACAAGCAGAATACAGAGACAAAATGTTTGTTCATTTACTGCAGGAAGAGTTGATCACTTTAGCCACCCATGGAGCGGAAGCAGAGCTTCAGTGGTGTTTTTAACAGCCTAGCATACAAACTATGGGAGACACATAGATAAAAACATTATCAACTTCTCTTCATAAAGGATCCACCAGAAAATGGTTCCCAAAACTGATACTGGTTGCAGAACTAAAAGTCCAACGGCTGCTTGCAAAGTGGAAGCCAAAAGGCTTTATGATAAATCAAGTTTTTATTTTGGGTTTGGTTTTTTTTAATACAGCAGAGAATAACTTGAGCAGAACTCACAGGAAGGAAGCAATTTTTAAACAATGGTGAAACACGTTCTCAAAGTGACTTTCTTTTTTAAGATATTTGGGAACCTCATCTGGACTAAACTATCCCTGTGAGTGTGCTCAGATATACTGGTATCTGAGTAGTAAGAGTGCTGAGTGAGCCTGCTGCATACTTGACTTGTTGCTGCTAATGGGGCATTTAGCAAAAAACTATTTGTCAAGTTGCATAGAAACCATGTTTTTGTCATTCTTGGGTTCATGGATATCCACCTTCCCCATCTGTATCTCATGTGGAAGATAAGCAAAGTCAATGTTTGATTAGCCAGTGCATGTTAGTCCCAGAGGTCAAGGTTTCCTCCCATGTCCTTAACTCCAAAGCTGCACAAGGGCTGCTCCTCCTATCATCTGATAGAAATAGATGGCTATGAATGGTTTATTATATAAAGTCTTAGAAAAGAAAACCTCAGTTTTGAAAACTGAAATTCTTTCACAGATTCAGCTCTCACAAGAGCAAAAACAGCTCAACTGGATGCTAAGAAAGACGTACCTCAGCAGATTTCATCGGATGGAGTTCATCACCATGGAAGTTAATCTGCAACCCTATATCTTTTCCAGCTTGAAGAATTCTCCTTGTAGACTCCAGATCAAAGACTCCCTTCTCACAGAACACATCTATATTGTTAACATGTATTTCACCACTTAGTTTGAGTTCTTTCAGTTTAGGGAGATGGTTATTGATAATGTCATCTGTGGCTTCAGTAGCAGTTTTCCCTCTAATGAAAAGAAAATGTTACAGAGCTATATGAGTAACATCTTTGAAGTCTGGCACACACTCAAGACATACATGCAATTATTAGATTACTTAGGAAATGATGTAAATATGAATCAGTCAAAAAAAATTCAGATTAGAAAATGTAAATCCACTGTAATTCACGTATTCTTAAACATGAGTTACTTTCCATTCAAAGAATATTAGATTGTATGACTGTGTATTTTTTATAAGGTTGGCATCTTGGATGCTAACCAAGAGATGGGATATTTTAAAACAAATTCTGCTTTCCTATTCATATATTCTGAGTATCTTATACTTAAGTATAAAACATAACTATTTAAAATATGTAAATGAGTATTTAAATGTTAAATAGTATTCGTGCAATATTTTTATGCAAATATCAAAGCTCAAAGGGGATGTGCAGTATTAGTGATTATTTTTAATTTACCCCTCCTCCTTTTATACCATTCAGAGTGGTGGATAGATAACTGCTTCTAAATCAGAGGGGCCTCCCAGCGTTTGAATTACCAAAGTCAGAACCATTTATGAATCCTCTATTACACAAAGATAACCCAGGAGAGATCAGTAAGTGCCTTTGAAGGAGCAAATAATCCCAAAATATGCAGTTGGGTTAGTATTTTGCCATTTTAGTATCTAAAGAAAAGAGAGGTATAGCAGCTAAATGTCTGAGATCTCAATCCTCATTTCAGGCACTGTAAAACATGAAGAGACAGGAACTGTAGAGTGCCCACATGACTGAATTGGAAGTTATGCAGTGGCAATCAATTCAATTATACTTGAATTTATAAACGAGGATGTGTGGTTATAAAGCAGAGCAGAACAACGCTTATGGCCCTTCTTTCATTCACCCCTCACCGAAACAGTCACTGGGCTTGCACAGGTCTGGGCATGCCAAGCCTTCTCCCTTTTCTTTTTCACTCAGCAGCCTTTGGAGGAATTTGGACTGAAAGACTGAGGCCAGAGCCAAGACAAAACAATGGGAAACATTAAGTCTTGGTTTCACTTTTTGAGAGGTTTAATGTCCAAAAATGCAAAACAAAACTGATTGTGTTTTAATGCAAGAACCTTGCACTCAGAAAACCACTTTGAAATGTCTTGCTAAAGATGAAAAGGGCCCAATACACCCTTGCCAACTGAAAAAAAAAATCAGACATTTCCAAGATCACGGATTTGATTCAAAATGATGACTAGATGGACCAGGGAAGAACTGTAGAATTCCTCCTGGTCAAACCTCATGGTCAAAATAAAAAATAGAGAAAAAGTTTGAGGGGTAGCATAAAATTCAAGCCAAATATTCCAGATACAAACATTTGATTGAAAAGAGAAGTGAATTTAACAAAACCCAAACTGGAAAATACAGATAATTCAGTATTTCCTTCAGGAAATTTCCTCAAATCCCCAACTGCCTTTTCTCTTTATTTAAAATATGTATCCTTACTACCTATATTTTTTTATGCTTGCCATGCATCAGTGGGGACGGAAGCATGCAGTGTGAGGAGGAACACCTGTCCTTCTAACACAAGAGTTATTTGTTTGTAAAGACACTGGCATTTATTTGATTAGTTTGTAGAAATGCATAAAGTATTTTGGTAGGTAAGACTATTTATCAGGATTTTGACTGGGATCTTCCCAAGCCTTTTAGGGAAGGAAGAAAGGAAGGTCTAAGAAATATATATAGTTTTGAGTAAAACCTCAATTTCATTTTACCATTAAGTCCTCCAAATTTTAGTGGAGCTTCTTGAAAGAAGCAGTTGATGTTTCCAGCTTCTTCCAGTTACTGAAGATGACATGGGATTCATTTTCAATAGTTATATTTACAAAAGATAATTTCCTATTCTGCCCCAAATACACAATAATTATATTGGAAAAAAACTGTCTAGGTCATGTTTTCTTAAATGAGAAGTAGAGGGTTTTTTGGAGTACGAATTTTCTCTTTTAATGAACACCTCTTAAATATTGCCATGTAATATGCCTGCCTCCCTCTCACAGTAGCCTACTGCTTAGTATGTCAATATATTTTCTTATACACCTACCTAGCTAAAACTCCACATTAATTCTTCCATACACTGAAATTTGGCAACCTGAAGACGTTATTTTCATCATAGGAAGAAAAAGTTCAAGTAAGAAAGGGTTTTTATCATATGTCTGCTCGAGCCATCAGAATAATTGTGATTAAACACATTTAGTTTAATCTTCTACTCATCTCAGCTATACGATGTATGCATGTCTTCATTGCATGGAAGCATAATTTGTTTCCTGAGGTATATAAGGATTAAATACAGTATTTTTTTGTTATTAGCTGGCCAAAATAAATTCTCATGGCAGAGACTAAGCTTGAAGGATAGCAGCAAATGCAAGAAAAACAACTTTCTGTACAGAAAACTCAGTAATCTGTGTTACACCCTGTGTGAGCACCAGCTGAAGGCAGGAGTTCTATGCTAAGCTTATATTGGTATTTAGGAGGCATTAAATAGTGTTCCACCATCTTCCTTCAAAGTATAACATAGGAGAGCCTTCTGTAAATATTGGCTGTTGTTTCAAATATGTTGTATTTTACGAGAGGGGCAGAGGAAACCTTCCTGAAAATAACCACCAATTTTCAATGCAAAGCAGTAATCCCCAACAAGAGCAATTAAAACCAACCACATTACTTTGGCACAGAATGAGCTCCACAATACGTTGAGGAAATGCCAATATCCATGGATTGCTTAGCACGTTCGATCACCCTGAGCATTTTGAGCTCTGTTTCCAAGTTTAAGCCGTATCCACTCTTGCACTCAACCAGTGTGGATCCTGCCTGGAGCATGCGTTCCAGGCGGTGTTTGAAAGTGCTGAACAGCTCTTCTTCCGTGGCCTTCTGGGTGTGCTCCACGGTAAAATGGATGCCTCCCCCAGCCTGGTGGATCTCCATATAGGATGCACCTGCCAGCTTAAGAAAAGAAAAAAAAACAAACAAAAAAACACCCCCATAGAATTAGCTATGAATTGTACATTTTCTATGCAAGAGATTCTGAAAAGTGTTTTGAGGTTTCTTTGCACTGAGAGTGATAAAGAGGAGAGAAAAAAATCTCCATTAATTCTTCCTCCCTCTCCCTCCTTTTCTCTCTCCCTTTCACTTAAGTGAAAAAATGATGTAAGAAGTGACACAAAAAGAATTATTCCCCCTGAATCCAAGGCAAAAACCAATCCCTAGCTCAAAAGTCAATTATGTGGAAAAAAAAAGGGGGTGACAGAAATCAATATCTAGATGGTAATAGAAGGCAGCACTTTTATACTGCTTCAATTAATGCAAAAATATACCAAGGCTGGCTTCAAAGGATGCAGTTACACTTCTCTATCAGCTTACCACTATTCAAAATCATCCTTCCTCCCTCAGATTATCTGACAGAAATTACTATTTTTCTGTAAGAGAAAGATGGAAGCCACCAGAAAGTAGAAATAGTTGTATATTTAAAAAAAAAAAATCCAGCTGTGCAATTTATGCCATTACCTTCATTGCAAACTCATGAACCCTGTCACCAGCCCACACTGGATGGGTATGTGCATCTACCAGGCCTAAAAAAAACAAAATAAATGTACACTTGAGTTACTTCGCTGTGAAAAAGAAAACACTGTGCACATGCAAGCAAAATAAATGGACAGCAGAAGCTCCCCTACAATGTCTCTACTGGATAGAGAAAAATAAAAATCCAACCAGCAAAATATCCAGGATTTTCTTCAGAGGATATTAATTTTCTTTCAATTTTTTTTAGGTCTGGCACCTTATTCAAAATGACTCCAGGTAAATGCTTCAGTTGCTCAGTTTTTCATATTATTTTGTGACTTTTCAAACTGCAGAAGAAATTATAAAAGACAAACTTTGAAAGAGTTCATTACACTTTTAGCATTGAAAGAGTTAATTAGATTTTAAGCCTCTCTTCTTTAAAATAGGCAAACTGCTTAGGCTGGGCTTAGCAGACTCTAGCAACAGTCCACTTACTACAGAGGGAGCTCTTTCTATAAGCTGTGAAACCAACAGGACTGAGCGCCCAAGGCCATTGTGAAAGAAACAGCAGCTCATGTACTAACAGCATTTGCATAGTTTAACATGCAATAGGCTTGCCCAGGTTTGGGGGTTTTGATCAGGTAAAGTTGCAGAGTATCTGACTTAAAATCCCTTTTGCCGCTAACTGGCTATGGGCAGGATGGAGAAACTGAGCTTTGTGGCTGAATGGCTGATGAGCTGAAAAAGGACAGGAAAGAGAGATGAATCTGAAAAGTCACTTGGTGGGCCAGCTATGTTATTGTTGTGATCTATGATACAGAGGAACTGATAAAAAGATGAAAAAGAAGAGAGAGAGCTCCACTACAAAGCCCTAACCACCTCTAGTGCTGCAAACTTCTCCTTGCAGCACAGCTGATGGGAACAGTATGATACTCTGTCTCCAGCACAAGATTTTACCAATGTGAATATAGAAGAAAAAAGATGGAGTGACATTTAAGATGCATGTTCCTTGTCTCTAAACACTTGTCACTGCCCAGTATTCATGGAATCACAAAATGGGTAAAGTTGTAAGGGATCACAGTGGATCATGTGGTCCAACCCTCCTGCTCAAGCACATTGCAAAGGATTGCATCCAGATGGTTCTTGAATACCTCCAGAGGAGACTCCATGACTCCTCTGGGCAATCTGTTACCTGCACAGTAAAGAAGTTCTTCCTCATATTCAGGTGGAACTTCCTGTGCTTCAGTTTCTGTCAGTTGCCTCTTGGCACCACCAAGAAGAGCCTGGCCCCATCAGC
>JAWWLZ010000042.1:44973312-45011648 GCA_035041345.1 Poliocrania exsul | reverse complement strand
GGGCTGGCCGCCCTCCCCCTGCCCCAACCAATCGCCGTTGCCGGGAGGCGCGCGCGAGCGCAGCGCGGCTGTTTGTCTGTCCGTGCGTCCCTGTCCGTGCGTCCCTGTCCGTCTGTTCGTATCCGTGTGTCCCTGTCCGTCTGTCCGTGTCTGTGTGTCCGTGTCCGTGTCTGTGTGTCCGTGTATCCATGTCCCTGTATCCCTGTCCGTCTGTCCGTGTCCGTGTCCGTGTATCCGTGTCCGTGTCTGTGTGTCCGTGTATCCGGGTATCCGTGTCCGTGTGTCCGTGTCTGTGTCTGTGTGTCCGTCTCGTTCCCGGTAGGGCAGCGCTGCCGCAGCCCCGCGGCGTTTGCGTGTTCTGCCCTTCGCTCCTCTGCGGGGCGCTCCCCACGAGGTGGCAGCGCCCGGTCTGTGCCAAGGCGGTGGCGCAGGACGGGAGGGCTCTCGCTGGCCCTCCCGGTGTTTCCTGTGAGCCCCGCGGGCGCTGGAAGCTTCCTGGAGACCGTCCGTGTATGAGAATGGATCTGCGGACCAGCACGTGTTCGTAACTCCCCACGCATGGATAGAAAACCTCGGAGTTTGTACGATGCAGAAGTGCGAGTTCTCCAACAGTGTCATCTCACTCCCAGGCAAAGAATTTGCCAGAGCTGTTCTTGGCTGTGGAGATCATCAGCCTGTCCACACCCATTCAACACCAGTCCTGCACGACCAATAATTTGTTCCTCTTGACCTTTGACAGGCAAATATGTTGAAGCAATGTCTGTACCTTTTACTGGTTTGTCCCATCCGCACTAATGTTTTCTACTACTCTTAGGTCTAAATTCATCAAATGCTGCAATGTGTGTTCCTGCATACAGCATATTCCCTTAGTCTTTAATGTATTTGGTGCTGAATGTGGAAAACACACTGAGGAATTAATCTTTCTGTAACAAAACCACTACCTTTTTTCTGTGCTTTACCTTCCAAAGGTCAGTCTAGTGCCCTAGTGTTGAAACCAAAGCCCTGATCCCCTACTTAAATCTTTAAAGCTGTTGACTCAACAGGTTGTCTTCTCCAGGTCCAAACTGTGCTCAAGTACAGTGGTGCCATGCATGTGTAGTGGATGGGTAGAAGTGAAACAGCTGGAATTGCAGTTCCTAGCATGTATCAAAAGTTAACTAGCATGCATCAAAAGTGCACTCAGAATCACAGAAGGGTTGGAAGGGACCTCTGGAGATCATACAGTGCAACCCCCCTGCCAAGGCAGTGTCACCTGGAGCAGGTGGCACAGGAATGTGTCCAGGTGGGTTTGGAATATCCAGAGGGGGAAACTCCACAACCTCCCTAGGCAGCTGTGCCAGTGCTCTGCCATCCTCAGTGTAAAGCTGTTCTTCATCGTGTTGAAGTAAAACTTCTTGTGAAGATACTCAGATACACATTTCCATGATCATTAGGAATGTGATTTTCTTTCAGGGTGTAGTGGATAAGCAACTTGAAATAACATCAAAATTATGCTAATTGGCTTTCTGGTAGCAGGACTCACTACAGACCATATGAAAGAGTAACTTAAGTTACAAGATTTTTGTAAGAAAGTCTGTGTTGAGACTATGTAGGAGAAGTACGAAAACAATGGGAAATGGTATATATAGCACATTTTTTCATGCTATTTGGCTTATAGAATAGCTGATTTCACATGATAATGTGCGTAATGTGGCAGAATGCAATGAGCTTAGAGGGAATGTCTTGAATAAAATCACACATTGGGGGCAACTTTTGCGCTGTTGTCACAATTGCCAAGGATAAATGTGTATCTGTGAATGGCATTATAAAAGGTTTGGTATGTTATCTGTAAACAGCACCTTTTAGTTTTACTTATGGAACCAATTTTGACCACAATGTCTCCTACTCGTGTTGGGAAAACTTATTGTGTACCAGGAAATAAAGGAGCAATTATATTCAGCTTTTAATACACTCTGTTCCTCTGACAGGTGAGTAAATATTCCAGCCCTGTGGTTATAAAACCAAGAATTTCCCAGGGTCATAAATATCAGTGTAGAAGTCAGAGAACAAGACTGCTTGACTGCTAGTTTCATAATTGGTACATGAATTCACGTGTCAGTAACTCATCAGGTGCAGACTGGGTCTGCAGCAATTTTGGGTGGTGGTGGGATAGGAAGGAGTACTGAAATCACAGAATGCGTGACTACATCTGATGTAGTTAACCAAATAACTCAGTTAATCAAGAAACAAAATAGCTGTTGTTTTTCTTTTCCCCTTCTGAGGAATTTGCTGTTTACCTTGTTGACTGAATCATTCTGACTCAGAGACAGCTTTCTTATGCTGGCTGTCTCCTGACCTTCAGCACATGACTGAAGTTCACTTTTGTCCTCTTTGTATTTCCCCATGTAATAGGGGAAGTAATCATTTGCATTCTTTTCTGCCTTTGGATCAGGGTATTTAGGCTGCTGCTCAACAGGAAATGAACAGGAAAGAGTTGTTGTCATAGATTAATCCAAACCTTAGCTCTTGCATGGAGGCATAGGATTTTCTCTTACAGCTAAGGAGTGGGAATTTAGCACAACTACCTACTCTCTGTTCCTAAGGAAACACATTAAGCAGCTGGATATCCGAGGGCAGCAGCATTTCTGGCGGAGGGACGCGTTAGATTGTGTTATCTGTGTAAGTGGAATTGCTCACTGACATCATTAACACACTGTGTCGCCATAATGCCAGGCAGAGAGGGCTGGCCCCTGTACCCTCACGTTGCTGAGAGAAAGCTGAGCCATCCAGAAGTCTTTCCTGATTGAGCCAAGTTTCCTGAGACAGGAACTCCCTGCAATAACCTCCTGCCTGCCATAAACATATTTATTAAGGAAACCCTCAGAGCTGCCCCATGTTCCAACTCCTGGTCTGCACATTTAGTGACCACCCTGCACCTTTTTCTAGCAATGTCAGTGTAAATGGGGTTTTCCTCCACTGCACTCTTATTCCACATGAAGTGACCTACTTCTGATACCACACAGTCATCTCCACCAGAGTAGTAACAGCATCAACTTTGCCATCGCACCTAAGACACCATGTGATGGGCACCAGTTGCAATCAGAGAACTTTAAGCAGCAATGAAAGTGCAGCTCTGAATTAAGAGTGGGCAGAACAAAAAGGAAACTCCACCAGGAGACAGTACCTTCAAAGGACAGGTTTGCATCAAAAGAGATCCAGTGTACCAGCACAGAGCCGCGTTATGCAGCGGATGAGCCTCAGCTTCTGGTTCTGTTGGCTTCATAATTGACAAAGCCATATAAGAACCTGCTGCTCTCCCCACACAGACCTGTGTCAGGTGAAGGAGTACCACCCTCCTCCTCCACTTTGCCAGACTCTCAGGCCAAGTCTGGTTCTTGAAAAAAATAGGTGATACAATACCTTGATCAAAGACAAGCAGTTGTTAAATAGCCTTGTGCAGATCAGGGGTTGATTTCTGACAAGATCTTTGTTCTAGCTACTTGAGGATGCAGTGGTTATGACTCTCATAGACCTAGGAGGATTTTGAAGCTCTGTCCAAACTCCTCAGGGGGTTTAGCTGCTGTAGCAATGCTATTAAAATGTGAAAAGGATCTAGGACTGAGGCCAAATCTTGCCATGAAATAATTTTTTTATAGGCATACGGAAAGACTTTCTGTTAGAAATCATACTGGAATGGAAAATTTGCTCTTGCCCACAATTTTTCTGTAGAAAGTATTTTCTCTAAAAATCTTTTTTCAGTAAGAAACACAATTTTTTTTCTATGCTCAAAAAATCTGTATAATTTTTCACCTTTGGTGACTTGGGAAGTGCTGTAGCAGTATTGTGTGGATTGTCAACAGCCCTCATATGAGGTATAATCCTGACTTTTTGATTCTTTACCCGAATAAAACAGTTTTGTTTCAAGCAGTACTTTCTCAGAGATCTCTACCAGTGAAACACCTTTCCCCTCTGCTGATGATTTGACATTTTAATAGCACTGTCTTTGATCAAATCTCCATGAATGAGGCAATAGCCATCCACCACAGGCCTTCACCATGGATCATGACTGGGAATCAATAGGTAATGACATCAGACTTCAGAAGAACAAGGGTTTGTAATTTCTCTCTGAGATCCTCATCAACCAAACCAAACCCACACTGTGCTACAGGGATGGACGTAGACGATCCAAGTGCTGGAAGCACAAAGCTGTGAGCGTTTCAGCTTTCAGCCAAATAATGTGTATCTTTCCACATGCTGCCACATTTTCATCTCAGTGTAAGACTGTAGCCTGGAATAGATGCTTGGTCTTGCTGAACAACATGTGGAAACAGCTGAAGGGAAGGACAAAGGCTAAATACAAAAAGCAAGAGACTTGCCATTGGCCCTGCATGCCTGGCAGTGGCTGGCAGTAGTAATGGGAGGAAACACAAACAAGATGCAGAAGTCTGTTTGTGGTGGACTAGCCCAGTGAGCAGGAGACCATGCTGTGAAGGACTCCCAGGGCAGGAGGCAGAGGTGAGCCTGAGAAGATAGAAATAGAGAGTTTATTCTTGGGTAGAGGATTTATGTGCAGTTTCAGATCAGTACAGTGTCCTTTTTTTACAGTGATATCACTATGAAATGAGATTGGTGGGGTGTGGTAGCAGGTATATGCTAACAAAGCCCAGATCCTCTCCTCACTCCCCCAGAGGTTTGCTGGAGCGGGTCTTCTCTGAACCTGACACAAGGCTGGGCTGTGCAAACAAGAAGGAGCATGGGATGGGTATTGTTCAGAAATTGCGGGAACATCAAAGCCTCCTTTTATCCATATTGAAAACATTTATTTATTTGTGCAAATTATGCAGCTACACGAAAGAGAGGCCCTTTAAGAATGTGTCTCTGAAAACACAGGCTCCTTTGCCAAGAAATAATGGGACTTCCTTAATTATCAGCTCTTATCTTCTGGGTTTGGCAAACTTTTGTTGCTTTATGTGCAGTTGCTTCTTTTATGCTTTGACATTAATGAATTGGAATTGAAATTATGTGCTGAGGAAAACAAAGTGATCTGTATAAATAATAAAATGGTGTTCTTGTGTGTGTCAAAAAGAGGGAGATCGAGTTTTGTGCAGAAGGAATTTGGAAGCTGTGCTTTCACACAAACATCTTAATAGAAACTAGTAACTGTCTCCAAATCACAGAAGTGGTTTAAGAATTGGTGTTTCAGGAAATCTGTCTGAGCAGAGCTCAATCAGGCTGGCTGGTGTTGGAGGCTTTCTGTGTTAGGAGGCAAGCTCTGTTTTAACAGAGGAGCTTATTTGCAACTTTTGGCAGTGAATCTTGTGGGGGAAGAGGAGAGAAAGGAGTTATTAGGCAACAGGTACATGTGTCACCAGGGTGTTGCTGGTCAAGAGAGACAAGATATTGTACAGGATACCTCACCTCTTTTGGAGAAAGAGCAGAAAGAAACTGGCTGTAGAGGAGAAAGTAAGAGAAATAATGCTGGGTTAAAAGAAGGGCCTAAATCCAGGATTCTTGAATTTCTTAGAAAACTGTCTGAGCCCAGGCAATATTCTGGAGAGATGAGGTAGAGAAGTAGGAGTCCGAGTCCCAAAGAACCCTGTGAGTCATCAAGGCTGACTGGCAGCTGTAAGGACAAATATGTCCTGAACTCCTTCCATTACATTGTGAGGCTTTAATATGCTGTGATTTTATTAATTTGGCCAGTAACATCTGCTTTTCTGATAGCCAAAGGGAAGCGTGATTTGAGGTTGGAGACTCTGCAAAGACTGCTGGGTTATTTGCACCTCTCCCAGGGGAGCCAGTGCTGGTCCTGAGGCAGCTGGCCCAGAAAGTTGCATTTCCAGGAAGGGTCTGCAGACTTAAAAAATCCCCAACCCCCTGTGCTCTGAAAATGTTCCAGAGGCAATGTCTGCATTTCTTGTTTGACTTGAACCTGAGCCCGGGGCCCAGATCTCATCTTGGAGGCAGCTGCATCTGAGACCAGTGACTTCCAATGGCTTCAGCCTCTCTGCTAAACTGGTGGTCCTTTGTGAGGGTCTTTCCAGGCTAGGGAGTGCCAGAGGTCCACTGTAGACACGAATGTGTGTATACCCTTCTCCGTGTAGCAGAGTCAAGGGGATGGTGTCAAGCAGCCAGTTTCTGGTCAGCTACCAGAACCTTGGAGCATCTCATTGCCTGCCTGAAACAAGCAGGAGTCCAAACTTCTGTAGGTGGGCAAGATTTTCTCAAACGTTGCAAACCCCATAGGCTTATCCTGCCTGAGATAAGAAGGATTATAGGGACCAGCAATTAACTGTGGGGATGATCAGTTAATTAGGACCAAATGTCCAAGGCAGACAGCACAAAAGACTGCAGCATGCTAAGGATGAAAGTAACTCGAAATCCCATGGTTCAACCCATGTCATCTGGTACAAATCCAGGGCAGAGAGCATGGCTATAGCTGTTTACACTGGTTTTATGCCAACCATCCCCAAATTACCAGTGCCCTGACTTTCCTACTTCTTGGGCCAGTGCCCAGCTGTATGTGCTGGGTAGTGTTTCACCACAGAAATGCCTTTCTTCAGCATTGTCTAAGAGTTCAGTAAGTTGGAGTTGTGGCTATTAAAGTTTCCACTGGATTATGTCAATGACTAGAGAGCTCACAGAGATCAGCCCTGCTGGGTTCCTCTCTCACCAGGCGCCGTTGATATGCTGGTGTTCCCTTCTCACAGCTACCTCCTGTAAAGCTGTAAGTTGTCATTTAGTTTGGCCTTCATTTTGCTGAGTACTCAGATCAATTACACAACTGTTAGTTTTTTTTGCAAAGTACACAGAGGATGAAAGTTGGCTTCTATTTGCCCAGCAGGTGTTTCTGAGGAGGCAGCTGATGTGCCCTGGGCTTACCAGTTTGGGTGCCAACACCCTGGAGAGATATTATGAGCAATTTCAGTGCTTCTGATGGTGCACTGACAATTCCTGATGCTTCTTGCATGCTCCACATGACCTGGCCTCACTGCCACACTGCTCCCTTTGGGTCCTTTTCTGTTCTTTGCATCTCTTATAGCAGCCACTGTTGCTGTCTACGCTTTGCATGGGTGGCCTCAGCAGCACAACATGGTTTCAGAGGCATTTACATACATTCATTGCCTTCCTTCTCCAGAGCAGTGTCTTCTCCTTGGCAATTTATACCACAGGTAGCAAGAAGGACCAAATGGGTAAATGGTGTATGCTCTTGTAATAGGACCCAGTGATGGTCAGTAGAGGATCCTCTCTTCTGCCCAAGGATGCAGTGACAGGCACACTTGCGAGGGTAGGTACTGACCAGGCAAGCAAAGGGAAGGTCATGCCCTGATTGTATTGTTTATTTCAATGCAGGATAGAGATGCTTAGCTAATTTGGATAATAAAAACAATTGAAAAAAGCCTACTTCTCTGCCAACAATCATATTCTGGTGTCCGAGCTGGCCCACTCCAAGCAGCACGTGCAAACTGTGATGATTTTGAGGATTAGGGTATGTTCAAGGGTTAGACCCTGGCCCCATTTCACAAGCATAGCAGAAGTTGTACCCTTAACAAAGACCATTTGCTGCAGCACTCAAGCCCTTACTTCAAAACTGTTTTTTGTTTTTCCAGAATAAACTTTTTTTTTAAGGGGAAAGTAACCTGTATTTTTATCAAGTACCATTCTTGGAAATGACCTTCTTGGATTAAATTTTCATGGAGAATATCAGCTTGGAGCAGATATTTCCTGCTTCCAGGAAAGCTTTTCCTAGAGTTCCACCCCCTGTAAATGTTTATACAAACAATTAAAGACTGCCAGAGTTATAAGCCACTATGATAGAGTAGCTTAGGATGGAAAACAGAGAAACCTTAGTAATAGCATTGCAAACTTCACTTAATAAACAGATGCATTTAATAGGAATTCTGTATAATATATGTTAGCTTGGATATGAAAATTTTGTACCATTTTTTGCTACACAACAAGCACAAATTTAGCATAGCCATACAAAATGTTCGGTATTTTCTGGCAAATGTGGTGTTTCTTAAATGACCCTTAAGGTTGTTTGATCAGTCGTAGGTTGCAATGGACTGATACTGATGTTCCTTTCATATGATGCTTCATGTAAGGCAGGTGACTACTTGTTTTGACAGACTAAAAGATATGTAATTATTAAGGAGAAAAGGGCTGGTTCATTCCTGCAACACTTTATGGATTTACATGTTTCTGAGAATCAGACATAAAACACTTCAGCTCCTCTGTGGTTTTGTGGGTTTTGCTTTAAGTGCATAAGAAGAAGCTCTTATCAATTTTTATCTCAGGGAAAGGAGTTCTAGAGAATTAAATGATACAACTAAAGATTTATTTAACAGCAAACAAAAAATTCACAGCTAAATAGTCTTGTTTAAGTTTCATTCACAATACTACCATGTTGAGACCTCAAGAATTTTAATGGAGGTATGACTTTAAGGTTATTTACGATAGAGTGAATTGGGTGGCAATTCCCATGCCCCTCTGAACTGGGCTGTTTGAGAAGTGTGATCATGGCAGAGGGTGATGGTGGTTCTCTCTCAGCATCAAAACACCAGCTCCCTCTGGAAGACCCTGGCAGACACTTCACCCATCCAGAAGATAAGAGTGGCTGGAGACCTGACTACCATGATAACTGCTCACCATTTAATAATTAGCTGAATTTAGGCTGGTGAAGGGACTTGCCCACAAGCTATATTGGCAATTACCTTCATACTTTTTATGGTGTTTGGGGAGCAACATTTAACAAACCTAAGAACTTGTGTTTTGTGAGGTATCTTTGAGCTTATATATAATGGAACCCCATTCCTCTAATATACTATTCATACTACATGTTTTCCTTACGGATCTTGAAAGAATTTCAAGGAGTTTATTATGAAAATTTGCATGAAACTGGATTTCCCTCTCCCCCCGAGTAGTCAACATCTGTAAGTGAAATATAGATGGAAAATACTGCAGATCAGTTTTGGTGGTCAGAAAATATATAAATATATAATAGCTTAAAGAAATTAAAAATACAATGTTTTTGATGTCGCCAAGTTGACTCCAGCCTCAGATAATGGGCTAAAAGGTGCAAGATCAGCACATTGATTGGAGCTGTAATGTCTTTAGCAAATGAGGGGAACTGAATACCCTTTGCCTACATAACCTTTGCCTTCACTGGTTTTGCTTTATTAACATTTGGAAGTACACATCATCCTCAAGTGTGTTTAAATAGCAGCAGGATGGAAGTAATGACTGTGCTTTCAAGGGCAGAATGCCCCTGAGTTCCATGGGAACTGGATGCTAAGTTATGCTAAAAAGTCATAGAGCACACATGACTCAGACCTGAGCTGTACATCTGAAATGTTGTTGTAATGAAAACCATCACTTAATTTTATTTTTTTTAATAGCAAAGACAAACCTATTTCATATAATTTTAAAAATATGTTTTCCTTTTTCTCTGATTTAATGGTCTCATATAGGTATATGTATCTTCAGACATGTGATACCACAGAATGGTGCAGACAGTACCATGCATATAAATATTTATTGATGTGTTGGACATTATATGTACATATACTCTATATCATTTACTAACAACCACTTTATTTCAGACATCAGAAAAATGTGGGATTCCACTGTTCCTGAGAGTACTGATTGCATTCACAATGGTAAACAGATTAACCGTTTAGTTGCAGGTATCAAGGTTGTCACTCAAACTGGCAGCACCTCAGAATGGCTAAAGCTTATCAAAAATTGTCTGGATTGGAAATGACAGCCATACATGCATGAATGCGTCTGTATGGCTGGAAGATTGTTGAAGTGTGAAGTGAAGAAGTTCACTCTGGTTTATTTTTTTATTATAATTACTGTATTTCATGAAGAGACATTGACTTGCCACATGATAAATACATGGGGAAACAGAAAGAATCTTCATTCTCTTATCATCTTTGTCTCCCAAAGGTCACCACATTTGAACAAAGAGTATTTATTTCATTCCTTATGCATTTACGTAGCCATTTACTGTACTCTGTATAAGTGAAGCAGAATAATTTTTTGCGAGACTAATTAAAAGTTGCATGGTAGAAAATGTTTTTGTGATCACACCACCGTAACGAAATTGAGCTGTCTTTACTGACGTGTGCTCCATTTACTGGGCTTTTTAAAACATATTTCCCACACTTCCAGCAGATCTTTTTTTTAAAGCAAAAACATAGTGAAGTTTTTCATCCTAAGTAAATTAATATCCTTAATGAATATCTTTGGAAAAATAAAGTGGCAATATAGCTTATCTTTTTTCTATTTATTGTGTGGGTTTATACTGTTTCCTAACGCTATAGCATCTTACAAAACTTCCATGTCAAATCAAGAACAGCTAAATCACCTCTGAGTCAACAGGATTAAATGCGTAAAGTTTATTTGTCTCCATCCCAGTGGTGTTATAGACTCCTTCAGCTGCAGCATGAAGTACCAACCAGGCAATTTTACCATGTTCTACATTTTGGATCCTATATGGAATAAGCATTTAATGAATGGAAAAGGCTATTAATTTAGTTACATGATTTCATCATAGACTGTTAACAGAGCTAAGGGTTGCACTGAGAAATTCTGGAGGTTCTAGCATGACAAATGGAATAAGCCAAGCTTTTATTAAAAAAAAATATATCATTTAAATCTCCCAAGTTAGCTCAAACCACTGCTAATTCTTCACAAAGGCTGCCATAGGTAGGCTCAGGACTTAGTTCTGTGGCTGATGTTTTTGAGGAGAAAATGGTCTACCTAAGAAAAGGGAAGGTCCAATTTTAACTATCATAGTACTCCAAAGTGCCCATTTGGCTTCCACTGAGAATTTGGGAAATTTTATGCTTCAGGTGTTATGTGCTTAATGAAATTGGAAGAATTAATACTCTCTATGTCTACAACTGCTATATCTGAACCAGCCAGTGGATAACATGTTGATAACAGCAGAAGTTCATGTCATGTCGAAAAGGACTAAAACCTGTGACACCTTTGATGCACTTTGTCATTATAGATGTGAGATTGGAAGCCGGTCTTAGTCCTACTACTGGTCCAGCAAGTGGTCTTCAGCAAGTTGTGAAACTTGTAGGGACGTTTTGTGTTATTCTGACCATCGATGTTATGATGGCACCTAGAAGACTTAGGCAAGATTGAGTCTCTGTGCTGTAGGGCAACCAACAGTCATGAAAAGAGTGCCCTGCAGAGATATCAAACTGTGGGTAGGGGAAAGGAAGCATCATTTAAAAAGTAGAGCACAAAGGTATGCAAGAGAACCCTTAATGCTCTACCTGCCATTTAGGAAGTGAAAAAGCCATTGCCAGGATATATTAGTTTTTGTTGCAAATCTGTGACTATCTAAAGCAGAAACCCATACATACATTGTTTTCTCTTCTTGATGGCTGACCACATGAGTGAAGATGAAATGCCTCCCTTTCCAAATGCATGTAAATGGCCCTGATATATGGACAGATATGGGATTGTCAACTCCAATTAGCTGGAGAAATGACCTACTGTACTTCTCTTCTATAGGTATTACAAAAGCCGTTCCGCCCATGAATTAGACATCGGTGAGAAGCTGAATTTAAGCCCACTATTGTATGGGAATGTCCACTCCGCTTTGCCACACTAAAGACATTCAGGCAGGCAGAACACCCTCCGCTGACTCATTAGGGCATACATTAGAGGCAAACTCGCTGCGCTCGTCATGAACCCACAGAGCTCTCTTGAATGGTAGCCCTTGGTGGATGCTTGCAGGGCAGGCCAGTTCCCACAGCACCCCGCTGATCCCCTGTGAACAGATTCGCAGCTCCCCGCTGGCTGCAGAAATGGATTGCTTGCCCCATCCTCACCCTCCACTGACAGCCCTCATAATAATAACCTGCCCGGGAGGCGAGGGCTGGGGACGGGTTTCTGACAACTCATTAGCCTGAGATACGGTCAGTTCCTGCCAAGGATCATCACCACCACTGCAGAGGGAGCAGGACAATGCTGGGCAACACCAGTTGGACCCTTTCAGGGCCATCCTTTCCCAAAAATGTTACTTGCATCCTCAGAAAGGAGCACCTGCAGAGAGTGGCTTCTTGAAGATTTCCAAGAGGAAAAAACCAGAAAAACTGGAAGTGCCAGAAGTGATGAGGAGAAAAATGAAGCCAGTAGGGGGTTGTATGATACTACAATGAAACCACAGCTGCTCAGAGGGATGGGAGGTGCCCCTGGGCTCAGGCATGCACAGATCAGCCGACTTAGAGGCAGCAGTTCAGCTCTGAGGTCCTGAGTCTGATTTCTGAAGTGCTGTCTCTCTTCCCCCTTTGGCTTCACCAGGACATCATGATCGAGGTACCAGTCTGGGAAAAGAAATCAAGAAAAGAACTTGGAAGACTATTAAATACTGCTTTTCACTGTTTTCCACAGTTTGTCTTTTAAAATCCAGGTACACTGAACTGCCCTGTGACTTTTAGTCCTGTCGAGAACTTCATGTGAGGTCCTGTCCATTCCCCTGTGTCACTGCAGACAGGGAACTTCCAAGGCTGGCAGAAATGCTCTGAGTGTAACTTGTCTACACCTGAAAATCACATATTAGAAGTTCCTCAACGTGGTTCAGTAGGAGGGGTGTGAAGAGCTGTCCATGATGAGCCATTTCTTTCTGGCAATCATGGAATGCTAAAACCTTACCTCCAGCCTGGAGAGTGATGCTCGCAAAGAAGAGATCCCTACTCATAGCACCCAGCAAGAGCAGTGTGGAGTAGATTGGTCACTACAGAAAAAAAAAAGAATCCCTTGCTTATAATAGGATGGGATCAAGACATGTAGAATTTTATTTCACCTTTACCACATACATCTTGTGTGATATCTGAGAGAATTGTCTATGCAAACTGAAATCCTGGACTTTATGTCCTCTAACTGACATTTTCAGGTTTAATCACTGAACTCAAAAAGAGCAAAAGCATTTATTTAAAAGGTCTTATCTGTCTGCATACTGGTAGACAATGAGATTTTAATGAATGTTTTGCAAATTTTAGTGCAAAAACATGAAATGGCTTCATTAAGAGAAGTAATTTTCATCACTACTATGTAGAAATGTCATCTATCAAGCATGGAGACAGTCACTCGAAAGCAAATGCCAGCAAGACCCAATTTGACAGAAAAGAAAGCAAAAAACCAATTCAAGCCATAAATAAGTAAATAAATAAAAAGAACCATCACAGTGCTGTTCCCATAGCTCAGCTGCTTTAGAGAAGCTTTAGAAATAAGAATGAAGACTTTCTGAACCACAGCTCTGAAAGTACTTGAGTGTTGTGGTCAGGAAAGGCTCACTGCCATTGCTAATGTTTTGGGGCTACATAAATCACAAAGAAGCAACTTCTGTTTCAGAAGAGATGGAAATGTAAAAGGATGAATCCACATGCAGTGTTCTAAAACTATGTCATTTAATTGTTTCTGTCTTCTAAGCAGGTTTTCTTGTAGGCAGGACTTAAACTATGGAGATACAGATATTCCAGGCATGCTGTTGATGTTCCAGACCAGTTAACAGTCCGCCTTAGTCATGGGAGGCAGCACCACATAGTAAATCATATTGAAGGCCATCAAAAAGTTTTTAACAGCTTTATTAATGAACTGGAATGGCAGGACCATGTCAATGACATTAGCAGAAAATGTCACATTTGGATCTGTTGCAGGCAGAAAAATCATACAAATCAAAATGTGGAGATTAAAATGATCTGGCAAAACTGATACCAAATCATTCAGTTTCATTAACTGTAACTGTTGAAAAGAAAGTCAGATCTATTGATTTAGGTGTCAGGTGCAGTCTAAACCATGTAGTCTGTCCAGATATCCAGACAAACGGACTTGTGAAAAAAGATGCCCGGCAAATATATATAAAGGTGACATCACGTGCTGGCAAGTGACAGCTGATATTGTTTCAGTGGCCTGAAACAGAGCTGTTGAGATGGGAAAAGGGGCAAAAAAAGAAACTAAATTAATCCAAATTAAAAGGCTGGCTGACATGATCTAATGCTACGGTAAGATACTGCTAAGCAAACAAGGCACATGTTTGTTCCCAAGCTGTCTTGAGAAAGATGTAAAAAAACCCTAGATGAAGAACTTTGTGGGAGACTCAAACAGGAGAGGAATGGAATGGGTATGGATGTGGATATGTGTTTTGTCAAAGACAAGGAAAATCGACATCTGCTGTTGGGATAAACCACAGAAGTGGAACCTTCCCACAAGAAAGGTTCTGTAGCTAGAGGGAGAAAGTAATTTATGAAGAAGGAATTATGATCAGTGGTGTAAGCAGGAGTCAAGCTGGGGTTTTGTGCACAATAAAACAACCTTAGAGAGGAGGCAGTCGTATATGGCTGAGAGGCTTTCCTCTGGACTCATTCCTCTGTGGGAATCACCAGTAACACCAACGTCCAGTTTTCTGGACCAGGTTTGTATTCCTGAATTGCTTTAAGCACACAGTATAAAGCAGAGAACAAGCTTTATTATCTATTTCCAAGGAAAACCAAACTAAATTGAAGAAACTTTCTTCAAGTAAAACAAAATTCACTCATGTAGGAAAAAAAATTGTGGGATTGTGAAAATCCACATTCTGCTGGATTTATCTACCTGTAAGTTCTTGCAAATGTTTTTCTTGTGTGTGGGAATTTCTTCTAGGATGGAAAATACTGATCTTCCTGGAGAAGACTATGTATTTTTGAATTGTGTTGAAATTTGAAAGGGGTTGCCCTCTTGCTAAAGGCTGTTGATTGAAGTGGTTGCTGCGCTTACACATGGATGGACTCCAGTTGACAGGGCCACACCTTTCAACAGTACAGTTGTAACTAGAAAAAAGACACATCTTCCAAGTTCATTTTCAGCAATGAGTTTGAATTTGACTCAACAAGACTAAGGTAAAAGAAAGCACAAATCTTGCCTGGGCCAGAAGACACATAGGCCAAAGGAGCAAAGACTTCAGCATTGCATCTCAGAGCCACTAACAGAGCTGTGCTGGTCATAGGCCCCTACTGACCCACGTCTTAAAATCTCACATAAAGTATCTGCACCAGTATTCTCCTTACTGTGGTCTGGAGCACAGGGGTGTGAGTGAGGTGAAATCCAGTGTTTGAAGACAAAAGTGACTGGCAAAATGCAGGAGTCTGGAAGGAAGCGAGTGAGGAGGAACCCACAGTGGAGTGGTGGATCCTTTAAAGGAGACTGATAATTAAGGGCCACCACCTCTGTGAATGTGGCAAATAGCTGCTCATTTCACAATCCTTGGGGCAAAGGATGGAGTTGGTGTTACATTTCCTAGTGTGTGAACAGCTCCAATTTCCAGGTGTATCTGCGTATGGAAATATAAGACAAGATAAAAATGGTTTCAGAAGATGTTTCTTTCCACTTCATTATGATATGGAGGCTACACATAATGTATCTTAATAATGTTTGAATACCTTCACAGCAAGCCATTTCAATATGTTCAACTGAAGTTGCTTTTCAATGGGGAAACAAACATATAAAGAAGAATAGGGCATGTTTTTAGAACTCTCCAGAAGATGTTTTTGGCTTTTCTACACTTTCTTCCAAGTCCATTAAACACACTTCCAAAAGTCAAAGCACTTCTTTCATTGCAACAGGCTGAATGAGTCCAGAAAACCAGGAAGTCCTGAGTTATCAGTGCCATTTTTGACCTCTCTTATAGTATTTTAGATACCTTAGATATTTCCCCATCAAGCTCTCTGAAGGCAAGAACTGTTAAACCACATCCATAAACTGAAGCATGGAGAATTCTTTACATGTGTAAAATTCCTTCTCATTATATAGAGAGAAACAGTTTACAGTCTGCTCTTGGAAGGCAAATAACTCACCAGAACAATAGGAATATTATACACAAGCCTCTTAGCCTTGATGATCTTGTTTGGCAACAAATGTCTGAATGGCTTGCCTGGTTTACTTGAAAGCAAATGAATGAAATACTGTCTTTTTTCTTCATTAGCTGGGGGATCTTTTCTAAGCATTCTACTCCAGTACTGAAACATCTGCAGATAAATGAGAATAATAAAAGGAGGCAAAATAGCACATAAAGGGGATTTAACTCTCTCTTAAACAGATATGCAAATTAAGACATTCTGGCTAGCCTGGAAAATCCCTTCTCAGGGAGAATGGTGCTGGATACTGGACAGGAACAATATGAACATACCTTTCTCAGAGCATTCATGTCACCCTGAGCTCCACAACTGGGGCATATCCATGATCATATTCACAAGAAATGATATATTATCATTTAATACTTATATTAGAAAATGTCAAGAGATCAGATCAGAATCTGGATTCCAGTGTACTAGGCTGAATTTACACATGAAGACACTCTCCTGGAAAGTTACTGCAGTCACAAAAGCTTCAATTGCTCTCATGAAACTGTACTTCAGATATATGAAACATACTGAGCTGTGTGCATCCATCAGCGCATGAGTTTGAGTGCTGTCTGACATATTTTCAAACATATCAAGCTCCATGTATTCTTTATGCACTCCTGCTGAGACAGCAAATCCTGGATAAATGCCTGCACCACATCACTGAGTGACAGGCTTTCATATTTTATTTCCTTCAGTGCTCACTTCATTGACACTGTACCCTGGCTGGAGGCAGTGATTGGTTGGTCCATGATCTCTAAAGTCCAGCAATGGAAAATCTGGATCCAGGAAACAACCTAAATGCTGTGTGGAAGCCATGGGATAAACATTACAAGGTTCTTTCTCTGGACACTTCCTCTGTTTTCCACACAGACAGTTCAGGTGGCTTTTTCCAGCTCCCCACAAGGGCCCTGGATTTCCTGATCTCCCTCTCAGCAGGGAGGCTGGATCATGGTTTGCCTTCATGAGCAGCTCCATAGCACTGACTGCTCCAGACCCTGCAGATGCACAATGCCGTCTCGTGGGCACGTATTTTCTGAACATCACAGCCAGGCTGTGCTCAGTGCTCAGCAGGGGCTGTAGGCAGACTCCCCTCCGTGCTGTTGCTGAGTGCCACTGCTTTCTCAGGCACATCGTCCCACCTGCAAGTGCTGACACCCATCACAGGACCCCAGGCACACCATGTTCTTACATGCTCAGAGATAGATGTTGAAAGGTGTGTTTTTAGAGTTACTAGCCATTTTTGTCTGAAGCATCTGCTCTACTATGTGCGTTCTTGTTGTCTCTTATTCCCTCAAATAAGGAAGAAGCAAAGGCTTTGTGAGCCAAGTCTAATCCTGTTTACATGATGCTTTTAACTCCTGTATTACTAGTTCAAAGCACATGTCCAAATTTAGAAGCAAGACTAATACAACCTCAGGCTTAGTACTCATCAGATCTCACTAATTAAGCATGTTCAGGCCTGGTCAGTACCAGATGGAAAGCTGTCAAAAATGATATGTCTTAGCTAGGAGTGGTCTCAGAGGCTGCACTTCTCTCAGTAGTCAGCTACTGTCCCAGCCACACTTAGCTTGGCAGTTTTGAATGTCTGGAGCAGAGTTTGATTCAATTATTTGCATAGCACTTCATATGCATTTTTCCATGTGAAGAGGGAAAACCAGCCTGATTTTGAAGAGCAGTAAGAGGCTACTTTGCATTTAAATCCCCAGATTCCTAGGCAGAGGATAGAGAAGGACTTTGATGCTGCAGAACACATGTGATGACCATCTGCATGGTGCTATGTCCCAGTGCCATCCCTGAATATGTAATGAAAATGATGGGTTTGCTCTGGAGCCCTGCAGATGCTCATTTATCATCAGTAAAATACCAATATATTTTTTGCTAGAGAAAGGATGTTGATTGAGGTATCAAGCTCCAAAGAGGAGAACAATTCTCTTCTTTCCTGCATTCTTTGTCCTGCTTATCCATCTAATCCCTACACTCATCTGGCCATGCTATTGTTACACACTTTTCATGTATGAGGGAAATTTGGCCTCAGGTTAAATGTCTAGCATGAGGCCCACAAATGACCTATACAAGACATTAGCATGAACCAGATTTATCACTGTATACCTGGTAGCTGAGTTTAGCCCTAAAGAAAGCTTTGCAAAAGGTTAGGGCTGGTCATCACAACACAAGTGGTTGTAATAAACCACTTTATGTAGAACACACTATTCTGCCAATGGCAAATACTCTGCAGCTGGAGAAGGGTTAGTATATATACATGCAAAGCTTCACAGCAGAATTTCTGGTACAAAGATTTAACAACTCTTTAACTCCCTAGTTATATTGCAATCACAAAGCTCTGTCTATCAGTTGACTGAAGTGCCCATAAGGTTCATCATATTTACCACAGAACTGATGTGTGGTCCAATGCAAGCCAGGATCAACACTTTCAATTAATGGTGCCCTTCTGATTTCACCTAAATTATCAAGAAGAGATGGAAGGCAAAGGGGCAACTTACAGATCTAAACCAAAGGCAGGTTCCTGCCTACAACATGGTGCTGTCTTTTAACTCTTTTTTGAGAAACATAGTCACATTCATCACACATTTTGAAAGTCTCAACCAGTTGGGCTTTTCAAAAGCCAGGAAACAGCAAAAAATACAAAGTGAGTATCAATATTTTTTGCAAAGAATGTTTAATTCTGTTTATATAATGCTGTCCTTGCAGCCCACCCCCATAAGATGCCACCAGCACTGTGGGATTCCCCCAGCTCTGTGGAATGCCCTTGGCACCCATTTAAGCCACAGAAGGGAGGTACACAGACAGGAAGGTCCCTGCACCCCACTCCCTACCCTATCCCCTCACCCCTCAGGTGGACTTCCCTGGCCTCTCAGCCCGCCACACATGCTGTATCCTCTTGTAGACCTGTCAGTCAGGATAACCAGGCAAATCACAGTCACTTTTCAGCTGGAAACAATGCTTGAGCCACAACACAGCATTGTGCTCAAAGAGGATTACACAAGCAGGGTTGTCTGCCTGGCATGATATTATTATATCAATAGGACTTTTCTTTCCCCCGGAAAACGTAAGCTCTGTTATCTTTTAACAAAGAAACCCAATGCCAACCTGCTGCCAGTCGGCACTTTCAGCAAAACAGTGCTGCTTTTCTTGGAAAGCACTAACAGCTATGGCTTTTTCATGACAGAAGTGTCAGGGGCTCTGGCAGGGACAAATGGGAGAACTTCATCAATGGTGGAGATTCCTCTTTCCAAATCTGGTGGTGAACAAACCAAAAAAAGGAGGTCACATGAATAAAACCTCACCCTGATGCAAAATCCTGCTCCAATGCAAAACCCTGTGTGTAAGTGGAAATCTCCCAGCCAGCAGGTGTGCACAGTGGAGAGGGCCCATGAATGGTGAGGTTCATGTCTCTGTGGCATCAGTGTGGTCTGCATCTGGAGCTGAGAAGGAGGAGGAAGAGTAGCCCAGCAGTTGTAGGAGCAGAAAAGTGGCACTTGCCAAGAAATATCTTTTGGTGTTTCAGGGCTGTGTTTCTCACTACTCCTGAACAATGTGGAGACCTCCACTACTGGCCAACAAGTGGCCAACAACAGCCAAACTATCACCCCTGGTCAGCTTAATCTTCTCCGTCCTTGAGTTTGTTACATTCAGCAATGTCTAGATGTGCTTTTCCTCTGAAGTAATGTTGCACCACCATTGACTTATGCACTTTGTCATCTCTGGCCCAAGCTGGGCTATTTATTTCCCATGACATAATTCCAGTCAAGTTTCAGAGCACTTGATTCCTATAAAGCTTCATTAAAAGGCTGCCGGTGCTGTGCCTACTGATCGTGAATTAAAACAAACATGATTCCATCTGGCTACATCACTCTGTCATGTTCACCCATCTGTGGTTTTCCCGGTCAGTTAAATTCATTTATCATTAGAATTAATCCCTTTCAAAAAAAAAAGGAAAGGAGAAGGGAAGCCATTTGTTGGGTTGACTTTAGTTTCATTTGAGATGCCTTCTTGACTATACCTAAGGAAATGTGTGAGTGGCATTCCCAGACTGCACAGGGAAATATGCCTGTCTTCACATATACAGAATGTGTCTGCTTGCACAGTAGGGCTGGAAGACAAGCCAGATATGTACTCAGCTATCTCAGGGGCATTGTCTGAAGTATAGTCTGGTCATATTATTCTTCGAGCATGTTCAAAAGAAATTTACTGAAATCAGTGCAGGACTTTGGCATAAATCTAGCATATGCCTCATCAGGAGGCAGTGTGTTTGAAAATTCTAAATCGCTCTAGGTCCTATTTTCAAAGATGACTCAGTAGAAGAGGCCAAGATTTACTGGTGCCTACCAGCATCTGGAAATACATATGTTCGTGCTCTTCAGCATAGGTTCTCTATCCTTCTCTATTGTTCATCTATGGGTTGTATTTCCTGAGAATAACCCTCTTCCCAGTTTGAAATTATCTAATTCTAATTTGTTAAGTCCCTGCTCACCTGGCAGTCACTCCATCTCCTTCATCAACTTTAGTCTTCTTTGCACTGCTCCTTGTACAAGATGTGGCCACTGACGTATTCTAATTTGATGCTTAGTTTCCTCCTTCTCTGTGTACCTACTCTGCCTGGGCCAGTATTTGTAGAGCTGTTGTGCACCCTGCCTTACAGGTAGGAAGGGGTTTGGAGCCCTCACACAAGGCAAAGTTCTGGTTGCCTTGAGATGGAGCGTGTGTGCAGTGCAGATGAGCACCACCACTCCAGTGGGTTCCCATTCTGCTGCAGTGCTTGTAGCATCCCTAGGCACCCTCCTTCTTCCAGACATGGAAAAGTGAGCAAGAACTGGGTCAGAGATTCTGGATGTGCACTGGGATAAACTGCTGAGCCTCTTAACATGAATGAGCCAGTCAGCTGTAGTTCATTACCACCTTAGTCATTACTTTGCAAATATTTGGATTTCTGCCAGAATTCATCAACATATTTCTGGATTCCAGGAGTGTCAGGAATTCATACCAGCTGTTCATTAGTCACTGCTCAGCACTCAACTTACTCATGCTACGGAATGTCGGTGTTTGCTTAGAAAATTAAAAACCATACTGCTTCACCCACAAGGCACCCAAGTCACAAAGATTCATTAGTGGAATAAGACAGTCAACTCTTTGTAAGACACCCATAGGCGGAAAATTACTTGCCCAGATAGTCAGCTAATGCTTAAAAAAATTCCCCAAATGCTTTAGACTCATTTCCCGAAACTGCACACTCCCTGCTGCATGACTGCCCTGAGTGTCTCTGACCAGGGGATCTGCAGGGGGCTTGTACTAGGCTCCTGCCTGTCACTTCATTGCTGCTCAAAAGATTTTTTGAGTGGCTACATGTCATTTCAGGGGTACTTCAAGGCCTAAAGTCCACATTGCACAAGGCTCTGGAGCAGAGCCCCAGCTCCCATCTCGTTGCACTGCTGCATCTGGCTCTGTCTCATGAGGTGACCTGACAGCCTCACTCAGGTTCACTTGTCCCTCCTGGAAGATGAAGCTCAGACTCTGAAGTGGCTCTGAGCAGGAGCCGCCAGCTTCTCAGTGAGGACTCCCATTTTCTCAGACCAGCCACAAAGCTCATCATCCCCCCGTGATAGGGCCAGTTCTCCTTGAAAGGAGAAGGGAGAAGAGGTGAAGCAACAGGGTCAAAACAGGGTCCTCAGTTCACCACCAAGTCCCCAGTATGGGGGAACAGACATATTCCTCAAAGACTTGCACACTCCTGCAAGGCTTTTCTAGGAATGGAAGAGGCTTCAAGAGCTGCTGCTTTCATGGTTTGACCTGAAAGAAGGGAATGGCTATCTCTCAGTGACTCTGCTGTGTGCAGCTTAGACAAAGCTGCAACCTGCCTGGAGCCACTGAAGGGTGGTAACATCAGCTGAGACATGGCCTCTCCCATCAGCTGCTCCTGGATGGGTCCCCTCATCAAAGACAGTGCTTTACTGGCTTTGTTTAGTGCCATTTTCTTCTTCTTTCTGTTTCACATGCTCCTTCAGCATTACAGACCAAACTGCACAGCCCTGGCTTACCAGTGAGCACTGCCCAAGGGAATAAACCTTTGAAAAGTGGGCATGTGGCCCACCTCAGCTTCCCTGCCTTTGCTCTGGGCATCCTGGGATGGTACCTTCTGCCCTGGACCTCCTAAGGATATACAAGAAAGAGAGTGACATCCAGATCTCTTTATATTAGGAGGATCTGCTCCAACAGGCAGCATTACTTGGTGATTGTATTTTGGTCTGGATGTTTGTAGGTGTTGCTCGTTTACAAGAGGGGTTTGGCTCCAAATTAAATGTTTTCAGCAAATAGAAGTCTTTTCTATAAGCTTGCCTGTGTCCATCTTTGCTAAAGTATCCCAAGTGGAAAGTTACTGAGGAGAAACTAAATGGTAGAGTCCAGTGTACAAAATATTTGTCCAGATGAAAGGAAATTGCCTCTATTACAGTGAGATAAAGAAGGTACAAACACAGAACTTAAATAAATGGTTGATTTTCTCCAGTTTGTCCAAAGCTTTAATTTCCCTAGAAAGGACAAAAGAAAGAAAAAAGCACAGCCCAAGGGAAGGGAGGAAAGAAAGACATTAAAAAGCGTAAGACAGTATTTCCCATTATGAAAGGGGCTTTTTGGAGACATAATGCTCAGAACTACATTATTACAAGATTTCTTCTGATTTATGACAAATCTTATGGCTGACAGAAAATGCTCAGCATAATTCAGCTAATATTACAAAAGGTCTTTGGAGCAAGCTAGCACAAGTTTTAAACTTTCAACTTTAGATAAATTAAAATTCTTACACAGAGAGCCCATAAAGACAGCGCATGTCCCAGCAACATCATGAATGTTACAGTTGTTATGTGGACATATACAAACCAGTTGCTGGGGTTTGGGGATTGTGTTTTAGTCTTGTGTTTTAGAGTAATCTTGAAAATTAACTACATAAAAGAAGCCCAAAATGTGTTTCATATCCATTCTTACTGTCAAAAATATAAGCAATCGTTGCTGTTCACTGAACACTGAAATCTGCTGCCAGACAGTTCAGTGTCAATTCTTCTGGACATTACTTTTCTCCAAACACAGAGCTCCTCTCAAAATACAGAGCTTCGGTACATAGGAGGCCACAAACAAACCCACACAATTACTCACCAAAAGAAAGCATTGCCCCAAGATAGAAAGTATAAATCACTGCCCTGAAGATGGAGACTGGGGGCTAACCCTTCACAACTGCAATCTATGAGTCACTACTGAGTTTTCTCCAAGCTGGGTTTTAACCTGTGCTCTTGCTTCTGTCTCTGCCTTCCTTGTCAGGCCCAGATAGTTTGATTACTTTCATTGTGTATCTTTTCCTGTTCATTAAATGTGTAAAAAATAATGCACTTCACATCTCCTTCGCTTTCAAAGAACAGTGAAGTTCGCTCAGATTTAGTGATATATTCCTGCAGCAATGAGGAACATGCTGTATGTGAAATAAGGCAACAGATCAAAATGAGTATTGCTTTCTGTTGGAACCTTTTTTAATAAAATTTTTAGTGAAATGGCTTTAAGCCTTAAGAAAAAAACCCCACATTTTTGCTTCTTTCTTTTCTCTGGCTTTTCTACACTGAAAGGAGAAATAAAGACTATGGGGTAAGGGAGAAACTTCAGTTTAGGTCAGCAACCATGAACACTATATTGCTTTATACATTGGAGGATGGGTAGACTTAAAAAATTACCCCTTTAATTCACTTTAAACCATATGAAATACCAGAACTTGTTCTGCATCCATCCAGTTTGTAAAGGGAATTCATGTCGTGAAATGTGTTTAGAAATCAGATTAATTTTGTATTAAAATAAGAGACATTTCAAACATGTCGATGTACTCTTATGGGACAAATAATCTTTTTCATCTGACCTCATTAGACACCAGTGCTGACATGGCAGGCCTCTGCTAGCTACATGTATTGTGCTGGTAGCTTCATGCTTTTTTCCATTTTCATCTCCTTCTTCTCTCTTTTGTTCTTCAGTGACTTTCTGAATGGCAGCTTGTTTGTCTTGGCTGCATCGAGGGAACATCATTCAACATTGAATCAATGGATCTCATCTTGTTTGATTTCAAACCAATTTTAAACCCATTACAAATCTGATCTGCTTGTCCTGTGCCGTTCCCACTCCTTCCTGGTCTCCAGAAGCTGAGGTACATTCAGGCAAGGGCAGTAAGATGCCAAAATACCTCCCAGTTCATGGTCTGAGCCTTGTCCTGGCTGCCCCCTCTGTTGCAGGGCACAGTGCTGCAAGTGCTGTGGTTACACAAACCTGCTACAGCCCACAGCCTGACCCCAGCATGAAAAAGGGAGCTGAGGACACCTTATGTCCCTGATAGAGTTGTTAGAAGACCCCCTCCCCAAAGCATCAGGTTTCTGTTGTCATTGAGGGTGGATAGGACTCAGACCTGACATTTCAATCTGTAACCTCCAGTAGACATTTCTGTGCACGGTACCTATATGTAGGGAGTAGAATGCCACTGGTCTACAGAAGCAGCAGAAGTTCATTCCCACTGCCCAGATATGCAGTGGTCTTTACAGGACATGAGGAAAATTTGGTTACCTCCTTGCATCCCCTTACACTTGGGAAATCCTCGCCTTGCCGATGATCAAGTCCTGGTCTCCAGCCTTGCTGTTTCCCTACTGAACTTCTGACGGCTTGCATCCATGGCCCTGCCCAACTCTCACAGTCACTGCAGCTGTTAGAATTGTCTAAATTTATCCTTTATGAAATGTCAATGGCTTCATATCAACTCATATCTCTCCAGATGTTTGAGGATCTCATCTGTCAGGAATGTATTTAGAATTTTGTCCCATGCCAAAATCACAAAGCTATAAAAAATATTCCCATCCTTACTGGCTCCTGAATCATTCTGAAATTTCCTCTTAAGCATCACTTATCTCTCTTCATGTTTTTCCAGTGCTTTCTGCTTCCAAGCCAGGAAGAACAATATCTTAGTCATAATTCAGTCATTCAGTGTCCTATCTCTGAGAATGGCCAAAACCTGGTGAAAAGCCAAGTAAGCCCAGAATGGAAAACTATGAAATTTAATTATTTGACCATAATTAGAGATGTTCCCCAGAGTTTAGTGTGTCTTAAAAAAGTTTTTGTTCCTGTCCATTGCTGCTCATTCATATGCAACTATGCATGTGTTTATTTGCTTCCCTGAAAAATCATAGTTCTGCAGGGCAGCACATTCTGTTTTATGGTCTGCAAATATATAGAAACTGGAAATGGAAAAAGGAGTCTCTCATATATCTCACTCTCATAGTGCTGTGATATCCTTGTATTATCCATTATTACAGTCTTTAATAGAGCTGGAAATCCCCTAAACTTCTTTCATTTCTTCAGTTATTTCATCTTTCATTTAATTTTTCCTGGCATTCAATTATGACTTTCTTTTGCGTAGCACAGCTGCGCACTGTAGCGCCTTGAACAATCATACCATGACTTATACACCCTCAGTATGCCATCAGTATTTCTCTCTAGTCATTGTTCAGCCAGATCAGACTTCATTCTCTGCCCATCTAGCAGAAGTCTGTCCTCCCTCTTTCTTTCCCCTGTTCTTGTATGGATCCCATCAGCATGCCAGCGTCTTTCCAACAGTGGCATTCCCAAGCTGTTGAACAGCCCTCTACATCCTGTCTAAGGAGTTTTTCTGTTACAGAAGAGGTCTTAGGGCACAGGGAACATGAATTCATTGCCTGGGTTGTTGGAGGGCAGTGAGCCCAATTCCCCTGGCATCCTAAAACTCATGTTAAAGGACTACAGTTGGAAGGCTTAGCAGTGCTTCAGTAAGTAGGAATTCAATTTCCACTGGGACTGGGGCCACATACAGACAAAAATATTGCAAATCAGAGAATCCTGTCTTCTGCTTTTCAGGCATCTTGCCACTTTCATGCCCATATTTTCCTGAGTGGGCTGTCTGTTCTCACTGGAAGGAGATGGATGAAGCTATGTGTCCAGGAATGGGACTACAGGAGTCAGGACACTGGAGACCTAGGACATGAGCAGGTAATTAATTCATCATGCTAGATGGACCCATAGATAAAATCAGCATCTACCCTCTGTCTATCCAAGGGATTTTCTTTGGACTGTAGTGCCCATATCATACATGTGGCTTGTAGCTGCCTGAAGGACTGGTCATTAATGTGTGTCCCTGGGTGCTGGAGTGCTGCTGATGCTCACCTGGAGCAGAGCCTCCAGTTTAGTAGCCTTTGAAGGAAATTCTCATGTGCCAGAACCACTCTGCAAATCCTTCCAGTGAGCAATAAGTGGAAATTATCAGGGAATTTGTTTATAAACTGCACTATTACTCCTGCAATGCCAAGACTACTCCCATGTTTGTCTGTCAGAGATTTTATGGTTATAATGGTGGAAAGATGTGACTGCATTGCTGGACTTTGATGTTTTCTGACACTAAGCACAACAGTTGCTTTGTCACTGCAGTCGCTGCTCTTGCCCTGTGAAGGAGGGGTTCAAGACTATCAATGGACATTTTCCAAGAGGTCTAGATTCATTTTATACAGACTGGAAGCACAAAGAGGGATTGTCTCATTTTTTTTTTCATTCTGCAGATCACTTGGCTCTTGAGCTCATGCTTTATAGCACAAAAGGATGTTATAATGACCCAGAAGAGTACAGTCTGTCATGCTTGAGCATTTCCTTTATTATTTGTCTAATATTCTTTAGGGATAATTTCTTACACATAATCTTATA
This sequence comes from Poliocrania exsul, assembly GCA_035041345.1. Classification (NCBI taxonomy): domain Eukaryota; kingdom Metazoa; phylum Chordata; class Aves; order Passeriformes; family Thamnophilidae; genus Poliocrania; species Poliocrania exsul. The sequence continues at coordinate 44,985,009 of JAWWLZ010000042.1, read as the reverse complement.
CTAATTTAGAAAAAAGATACCAGCAGAAAGGAAATGAGGGAAGAGAGTGGGTATGAATGACAGGTCAAGGAACGGAAGACAGGTATCAGGTGTAGGGTTCAGGGGTAGGATTGGTTTTGTGAACATAAGGGAATTAAAGGCCATGATGGCAGGAAGTAAAGAACCGATTTAGGCTGCAACATGGAAAAGCAGAGCAAGTTTGAGACTCAAGAAGAACTTACAGTAAGGAAAAAACCAGCAAGAGGAGATTAAGAAAGGAACAATAGAAATGAAAGCTCATTTAATTTTATTTTCCAGTCCAAATAGATAATTTTTTCCTCCTTAAAGTGTATGGTATGTGTTTCAGCTCATCGGTTCAAGACAAGGACAAAAAAAACCCTTTTGAAGCGTTCATTTACTGAGAGATGCATTTTGGAGTGGCGGAAAATATTTGTGGGTTAAGGACATAGATTTGGCTATAACAAGAAATAATGGTCTGGAAATGCTGGAATGAACCTTTTTGTAATGTCCACAGCAACTTTTGGTACTCATTTATGTTACTAGCAAAAGTACAAATTCAAGCAGCAATAATATCAACAGTGACTGCTTCTGGTGTCATCTCAGTTGAAATAGCAGTGCATCCAGGATGCATCCAGTAAAGGCTCAAGCCCTTTTGCTACCTGCAGACTTTTACACCTGTATGTCCTACCACACTGCTCTGGGTTGTGGTGGGTGTTTTAGGGTGTGCTGCTTTGGTTACTTCTGCTGACACTGTACCTCTTTGCATACACATTTATTTTGCACTTGGATACAAAGTGCTGTAGAGTTGGACCATTCCTCTTGTGATGCCCAAAGCAGCAGGTGATAAAGCCATCCGCTCATGCACAATTTCTCACCTGTAGCAGGCTGTGAAATTTACTAAAGAAACCTAAATGAGTAAGAAAAAACACTGAGAATAATTCAACCTACAGTAGCTGGTTGGTTAGGATGTTTTCCTGAGAAGGAGGTTTACTTTCTGTTCTTCTGATGAATTTACCAGATCATCCTGGTCTATGCTGGTGAGAAGAGGCTGTGCAGAGAGAAGTTGGTTCTACTTCTCTTTCTTCTCTGAAAGCTGATCCTAAAGCTCTTGGATAGAAGCACACAGGCAGTGTGTCCTGGTGTAATAATCTGTCACTGTATTGCTATGTACTGCAAAATGTCTCCAGGTCCCCATGTTCCTGCTGGTTGTTGTGGAATCAGAGGTACACACACCAGGGCCTGGAAATTTGAGCTGCCTTGAGGAGGATGAGGAACCCTCAGAGGACTGTCTCAGAGAAGATCAGGCTTTTTTCTGGCCTTTTTTCTATCTTTAGTGCTGTCTGCAGCATGATTTAGAGGTACCAAAACTAGCTCTAACCAAGAGCTTAATATGGTTTAATTTAGCTTAATTGCTCAATTTTCAACCAGAGCAAAAGTCATGAGGCCCCTGGAATCTTTAATACATACTGGAATAAAGCAGCTGAGAATAGTGTTACTTAGACTGGTTCCCTGTCCATCTTCCCATTCCATACATGTTCTATGTCCAGACATACAGAACAATCAGGGCTATCATATTTAATTACTTATGAAAATGACATTTAAAAACTCCCTGGTGATCCAAGCTTGAACGCAGCCCAAGGGTGACTAGGGTAAAAGTAGAATGACATGCACAAGCTACATGAATCCATAGCTCTGCTATGTCATGCTGCCACAACAGTACAGACACAGCACATTCCACATTTATGGAGCTCTTTCTGTTTAAAGAGTGAAGTGCTCTTCCATTTCCACTTCAAGAAGCTAATTCATTTGACTGCATTATATACTCCAGAAAACTTGCTAGATGCATGTTAGATGTACTGAAGAAATTCTCTTTTAAGGGTGTGTTTTTCACCAGCCAGCACTCAGTGATACTCACACGCAGTAACCTGCAGAGTGAAGTCTGACTGTAATGAGTGTACCTCGACTAGCATGAGCTCTTTCTAGCATTAGATCTTTTCATTGTGTCCTGATGTTGTGAGTCTTAGTGTACACATTTCCCTGCACATCAGTCTCATACAGTCAAGGAGTCATAAATATGAAATGGATTTGTCCTCTGACTATCAAAGGAGAGGTGATTATTGTCAAAGACTGGAAATGGTCACAATGTCACCCTGTGTGTACATCCAGCAGAAAGCAAAGTAATCTCTAGAACGGGTGGAAACACTACCAAGACCCCACAGTAAAAGCAAGATCTGACTGAGATTTTGATAGGAAAGGAAAGGAACATGGGATACGCAGATTTCTCTAACATGCTGGAAGTCAAGATTTTAAAGACAGCCTCATGGTTTGAGTGTCATCTCTTTACCCTGTATATTATTCACACTCTAGTATATACAAGCCATCTTCCACGTTTAATTTTCTGTTGGGCATACTTCAGACTCCCCAGAGGTAAAGATCATAATAAGGATTGATGACACTCCTTTATCTCATGCATTACTTTTTACAATTTACCTGCACAGATGTTACTATGGTTATACAGGGAGAAATAGAAGCATAGCCAAATTCAGCCCCATTTGTGCCATAAGAACTCTAGCTCTCCAGATACATATCATGACTTACCTGAGCCCCACAAGAGGTATGACAGCACATCAGGATTTCCCTGGGTCTATATACCTGCATGGTTATCCTCCTCTGTGCCTGAAAAGTCCCAGCACATCTCCAGGCTGCATTTTTCTGGTTCCCAGTCTTCCCAGTCAGCCTTGCCAATCCATAAATTCTGTCTGTAAAAGTGGCACTTTTGATCCTGAGCTAGCAGAACAAAAGATGATGTTAAGCCAGCAGGACAAATTACAGCTTTTTGAGTTTTCCACCAGCACAAAAGGCATGGCCTGAGCCCACTGTCAGACCCAGTACTCAGTACTCCACCACATCCATGCTGCCACATTCCCTTTCTCTTAGCAACACTGTGTGGCACTTTCACTCACAAGTGGATGAAAGGACCAAGCTACACAACACTGAATTAAGACTCTGGGGGGTGGGGTCAGAGGGAGATGACACAGGGTTTTTCTTGAGTCTCATGGAAACAAGCAGCAATAGCAGGAAGCTTTCTAGCAGTGGGCACCTTCCACTGTGCTGAGGCTCACCAGACTGCACAGGTATCAAGACTGTGACTGGTAAAAGTGACTGTATGACCAAGCTGATGCCCTAAAGAGAGATTCAAAAGCAATCTTCACAAAATTCTCACTGGTAACAAGGCAAACCAGGCAAGAAGTGGATAAGGACAAAAGCCAAGTTTTCCAGCTTGACTTGACCTTCAGTGCCTGGTTTTTTAATGCCCCACCAGAGACACTAAGAGGGTGCAGGCAGACTGAGAGTATTAACACTGCATGTGCTCATTTTAGGTACCTGAAAACAGGGACATTGCAGTGCGAGTGAAAGATTTGGTAACAATGTGCCACCTTCAACCACCACTCTGCTGTTTTTGGCGTGCTGAGATCCACAATTCATGTGCAGTACCTGCTCCTACTGCCACTCCAGGGTTGTGTTCAAAGGAGTGGGTTTTAGGCTGTTCTGTGTTGTGTCCTGCACATGCCTGCTATTCACTGATACTGTGAGATGCAAATGATGTGTGCTGGTTGGGTTGACACTGTGTAGGATAGCCTGAAGGCTTCATCTGAACCAGGTTAACATGAAATCCATGTTGTGAGCTGCAAATACAGCCTAGGAAAAAGACAGAACAGGACACCCATAGGACCCCACGTCCCTAGCCATGCTCTGCATCTCCTAGGCAGCTACCAGGTGCATTCCCAGAGCATCCCTCCATGAAACAGCCTTTGGAAAAGATGACAAAAAGATGCAAAATCCACTGTGGTTATGGCTACTTAGAGGACAGACCTTCATGCCCGGATGGATGCAATCACTAGAGGAAAGGACCTTAGTGTGACATGGCCAGTACCTTCCTCTGAGCTAGGTCTCTGGCTCCCTTGGATTATTCCTGATGTCCTTGATGCAGGTACTTTGTTTTCCAAAGAAAGAAGGGAAAATAGACCTTCTGCAACACATCTCTTTGAGAGCTTTCCCATTAGAACAGGACAGACATAATTTCTGACATACTTTTGTGGAGTCTCTGCTACACAGAGGGGAAGGAGGAGGGCAACCAATCATGTCCCTGCCCTCTCTGGTCAAGCTGTTACACTCAAGACCATGACTCCTTCCATCTTTGCTGCTGGTTCATGGGAACAAACTCCCCACCACTTCTGTGTGGGGCTCTGCCTCCCTTTAGAGGGTGCATTGCATGCTCTGTGGCAAGTTGGTGGGAGCCCTTGCACTGCTTCCCAAAGGGACCCAGACTCAGGAGGGGACCAATGCTCACAGTGCCTCTTAGACCCAGGGAGGGATTTCTATTCCAACAGCTCATTCAATCAAAATGCAATCATTTAATCAACAATAATTTACTTTCTCTAAATGCTGAGTTTATTGCTATGTTTTGTATATTTCCATTATTTCAATTGACCTGGAATGCGTGAAGAGGGTGATTGACAATCACCTAACCCTCCCCAAGTTTGCCATGAAACCACCACCAAATGCTTCTCTGAGCATTTCTAAACTGAGTTTGTCAGATTTTCATTGCTCATTCTGTTGATCAGACAGACAGAGGCAAGTTTTTCCAGTTCTGCTTTCTACTAATACCATCTTTCCTCCGCATGGGTAGTGATTGTAACTGAAGGCTATTAAACCTCATTTAATCCAAATGCAATATTGTTCTCAAACTACACCACTGGAAAAGTAGGTTCAGCAGCAAGTCACTGTCCTGGAGGAAGCCCTAACCATTCAGTGACTACTCCTGGCTTGTGAAGTTAGTTTTTAAGTCAGTTTTCTAAATTCATTCTATATGTGTGTCTGAGAGTCCATGCTGTTGTCTCTGCTTAATTACCTTTCCATAAGGTGTACTGCAATAGGCTTGTTCCTGCACTTTGGTACCAAATTCCCATTGATCAGGTCACCAGGGAAGAGCTGGATGCTGTGATAGTCCCCAGGGTGCCTGAACTACTCGGTAGTGTAGAAGTGAGGAGGATAACAGAAGGGTGATGCTCAGAGCTGAACCAAAAAGCAAAGAGCAGATGCCAAAGGGGGTGGCATGGCTCCACCAACATCTGTATCCCATACAGCCAAGGTCCTGCCAAAGGGTTCTCCTGAGAGATGTCCCAGTTGAGAGGTGGGAGCAAACACAGTTGCATTGCCTTCCTTTCCCACTGGAGAAGGCATGGAGGGGAGCACAGCATGGTAGTTACTGTCTCCACACACGTATTAACACTCCCTGGCAAAAGACACCTCCCTCAGCCACCCTGAACCCCAGTTTTGGGGGTTTGGTTCTGTGGTTACATCAGCAGTGAGGCAGAGCCATGCCAAGAGTCATTCCCCCACCAGGAATTGAGAAACAGGCTGTGGTATGCCATGGTTGAACAGGTGTTCCTTGGAGACAAAAGATGTGCTGATTGCTGCACTTGATGGATTTCCAGCACAAGGCAGCATCCAGACCAGCTCCCTTGTGGGGATTGGAGGGTAGTGGAGAAGCAACAGCAGGTTTCCTCGCCTAACCCTTCTCTCTGTCCCCTCTGCCCACTGCTCTAACTTCACATCCCACTGCTGTGGCTGCTGCTGGCTGTTGGGCTGCCCTCTGACACCCTGCTCTCAGGTGTCAGGGCAGAAGCAAGTCGGTGTGAGGCCCTAGGAGGGCTATGCCCAGCCTCATCCACTGCCAGTCCCATTGCTGCTGGGCATGGCCAGCTGCCTCACCATTCCAGCCACCTCGAGCTGCCACAGCTGCTCTCCCTGGCTGCCAGGAGTGTTTCAGGGACTTTCTGCTGACTAGATGCTGAAGTTGGCAGAGGTGGCATTCAGGAAGCAGCCAGCAGGTTAATCCTTGTAATAATTTGTAGCATGCAGGATGGAGCAGAGAACTGACATAGAAAGTGTTGGTGCTGTGGGTTTCTATGGCATTGAAATTTCATCATTGTTTTGATATTTGCATATCAATTACACAGGAAAGGAGGGAAGGAGGAAGGGTAGAGGTTATGTGGGAGCTAAGAAAACAGTGACAGCAATAATCCAGCAAGTATAGGTCTTATTGCAAAAAATTACGTTGACTGCCTACTAACACTTTTCTTTCTTTAGCAAGTCCTCCTCAGCTCTTTCTGTCTTTTGCTTTGTTTTTTTTTTCTCCTGAATCCCCTATAAATGGAGAATGGTCAGATCAGCTGGTTTCCCCTCATTCCTGCTTGTCCAAATGAATGACAAAAAGAGAGGGAAAGAGAAAGTGGGGAAAAAAAAAACCAAACTCAAAATGCCTGGAGCCATGGCTTGTGGATAAAAAACATCTGCACATGAAAAACAATTGAGCTACTACAGCTTAGAGAATGAAACACTAACTCACCCCCTACTTCCAGAAAGATAGCAAAACTTCTAAGTATTACTGAAAATTGGGACTGGGATTGGTTTTTTAGGGGTAGATGTAGAGAATTTAATGCACTTGGATCAGCCCTGTGTGCTGCCAGGCAATCCCCCACAGCACTGGGCTTGGGGACTGACCTTTCTTCCTAAAACAAATCCCTGTCAGAAGGCATTTTGGAGCTGTTAGTCAGAGAAATGTTGCTGCTATTGGACCTCCTGGACTCCTGAAACAGCCTTAACCCTCTCTTCCCTCCCATAAATCCCAAGAGAGGACTATAAGTGGAAGCAATACCTGATTTCACAACCAGGTAATGAACACTTGCTGGAGCACAAGTATCCCTTTGGCTGGTGTGGGGAGACCCATTTGCACACTAAAAGAACCAATGCTATAAACAGAGTGAGAAGGATTAAGACATTACCAGACTATATAGTAAATAGCTTTGTCTGTGATTATGTGCCCTGTGCAGGAGTCTACCCAAGAGACTGTGATGGTCTCAGTTTTACCCTCACATAAAATGTGAACCACAGTGGGTAACTCCAAGGTTTCTTCTTCTTTTTTTCAGGTTTCTGACTGATCCTTTGCATTTTTTCCCTGAGGTGGGCAGAAATAGAGTGCTTTCCATCTACATTACAGACTTCTGAAGAGCAGTGCTATCATTGTCATAATCCTTCTGTGACTTGACTTCCAGTTACATTAAATCCATGGAAGTGCTCCCATTCTTGTATGCACACTGGTCCAGTATGTAAAATACTTGGCTGTCACTCTACTCAAGTATAGAGCAAAGTAAAAGCACTTTGGGTTGCTAATTTTCTCCAGTTGTCTGTAGAGTAATGCCATGTATCATAACTCAGCATTAACAGGAAGTTGTAGGTCACTGAGCACTGGAACATACTGCCTAGAGAGGTTGAGGAGTCTCCCTCACTGAAGATATTCAAGAACAGTCTGGATGCAGTCTTGTGTAATGTGCTCTATGATGACCCTGCTTGAGGAGGGAGGTTGGACCAGACAACCCACTGTGGTCCCTTCCAGCCTTATCCTTTCTGTGATTCTGTGAAATGTGGAACTTTAATCTGTAATGGTTGCTCTAGATTTTTGTTTGGGTTATTTTCATACAGAAAACTTAGGAATCAAGCTGTTTCAAAATCTGATGAGTCAGTGAATAACTGCTGGAAGCGTTCAGTGATTTGCAACAAAGTGGAAAAATACAAGACTTGACAGTATGTTTTAATAGAAAGCATTAAATATGTTGTACCAAAACAGACAAAAGGGAGATGACTTCAGACTCCATCGAAAATCTACTGATCAGATGTTAACTTCCATTGACTTCAGTGGGCTTTGAATCAAGATCTTATTTTTTATTGAAACAAATTTCTATTCCTTTCTACAAACCTCTTTTAGCATGTTTAAATGTGTATGTTGTACATCAACCTCTATTCAAGGCTAGAGGACCAGATCATCTCCTGAAAACTGTGGCAGCCACCAGATCTGGATCAGCCACATTTTTTCTGAAGTCAAAAGGACTGCTAATCCAGTACATTCTTCACAGGAGCAGTAGCATCACCATTTCCCACGTAGTAGAGCGAAGGACCAGTATTACTGCTGAGCAGTGTGTGAGATCCAGTTCTGCACACAGAACACCTCAAAGGGCACTGAATGAAAAATAATGAACAAACTGAAAATGAGCATCTCTAGGGGTAAAGAACATAGATAATAGTTCATTGCTGCCCTGTAGTTACGCTGATTGGAAGACACTGCTCTGATCTGGCCTCTCATCTTCCCAACAAAGTGTGATGCTCTGTTGAGGTATCACCTCCTTTCCTTGCACAGAACTGAGCAGGCCATGCCCAGCTTGTGGAAAAGCAGTGAGTGCATTGGCAGGTGCAAGATGGCACATGTGACACCACTTAAAATAGTCAGGCATGTCTGAGGGACTGCATTGGCCCCAAGGGCCCCTTGTTAAACTGTAACAGGAGTTCTGCATACTTACACGGATGGCAATGGAGAAAATGGTGATCTTTGAACAAGCCTCTAGTTAAAAAGTAAGGTTGGTTTTTTAAATTTTTGAGATTTTTTTATGACAAAGGTCTAAACCAGATGGCTCTGACTGGGTGGTAGGTGAAGTATTCCCCCTGTGGTCTGCTTCTAAAATCAGCTTCATACACTGACTTGAAACTGTTACTCCCAGCTCATCCTTACCCTTGGCAGGGGGCTTGGGGGAAGAGATTCACAAAGGATCCTCTCTCCTTGTGTGATTCAGGGGCCAGGATTTCACTCTGACAGATGAGGCCAAACGGCTTCGCTACCTGACCCCAAGGGCAGCATCATGCCCTTCTGGACCTCTGCCAAAGCAGGTCTTTCCTTCAAGTTATTTCCTCAGCATCTCTGAGGAGGTAGAGGCCCTGCTAATTTCCTTGAAACTTACTGTGACATGTATATTGAGGGAACATCATCATCCTTTAAAGACTTCTTAAGTGTAATTGAGAAATGCAGACAGGTGACTTTCACATTTCTGGGCCTTTCCATCTACCTGACTCCCTACAAATATATTGAGGGAATCATCCTAGAATGGTATGGGTTGGAAGGGATGAACATCATCTAGCTCCTGCAGTGGGTAGCCAAGATTGTTCAAAACCCCATCTAGCCTGGCCTTGAACACTTCTAGGGATGGGGCTTGTACAACATCTCTGGGCCACTCTGTTCCAGTGCCTCGCCACCTTCACAATGAAGGGTGATAATGAACTTTTGAATGACAGCTATAAACATCTCTTGCTCTTCTCTAATCAGTAGTACAGTATCCACCCAAAAGCTTATGATCATAAAGAAAGTTTGGGGAGAGGTGAATGCTCACCTCTTTGTAACTATGTGGTTTTTCTGCTCTCACCTCAAGAGGCAACACTGACAGACAAAGAAAATAAAACTATGCTGAAACACCTCCGTGCACCTCCTACCCTTTGTTGAACTCCCATCAGCCCTGCAAAGCAGCAGACAGCAACACCTGCCCTGGGAAGGTGCCAACAGTTTGTGGCCATGAACGGGGGATATTCACTGAGCCACTGTCTTTGGGTGCATTCGGGGCTGCATGTTTGTGCAGGTCCCATGAGCTGCCCATGGCCAGAATTGCAGACTGTGTGGGCTCTAACAAATAAAATTAATTCCTCTAGGAAGAGCAGAGCTGCTAGGCGGGAAAGTGCAACTCAGTTATTTGGCTTATGAGGACCGAGGCATGTGAGCCAAGCAGCATCTCAAAGGAGTGGGCTGATGCTACTAAGCTCTCAAATGTTTAGATACTCAGGTTTACTTTTGGATGTCCTACCTGAGGTTATCTGAAAATTATCTCTCCAGTTTTCTATGCTATTATTTTGTTTCAGCAATATCAAGCCTCCTACCTCTGACAATGCCATATATCTTTACCATATGCTCTTTCTCTCTCCTATCCCTGCAATTGCATACCCACTGTGTAGCCTTTCTCCTCACTGGCCCATCTTCCAACTGCTCTTCCATCTTACAACTTAAGCCCAAGCCTGGTTGCTCTTCCTCTCCAGCTAGTGATACCCCTGTTCATCTCCCTCGATATTTTGTTCTGCACTTTTTCAGTTCAGATCTTCTCCTTCCCTCCTGCCTTAGGGAGTTCTCTAGAGCCATCCTCTGCCTCTGTCAACCCTGTCTTCTTTCAAGAAAATTACTTCTCCTGCTCATGGCCCTCAACCTGCCCTATGTTCCTGATGCCAAAAGGGTTGACACAATACTATGAGCTCTTGCTCAGATCCACCCAGACTTATTACCCTACAGCAGACTTATCACCTGGCACTGTTGACATAGAAGGAATTACAATGGAGATAAATTCCCCAGTTGTGGCTTGCACTTTTCCTTTCCCAGCCCTGCATAATGTGAGTGCTGCAACCTGTCTGTAACAACACAAACCCCTATATGATTCTGTGGCAACACATCACTGTTTTGAAAGATACAAGACAGAAAAGCTCCAGAACACACTTTTCCTCTACAGCCACTGCCGACAGGAGGCTGGCAAAGTGTGGGAGCAGCCCTCCTCATAATAGGCAGGCTGCAGGACAAGCCCCTGAGTAGTTCACAAGCAGCCATGGGGGCTTGACAGGTGCCTGGAGGCCAGAAGTCCCTGTCTAGACGCTCTCACCTGGAAGGCAGAGAAAATGAGAGCAGCAACGGGAGGAAAATGGTTCTCTGTGGTATGTAACTCAGCACTGAAAAATTAGAAGGATGACAAAGATCAGCTTACCTGTACCTTTTAAGGTAAAGAGAGAGAGAGAACACTGCCCCATGAGTCAAATCTTTGCCTGCTATCAGTAGACTATGTGCTGAACACCTTTCAAAGAGAATTTTGGTGATGATATAACCCTAGCAGCCCCGAATGTGCAGCACTTTTGAAACTTATTACAGAAGGCAGCATGGTAATCTTAAGATACTGTCATGCTGCTCTTTAAAACAGAATTGTTCTTAAGTTGTTCAGGTTCAAAGTGCAGAGAAACACATAAGCAACATTTTGCAGTGCTTGCAACACGTTCGCCTCCCAGGTTAGATTCAGGTAAGTAAAAAAAGTGACTGCTCAGAAGCTCTCACCCTTGCCCTCCTAATGGGCCCCTGCTGAGACCTAAAAAGGTAAAGGTCTGGTGGCAAAAAGTAGATAGAACTGCTTCCTTTCCTCTTTTCAGAGCCCAAAACGGCTGTTGAGGTATGGTGATCGGTGCTATTGAACGCATCGGACCACGTGGGGCTTTTCAGCCCTAAAATATATGAACTACGCCACAGATTGCAAGTTCCCAGGAAAGAAGGGAAAACCTCTTATGTTTACGTGGCTCCATCGCTCTGTTACCAGAAAAGAGCCGATTAAAACTAAAAACGTATTCAAAGTTATGAGCGACCCGGGGTTAGTTGCGGTCACGTAAGTGGCTCGGGTTTAAACGAGCCGGGGGAAGGCTGTGTTTCACAGCTTCACTGCCCTCCTCTCCGCCCCGACAGCGCGCCCGCTCTCGGAAGCCGGCGCCTCCAGGGTTTGCCGCGGGGGAGTCCCCTGCCCCGGGGCGCGGGTCTCTCTCTCCGGGGACCAGCCCGCCCGCCTCAAGCTGCCGCGGCAGAGCCACTGAGGCTGCGGGGACGGGGGGGTGTGTAGGGTGCCCTGGGCTGCAGTACCTCGCCCGGCCGCGCCCCGGCACCAGCCCGGCAGGGCGTGCGGCCCCGGCGGGGAGTGCAGGGAGGGAGGGAGGGCAGAGTGGCGGCGGGCGGGGCGGGGCGGT